>CANSGD010000155.1:0-208028 GCA_947645195.1 Patellifolia procumbens | reverse complement strand
ACAGTTTTACAGGAAACCAAGGATTTCACAATGCTCAATATTGAACAACTTGTTGATCCTTGATGACTCAAGCAGCTGCACCTAGGAACCTCATGATGTTGATCCTAGCAAGCCTAAAGATCTAGCTCTCAAGTCAGAGAACAAGCAGATTCAGAAACTGACGATGAAGAAGCAACTATGATCAAGGAAAGATTCAAGAAGTTCTTTAACAAGATCTACAAGGGAAATAATGCAAGGAAATCAACAAGGATGAAATGTCACAAATGTGGAAGTCAGGACCACCAAAAAGAGGTCCACGAAGGGGAGAATGAAAAAGGAAAAGGAAAATACAAGGAGAAGGGCACGGAACGAACATAAGTCTTCCTCAGAGACTGATACGAGAAGGGCCATGGTAGCAGGCACGGGGGGAACCTGACCTCAGACGAGGAGCAGGATCAACCTGATGAGGTAGCTGCACATCTCTGTCTTATGACTAAGACTGATGAACAAGAGGAACCATCTGACCATAAGGTATGTTTGAATTCTATTCAAGAGGAACTAATAGAATTTAGTAAACTTCTTTATTTTTTAACTGAGACATTAAATGATTATCAAGAAGTTTGCTTAAAAAGGGATCAAGTAGAACATACTTTAAATGTTACTAAAGAACACACTACTTGGCCTAGAGACTTGAAGTCCAATAATGAGAAAATATTTTTGAGCTTTTTGACAGAATAAGAATTATTCAAGAAACATATGAAAAAGTGAAAAATGATGATTTTCTTGAATATGAAATTGGCAGAATTGAAACTCTTTGTTTCTGAAGGAACAATCCCTTCTCCTAGTACCAGAATGGATTTTGAAAAAAATCAAACTCGATTATGAGAATGTTTTTAAAGAAAAGAAGGTACTGAAGAAGGAACTGAGATCCTCCAGGAACAGGAACAGGAACAGACTTCCCGATATAATTAGCTTGATTCATAAATTTCAAAACAAAGGAAAGGAAGGTCTTGGTTTCAATCACAAAAAGAGGTATAAAAAGAAAAATATATTGATTTGCCAAGGAACGAAGTTTGTTCCTTCTGTGGGAAAAGTTGTCATCCTCCAAGAAGGAACGTGTTGATAAGAAATCTGATTTTATCAAAATGTTCTGGAAAAATACAAATGATTCAAGTCCTACAAGGGAACCCAAATCAGACAGGGTTCCTACCACTAACTAATTGTTGTGGATGCAGACTAAAGTGAGGGGGAACAACCTGTGGTACATCGATAGCGGTTGTTCTAAGCTTATGACTGGTAACAAATTAAAGTTTCTGTCACTTTTAGTTTAAGAAAGAGGAATTGTGACCTTAGGTGACAATCTTACATGTAATATATTAGTAGTAGGTAAGATTGGCAAACTTAGTCACATTCCACTTATTTTTTGTCGATGGTTTATAGCTTAGTGTACTTAGTATTTTTTTAAATTTCTGTGACAAAGAGAATATTGTGAAGTTTACTAAAGAGAGTTGTGTATTTAGCAATAATTGTACAGGTACAAGGATACTGGAAGGAACTAGGAGACGGAATACATGTTGTAGACCTCAACCTGGTGCCTAGGAGCAGTCTTACATGCTTAAGTGTGAATGAAAAACATAACATAGTGATGTTTTGATTTATGACGCTGACTATGCTAGAGACTGGGTAAATCGAAAAGGCACTTCTGAAATTATCCAGTTCCTAGGAACAAGCTTAGTTTCTTGGATCTCAAAGAAACAGAACATCGTTGTTCTCTCAACATCAGAAGGAACAAGCAGCAGGTACGTGATTTTGGTAAACAATATAAATGTGTTCCTACCTTCTGTGACCACATGAGTGATATATGTATTTTCAAGGATCCAATGCATCATTCTTGGGTTAAGCATATTCATATTAAGCATCATTTCTTAAGGACAAAGTTGAAAATGTTTTAGTTAAAGTTGTAGTTTGTCCTACTTGAAATAAAATTGCTATTATCTTGACCAGTCTTCTCTTTAGAGAACAATTTGAAAAGATTCGGTTGGAACTAGGGATGATCAGAATAGTATGAAAGTGCCTTTAGTATTAACTCTCTATGTTACATTCTTTTCTAAGTGTGCCATGCAATTTTCATGAATTTTTATTCATACACCTTCAGTCAAAGATAAGGACTCACATTAGTCTCTATAATATTCTCCTTATTGTCCTTACTAGTACATTGAGTAAATAATAATGGAGCATATGTATTTTAGTTTGAAGTGTATCATTTACAAGAGTTCAAATTTTCTTTCATACATTTTTTTTCATTTTCATCCATTATCCTTCTTTATTTTTTCGAATTCTTCTTATTCTATTCCCACTTTATTCATTACAATGGTTCAACTAAAGATTAGGTTCAAAACCTTAATTCGAAAAGTTAATGTCTTAAGAGAAAGGGAAAGCCACAAAATTGATTGCTTCATAAAACCTCCCGAACATCCCATCATCAAACCCCTCACTCCATCATTTTATTTTACTTTACCATCAACTCCAAAGAAAATTATCCCTCACCTTCTCCAAGATACCAAATCCTTCACCAATGGCACCAAAACAAAAAGAAAACGAAACCTTCCATGTTTCTGATAGTGTTTTGTGTTGATATGACATAGTGTGTCGATAAGGGTTTGTATGAGGAAGAGATGAATGCTTTTTGTTCTAAGTTTGAAAATGATGATGGTTGGTGTCTTAGTATTGTTGTAAAAAAATAAAAAAAAATAAAAAAAGGGGAGTGACTTGTTTGGTGTTCCTGCTGAAAGGTACAAAGAGTATGTGAAGGGAAAGTCCAAATTGAATATACATGGAGCAAACAATGACGAAATATTTTATTTATTTGGTGAGCACCCATCTGACCTGTCCCTAGACCAAAAAGACCTTAGCGACATTCATAAATTTCTATTTCAATTGGTTTGACAGTTCCTTGTTCCCTGTACCTCCAAAAGAAACCAAGCTAAATTATTAGATCTCTCTCTCATGTATTTCCTTGCTCATAACATCAAAATTAATCCTCCTGCCTTGATTATTACCCACTGCATTTTGACATAAATCGCATAGCCTATGGAAATTTGATTTTCTTTGTTCCGGAAAATGCAAAGTCAAACTCCCCTCCAAAAGCTCCTTTGAACTTGAACCAGAAAATTATATTACCAAAGACATCCTCTAAAGATTGAGTTTGAGAATGAGAGGTGGAAAATTGGAGTATGAGGAGGAAGAGACAAGGGTCAAGGTGGAGAAAGTTGAATCAGTAAAGAGACAAAGATAGGAGGAACAGGGTCAAACAGACAGTCAGGAAGAGTCAGAGACTGGCAGAACCTAAGTTCCCAAGGAACCTAGGAAGAGTGACATTTGCGAGAAGATTTATTGATACATCTTTTATTATCCGCAAACACCCATGATCCCAATCCCTTCCCTCTATCTAAGTATATTAATGATTTGAATTTTTGGACTTGTACTTAATTAACCGTTGAACAATTACACTATTCTCCTTTCATTTCTTTTCTTTCTTGTGTCTCCTTAGACATAAGAATTCTTGAACAATTTTCATTTCTTTCTTCATCCATATCCTACATCTCTTTTAGCTATTTCAACTATGTTCCTGAATGCTTCTTGCTTTGATATGTTTGTTCCTGCTTTAAATCCTCTTGGAATGTTTGGATGGCTAATATTATGAGATAACAATGTCAGAGCTACTGACTTGACTTTAGACTGTTGACTCTACTAGTGCTGCAGGTTCACTACTTAGTTTTGATGATGACAAAAGGGGGAAGAGTTATTGGCATTATTAGAAAATTCTGAAACTACTTAGTTCCTACTGCTTATTTTGATTATCTTCTTCTTCCCTATAGTCATAGAATCGAAGTTATAGATATTCTTTTGTTCTTTTATTCTTTCATTCTTTTATTAATTTTACTATCTTTTGCCAATTATTTGCCATCATCAAAAAGGGGGAATATTGTTGAATTCACTGTTTTAATGATGACAAATAATGTTATTGGACTTTATAGTAAATTGTATATAAATCGTTTTTATCATTTTATGTGTTGGATTAATAATTAGTTTAAGTTTAACTTGTGGAGAAATGGTTAAGAGTTTAGCCTAATCAAGTTATTTAAATTAATTATTATATTCACTAAAATAAATAATGTTTTGAACTTAGGTTTATTTCGTAGACTTAGATTTTATTTAGGATTTATCCGTTCTTTATTTACTTTGTAACTTATGGAAATAATTAATTTAAGGAAAAATTGTCAAGAATAAGTCAACCTTTGCGTTGACCGCTTTTAACAAGTCTACCTTAATTTATTCCATTAACAAGTCAACCTTGTGTATCATCCGCTTTTAACAAGTTAAAATCGGCTAACACATCTTATTAACCTTTAGAACAGGTTAAAGTGACACATGTCACTCCATTATTAAAGGTTTTAAATTTTAAAATATATATTTCAAAAAATAAAAAACAAAACCCCCTGACCCATCACCCACCACCCACCCCCAAAATCAGTCCCTCACCCATCACCCCACCTCACCCACACCTCTAACACCCACGAAAACCACCCTCCTTCCTCACTTCCACTGCAAACCCCAAACAGACTCCCTTTACCTAGGGTTTCTCTTACTCACCATACCATTATCAGCAATGGCGGACACTAATCAAATTGCTCAGCTACCCAAGCTAATGGCGAGGTGTGGTGGTTGGGCTGCGAAGAGTTGAAGAGGGCGAATTGCGTGTATATGTAATCTTCCATTTCCAGTCTCCACCATAGAACTAACCAATTACTATAAAGTTCTATTTTAGAAGACCAAGAAATCAGCAACACTCGTAGCAAAATTGGGATTTACTCCTCAATGTAAAACTAACTCCTCATTCTGCTACAAATCCTCCTTCTGTTTAATCTGTTGCAAAACCACCATATGATGAAACTCATCCAAAGCTTCTATGTAGAACTCAAGTTATTAAAACCCAGAATAAGTAAAGAGTGTCACTTTCTCTCTTTGTCTGATCAGCTCCTTTCCTCCCAATTTCAAAGTGGAATCAAAATCTGAAACAAATTAATTTGAAAACAAGGAATAATATATGAAAACCCATGAAGGAAAAATGGGAATGGACGAAATTTGAAGAGAATGAAGAACGTAAACAGGAACAAAAGGACTGAAAAAGTGTTGAAAATTACCGAGATATGTCGAGGTTCGTTCATGTGTCAATTAAATCAGGTGAAATTAAATCAGGTGGGTGTGGTGGTTTAAGGTTAGGGTGGTGGTGGTGATTATATGGGTGGGGATGGGGAGGAGTGGCTGGTTATGGCTGGGGTACAGTGGGTGGGGGGGAGGGATGGGGTGGGTTTAATTTAGTTTTTTTCTTTCTAAAGTTCATTTAATATAAATTAGAATTAAGTCTTTTCTTCAAAATTCAAGAAGTCAAAGGGGGTGGGGGAATTAAAAAATGGGTTTATAGGTTTATCAGGTCAAAGGTAAAAAAACTTGTTAAAATCAAAAGTGTATACAAGGTTGACTTGTTAATGGAATAAATTAAGGTAGACTTGTTAAAAGCGGTCAACGCAAAGATTGACTTATTCCTGATAATTTTTCCTTAATTTAATTATGAATTGTGGAGAAAAGGTTATCAGTTTAACCTAGTCAAGTTATTTTAAATTAATTATTAATCACTCAAATATATAATATTATTTGCTTTGAATTAACCTAATTACATGGAATATTATTTTAAATAAAATAAATTCCATGATATTAGATGGAGTATTTCTTTATGTGTTTATGCAGATTTGAACGAGTCAAATCTAGTGTAACAAAAACTATGTCCATGCGCTTAAAGAAGAAAACTGCCCAGCCAGCCTGTTCCTAGACTCTAAGAAGTCAATTCCTAGAATCCAGGAAGTCAGTTGACTGACTATTAAGTCAGTTCCAACAATCTAGGAAGTGCAGCAACCAACTATGACCACTACCAACAGCATGCTACGATAACTGCGTATGTAACAACTTAGCAACAACTTGTTAATTATAAGGAGCGTGTAACAACCAAGACTTACTTAGCAACTAATTCTGTTAGCAGTTCCTGGTTTCTAGGAACAACCAGAAAACTGGCTGGTCAGTTAGTTCCTGGAATCTAGGAGGTCTAACTAACCACCAAGTATTCAGCAGTCAACAAGCTAACTACATGCTGATTTAGTGGAGATTGTAACTGACTAAGACATGAACTTAGTGGGCAAGCTTCATGGGAATAATGGCTACAAACATGGAGATCATGGCCTACAATTAAGCAGCCATAACTACCTTGAAGAGCAAAAATAGGAGGTTGTTTAAACTCCTATAAATAATAATAAGGCTGCCTAGAATGAAGACTAAGACTTTCCAAAATTTAATGTTTATATATATTTAGAAAGTTTTCATTCTATTTACTCCTCTTCATAGCAAATATATTGTATTCGTTTTTGAGTGTTGGGTGAGAGAAATTTAAGAGAGAAACTTGTGTAATCAAGAGAGAAAAAGAAAGAGAAAGAGAAGACTTCGAGTGAAGTCAAGTGAGAAGACTTCGAGTGAAGTCGAGTGAGAAAGTCACGTGTTCAGGGAAACAAGGTGACTGGGAACAAGTTCCTAGAGGAACAGGAACAGGGTGAGAATTTATAATAGGTTGTACTGAGTTGTAAACGCTATTATAAATAAGAGAAGGTAGGGTTTCTTCCTAGAGAAGTTTGGAAGAATACCTTGTTAAGTAATCTCCTTTGTTCCTACTGCTCTTTGTTCCTACTCTTTACATTTTATTCTCTTCTATTTACTTAAGAGATTTTATATTCCGCAAAAATTGTCTAAAATCCCCTCAACTACAATTCACCCCCCCCCTCTTGTAGTTGATCTTGTGTTCGTACTAGACTAACAACAACAATTCTACTTGGCCAATTCCCTTAGACTTTACCGTAGAATCATTCCCCAAGTACAAAATTGGACTATCATCCAATTCCTTCAAAGACTTGAAATAGTGCCTATCATTGCACAAATGTCGAGAAGCTCCCGAATCAATCCACCAAGAATCATCAACCTGCACAACATTAATTTCATAAATCATAGCCATAAAATATTTCATCAATTATGTTTTTATGTGCAACTGTACCTTGGTTTCGACCAACGCTAGGTTGATCTTTCCTTGTCGTCTTATTTTTCTTCCAAGATAGACAATCTTTCTTCAAATGAGGACCATTGCACACCCAACAAGTGAGATTTTTCCTCTTCTTGTTTGCAACATTGGTTTTAGATTGAGCATTGGATTTCTTGGTCCCATTAGACCCACCAACTTCTACCATATTAACGGTAGACTTAGGAGCACTAGAAGTACTGTCCTTAACCCCATCATGAGCCCGGATCTCCTCTTCTATACGAAGATGAGTTCCTAATTGCTCCATTGTAATTTTCTCAATAATAGAAGCAACAACAATTGCTTCATCCATTACCATTCCATGTGATCTAATTTGGTTTAGTGAAATTGCTCCATAATAGGCCTATCATTAGTCATTTTAAACGAATTAAAATTACTAACAAGAAACTTCTTACTGAAGCATCTTTCGAGATGTACTTGGCCTCTAGAGAAAACCAAAGCTCCTTTGCACCCTCCACATTTTGGTAAAGATCGAACAAAGTATCCGAAAGAGCATTGAGAATATGACCATGAAAATTGTAGTCATCATTCTCCCACTTTGTCCGCCTCCTTGTAGTCTCCAAGGGTTGTTTAACCCCTTCTTGCGGGTAAGTCGGAATTGGTGTTGTAAGCACATACACCACATTGAGAGTCGTCAAGAGGAAGTGAATCTTCTTTTGCCAACAACGAAAACCCACCCCTTCAAACTTGTCCAACTTTTGAAGTTCAAAGTCATGTCTTTGAGTGATAAAGCCAAAATCCAAAATCAGAAAATAAACTAATAGATTTTTATATGAGGAACAAAGAACAAGAGGGAACCGAATATGTCACCACTCCAAGGCACGGAAACTACGATTTCCTATTAGTTTATTTTGTCCCTCTAGGATCAACGGGTTACACGAAACAACCAATGAGATACAACGGAGCAAACAATTCACTTCTATGATCTTAGAAGTCAATCAAGAACTTGTATTGGATGTGTTTACGAAGAACACTCAAGAAAAATCTTATCACTATTTTTCTCAAGCAAGCAATACCAAATGTGTGTCTAGAAATGGAGTGCAACTCCTCCTTTTATAGTTAGATGTGCAAGGATCCTCATTAAGGACCTTTAATAGGATTCTTAAGTAATTAGGTCCTTTAATCAGAGACTTAACCCCGCAATAATATTGCAAAACCGCTTATAAACAAGCAAAACGCCTCCAACGAATATAAACTGTCATATCGCAAAACCAAGGTGTTAGAAGCCGCAGTCACGACTCGTGGCCGCCGTTTGCGTCCCGTCACCCAGCTCGCGGCTCGCGAGATGCTCCTGCCTCCCTTCGTCAAACTGCGAAAATAAGTCCTTCACCTCCACTTATTTCCCCTACATGTTAATTAGAATTTTTTGCCAATTACAGCCATGTAAAAATACCCTATTTTCTAATTATAGCCATCATCTTTTTCTTGTGAATTACGGCCATGAAAGACTAATATCTAAGTAAGTTGTTGCCATTTTCACTAATTACACCACTAATCCATAGTTTGACCGGTCAAATCATGTTTAATATTTTATAAATCTTTTTTAATTTAATTTTATAATATTTTAAAAATATATGTTTTTCATATATGAAATACTAATGGGCACGAATTTCGAGACCATATTTATCGCGTTTTTCAGACTGAAGATGACGTTTTTCAAAAAACGGACACCGCAGAGCGCCCTATAAGGGACGAATTTCGAGAATCACTACAAAACGAGTACCTACATGCCAGGTTTTCGAGTACGTACTTCGAGACGGTTTTTTCAGACTAAAAACGACTTGCTTTTTTTTCTCGAAAAAGGGACACCGTCGTGCACCCTTTTGTGGGCACGAATTTCCAGAATTCCTATGAAAACAAGTAACAACAAGTCAGATTTTCGGGCACGTAATTCGAGAAGGATTTTTCGGACTGAACACGGCACTTTTTAGAAAAATAGATACCGTCGTACGTCCTATAATGCACGAAAAACCCGTCGTACAGGTCTGTAGATACTCGTTTCGTAGGGATTCTTGAAATTCATGCCCATAAAAGGCTGCACGGCGCTGTCCCTTTTTCGGAAGAAAATAAACGCCGTGCTCAGTCCGAAAAACTCATCTCGAAGTACGTGCTCGAAAATCCAGCAAGTAAGTACTCGTTTCGTAGGGATTCTCGATATTCGTGCCCATAAATGTTGTTCGGCGGTGTCCGATTTTCGAAAAAACGCTGTTTTCAGTCTGAAAAAAGTCTCAAGACATGCCGAAAATCCGGCCTATTAGTACTCGTTTTATAGGGTTTCTCGAAATTGTACAAAGGTCAAGGGCGGGCGCCCGACGGTGTCCCTTTTTTTGAAGAAAAACGGCCGCGTTCAGTCCGAAAACTCGTCTCGAAGTACGTGCTCGAAAATCCGGCCTGAGGATACTCGAAGCGTTAGGATTCTCTAAATTCGTGCTCCGTTAAGGGCGCCCGGCGGTGTCTGTTTTTCGATAAAACGTCGTCCTGAGATCCGAAAACGCGATTAAATGTTGTCTCAAAATACGTGCCCTTAGCATGTCATATATGAAAAACATATATTTCTAAAATATTATAAAATTAAATAAAAAAAGATTTATAAAATATTAAACATGATTTGACCGGTCAAACTATGGATTAGTGGTGTAATTAGAGAAAGTGGTAACAACTTACTTAGATATTAGTCTTCATGGCCGTAATTCACAAGAAAAAAAGATGATGGCTATAATTAACAAATAGGGTATTTTACATGGCTATAATTGACAAAAAAATTCTGTTAATTAACTAAAACCATTACTCTACAAATGTTCCAACATTAACCAACCAAAAATGGAACTAACACCAGTAATGTGCTATAAACAAAATACGAAGAACGAGCATTCACCCTTATATAAAGATAAGGCAGTTCCAAAACTAGGGAAGACAAGGAGAAAGAGCGATATGGAAATGAAGGAATCATGAAATCAATAACAATTCCCATTTTTATGCTTAAATTATAAGCACTAACACCCTAACAAACTTGTTAACTATATCAAATGCAATTGAAGACCACAATGAGAGAAAAGCCTGAAAAATAAATAGCAACAAACCAGCAACATCACAAAATTACTATCAGACTCTAATTAAGCTATATAGAAAACAACTAAATATTAAACCGAGGAAAAGAAACGAAATTATATCGCACGTCATATTTAGTCCCCCTTAAATTCGGGAAAATTATGAGACACCCATTGGGGGTCAAGAGTATGTCGACTATGGGAGGATACTTGGGTTGCACAATGGAAGTGGATGGAAGGTCAACATCCCACGGAACAACTTGGAGGGAAAGGCGATGCAAACTATCCAATCCTAGAAATTTAGTAAGCGTTCGCCATTAGGTAAGCTCCTTCTGTTAACTCGATCCTCTCAATGGTTGCTACTCATATCCTCATTGCATTTAATCCCACAAAAAACTACAAAAATTGAGTTCTCTCTTCCTAAATTTCAGGTGGGCATCTAATGCTGATAAGAAGCCAATTTCTGGAGAAAGCAAGCACTGCTAGAGAGTCACAAGTGGAGGGGGGACTGGTTTTTATGCATTGATCTTATGGGGTTATATGAACAATGAAATATTTGTGCTTTAAATTTAGGCTTCTTGCTAAGAAAGCATGGAGAATCCATCAAAACCCAAACTCACTTCTTTCCAGATTGATAAAAGCAAAATACAAAGCAGATCCAATCAGTTTTGAAGGAGAACAAGGAAGCCCAGTGCCAAAGACAGCCTCATACGCTTATAGGAGCAATTTTAAGGCTGCTAAAGAGCTGGTTAGCGGGATTGGACATCAACTTAGGAAAGGGAATAGGATCAAAATATGGGATCATAAATGGGTAGGAACTACAAAGTTGAGGCGAAGGGATACTGCAAATCAGAGGAGGAGCCCCCAACGTTGGTAGAAGAGTTCATAAACCCAGACAATCAATGGAATGCTAACCTCCAGAAACGGGTGGCACAAGAGCAGGTAGAAGATGTTCTGGCAACTTATATCCCTACGGAGCAGATGGAATGCAAAATCACCTGGTTCCTTACTCAGAATGGCGCGTACACTGTTAAAACGGGTTGTTGGCTATTGCTGAAAGGAGAAAGGATAGAAGACAAGATGGATGGGTTTTGAAATAGAATGGAACTCTAGCCTCCTAACGAAATGGAAGATCTTCCTTTGGAAATTAATGCACAATGCATTAGCAGTGAAAAGGAACTTAAGGAGAATGCTTATAATTGAAGAGGATACCTGCCAAGTTTGTATGCAAGGAAAAGAAACCACATCTCACCTGTTCAGAGAATGCCCTATCATTAAACGCATTTGGCGGTTGGAAGTCTAGGGATTCGAACAGACCACGTCAATTCTTTGAATTTCAGCTCGTGGTTCAAGAACCTCTGGTGTTATTTGCATGAAAAAGGTGATGAGGAAATGGTTCAATTCTCCACAACTCTCTGGCAATTTGGATTCACAGAAATGGCTTGGTTAGGGGACAAGAAAAGTAGACTCGAAGCGTATTCTATGCTCACAAAAGGAGTGTACAGGTAGATAGAGAGCGGCACAAAAGGGATCTTGCAAGAAAAATGGAGATTCCAAAGGACCCAGACCCAGCATCACACACGAGCAACGAATGGAGACACGGGAAAAGGGGAGCCCAATTAGAGTACAACGTTATCGCACTCCAAATAGATGGTGCCTGGAAAAATCCGAACAAGAGAAAAAGCAAAGAATGGGGGAGAAATTATTGGCTGGTGGAGGGAAATCAGTAACATAACAATTGTAGGGGGAGAAAGAATTTTCACGTCCTGGTAGCTCAAGCAGAAGCAAGGGCTCTCCTAAAGAAGCATCAAGGGCAGTGAAACATTGTGAAAAATATCCTTATAAAGACGGGAGTGCTATACTACTTAAAGCACTGCAAAATCCATCCTCTTGTTCAATTCAACTACAACCAATTATCAGAGAACTTATCTTCACATTAAATAGTTGTGCATACGTTGAATGTACTAAGGTTAGTAGAATGAATGTTGCCATGGCCCACGATCTGGGCAAAAAAGGCTAGGGAAAGGAATATTGTAATTGTTCTGAAATTAATATGAACTTGACCTCTTCGCTAAAAAAAAGAATTTGGATAGATATCAAATAATTTAGCTTTTTGGAAAAACTCCTAGACTCGCGCGAGTTGGTTTATCTCTTTCTCTTTCTATTTGACTTCTTTGGGTCTCTTTTCTTGTCCTCCTTGCTTCATCTTCACAGCTGCACGTGACTTCTTGATTTGTTCCTTTTGCTTGTCATTGTAAGATAGAAGAGAAATATAAGTATACGGCTTGTAAGGTGGCTTCTCCAATTACCTAGTGGAGGAAAATATTAATTAAGCTTATTTTGCCCATAATTATAATACTAAACAAATAAACCTCTAATATGAAAAAGTATCAAAAATCCTAAAAAAGTTATATAAAAAGATAATATAGATGAACTAATTAACGAATAAAACTATTCTACTATTTACAAGTGGTGACGACAAGCAATCCTTTAAAACATACGGTATTAAGTTTCCAATTCATAAACAACGACACTTGAGAAATTCGAGCAAAAATCAGTACCAATTAATAGATTAACTGTAGAGACTAAGATAACAAAGACTCCCTATCTTCCCTTACTTTGAAACCGAACTTGAACTAAGCATAAGCCGGTTATAAACCAACCTAATTGACACAAATATGATCGCTACTAGTAGAATTAGAATTGGAAGCATTCCGAACTAGAAGACATCATTAATCCCATTTAACTCAATCACATAAATGTTTGATTAATTAGATTACACACTTTCCAATTTAAATTATGACCATAATCGCAGATTTAACTTAAATTAAGGCCGGCCACTTGACTATAAAATCTGAACTAAGCTGGATTTTATAGTTAGCAATATTGTCAACCAAGAATATGAACCGGTTAACCATACATTCAGTGACAAATTAAACAAGTGTTACATATGCAAATACTAATTTAAAATTGAAATTAACTCAAATAGATATCAAAATTTAATTGAAGTATCTAATTGTTCAAAATTAAATCAAAATAGTAATGGAATTCAGCAATTGATTAACAAAAAATAGAATGTAATAAGTTTTTTTATTCACATGAGTAAAGGAGTAACCCAACAAAGAAATGGAAAAGAACATAACGCAAAAAGAAAAACAAAACTACAACACCGAACGAGATACAAGGCGTGCGTCACTCCTCATACATCCTCTTCTAAAATAAGAATCAAATCTAAAGAGAGGCACTTTAAGACAGCGAGGCATTCCGATTGAGAAACACCGAGGTTGGCGAGACAATCCTGCCTATTTCTTCCCCTATAAACGTGAACGATCTTCACGCACCAATCCTCCTCATTCGGCATCAGTTGCATCGGAAAAGATAATGAACATTGTCGCCTTGATGCTTGTCTGCCTCAAGAATTTGAACACAAAACCAGGCTATCTAACTGAACTTCCAATCGTGGATTTAGAGTTTTGAAGAAGCTCCAACCCTCTTGTTAAAGCCATGACTTCGGCACAGAAGGCTGGAAAATGACTAAAGTTAGCCGAAAAAGAGGAAATCCAGTCGCCCAAGTGGCTGGTATAATCGCGCCATCCCTAGCAGAACCTGGACAACCCTTTGAAGCCCCGTCGTAATTTAGGAATATACCAACCCGACGGAGGTGCATGCCAAGATATTAGTTTCTGACTTTGCTGTTGAGCGAGTTAAGAACTCTTTCATCACTATCATTCCAGCATCTAATTTCTTCCCTCAAATCGAATTTTAAGAAAAGCTACCATGACTATGGGAAATGCAGCACCTCGACCAAAAACTCATGAGTTGGCGTCATTTCCACAACCACCAAAGAACCACTCCAAACTTAGTGTACCAATTTTCTGCCCAATCACCAGCTTCGTTCAAGTTCGTTAACAGCCATTCATGCAAGGAGGAGTTATAAAAGGTGGAGTTCAATGCCGGATCTCCCATCTTTTTTCATATGATTTTGCCGCAACACAATCACGCAAAATGTAGATGGTTGTTTCCTCATTATCACTACAAATGAAGCATCGGGGGATCATCAACATCCTACGGGAAAAACGATTAGCGTTTGTCCTGCCAGCCAGAGAAAGGTACGAATGCGTTGTTGAAATGGTGCCTCTCCAAATAGCATTCCACAAATTATCATCTATGAAATCTTCTTCATGCCGCATAATGCATAAAGTAGATTTAATAGTAAATTTACCTTTAGAATCCCCTTGCCAATATATGAGGTCAACCACATTAGGGTCATCTTTGAGCTCAAATGTTTGGATTTGGTTTTAAAACACTCTCGGGTAAGAAATGGTGATGAGACCACATTAGGCGTGTTTTTGGAGTATTTCGGAAACTGTTTTGTAGAGGTTTAGGCCTTTGAGAAACGGAGTTTCGTAATTTTTAGCCTAAGTGTGGTAAATGGAGGATTGAGATGGTTTCAACATATTAGAGGAGATTTATGGATGTTTGGAGAATTTATATTATTTTAATCATTTACAGGTGGACCCTGTCCCTTGTTCATGATCTGTTTGATAAGGAAGTCAACAAAGTTCTATAGAAGTCAAAGGTTTATGGTTGTTACATTCCCGTCTTCGTTCGTGAATTTAGTTCGGTAACGTTAAGTGTTCAAGCAATTGTGCGTGTGTTAGCATTTGATTCGACTGTGAAGTAATGGATCTTGCATGAGCACGACTGAGCTTGAAAGCAAGCATCTGTAAGCTCATCACGTAGCATGGCACGCAAGCAGTATCTCCAAGCATTAAGCACACCACTGGCGCGCACCCCAAGTAGCCTCGTGCGCACCTCAGGCACATCCCCAACCTAGCAACGTAGCAACCCAGCAGAACAACAATGGTGCGTGACTCGCGCAACAAGCCAGCGCATCTCACGAGCCGGACCAGCAAGCAGCAGCACAGGGCAGTCTCTCCACGCACCTTGCGCAGCACGCTGCGCGGCTCGCGCATGTCCATCTCCCAGCAACACTTGTGGCGATTTTGTCGAGCCTTGCTTTATTAACTTAGTTTTACGAGTTTATTTTCTTAATCCTGTATTATTCATCATTAGTTTAGAACCCTAATTAGAGAGAGAAATTTACTTTCTCCCTCTTTACTACTTTCATGTTAGATTTAATTATTGAAGGTTCGTTGATGAATTTCATGCTGATGGTAGCGTAAATCAATTCTTGAGAACGGTCGTTTGATCTTCAGTTCATTATCGTGAGGTTTCTATTATTTTCACTCTCTTAATTATAGTTTTGATTTCTATTTTGATTATTTGATTAATTGTTTGACTGCTAGAAGTACAACTACTCTTTATTTTCAATTGATCTATTGCTAGAACTTAGAATAATTGCCGATTCTTTTTGTCCTTCGTTCATGAGTAGCAAACTAGGGTTTAATACAGAATCCGATTGTTCTTGCTATTCTCTAGTGAAATCATTGTTTCCAAATTGAATAATTACGCTAGTAATTGTTGTTAAGCTTATAGAATTCCTAGGGTTTAATGTGCTTTTTAGAATTGAACCATAATTGCAGATTTAATTAGGTTGTTCTATAGCTTAGTTGTTTATACATATAAATCAATGATCGATAATCCGAATCGAAGTGAAAATCAACCGAACCTCAAGGCTTTTCTTTATTTTATTTATATTTTTTTATCAGAAAGAAGTTATAATATTTCATAACCAAAACAGTATACAAACAAAAGTCTCAAGGAGACTACCTACTGGCAAGAAGCCAAACAACTATACAAAACTTATCTACTCAGACCATACAACCAATCAATCTGAGTACTAGTATATTTTGGAGATTTACAAGCAATTAGACTATTTTGTACATCCCTTTAATCCTCTGTATTATATCCACACTCGATGGAGAAGTATTGTTCCAATAGCAAAAATATTCCAAGCCTGCCAAATATGATAAATGACTGCCAACATAGCAGTGCCCCTGGCGACTTTTCTTTATTAATCTTTCCCTATTTTAATATTATTTTCTTAGATTACTTTAATCTGAAACCCTTTTGCAATCTCTTATACACATACTTTGGTATCTAAGTCTCTGTGGTTCGACCCTACATACCTCCTACATTATTTGTGTTGGAAAGTTGGATTATAAATAGTAACTTTGGTAAACGCCTGCGACCGCGCTCCACCAAATGGCTAAAGAGAGCCCATCTCCAACCGTCCCCATGTTCCCACATTTCCTCTATAATGGCACCCACGATTTCATCCGGAATTGGTTGCGTAATCAGCTCACAGAGGGGTGTTCTAGTAGCCAATTTAAGATCCCAAAAAAGAGTATTAGTGCAATTCCCAACCACATCTGAGAGCTTGGCAAAGAACCCGAGCATGATCCGTAATACCCTCCAAGCGTTAGACATACTTCTTCTTAGGAGTAAACATGCTAACTTCTCGACGTCCATTGCAATACTTCGCTCTCAAAACTCTTGCTCAAAGGGCATTGGGTTCCGAGGAGGACGTGCTCATCCGAGTTTGGTGAGTAAAGGACGCACTCGACTGTCACGCAGAACGAATGCCAATGCACTCAAAGGTATTTGAAATAGTCTCCCAAGAGATGATATGAAGACCACATTTTTCCCTTTATTGCTCCCCCCATATAAATTTTCTCGCCTTCTGATCTATATCATCACCAACTAGAACAAGGTAGCTTGGTTATTTGCATAGAATATAGCGCCAAGGACGAAAAGTGTAGACTTAGTCAACGTAATTCTTCCCGCTAAGGATAAATAGCGAGTCTTCCAACCTAAAAGCTTTAGCGATCATTTTTTTCACATAGATGAGCAAATTTCGGATTAGTGACATGGCTTCGTTGTGGGCATTCCGAGATACATTCCCAAACTATTCGTTGTTTCCATTCCCAACGCTTCACTAAAAGCTTTTTTTTTCAGCTGCGTTATGCGAGAAGTAAACCCGAGATATAGGACGGCTAACTCTCTGACCCGAAGCTGAACAAAAACGAGCGAGACATTCTGATGTATGATATGGGCTTGCTCCACCTAGGCTTCGACAAATAAAATGATATCATCTGCGAAGAATAAGTTTAAGAGGAGTGGTCCAATACAACCAGTTCAGATAGGGCGCCATCTCTCCGCCACACAATGTCCTCTTCTATGGTTTGAAAGAACCGCTCCATACACATGATAAAAAGGCACGAGAAAGAGATTCCTTGCCAGATACCTCGACTAGGATGAAAGCTTGAGACAGTTCTTCATTCCAAAGGACTTTCAACAAAGTCGTAGTAACACATTCCAGTGATAACATTAATGTTAAGGATCAGTGCATTCATTTGTAATAGCAATGAATGAAATCCCATCGGAGTTGGTTGTAGGCTTTCGAAATCTATTTTGATAGCCATAAACCCTTCTTTTCCTTGCTTTTTCTTCATGGTATGAATGACCTCTTGAACTATGACAATATTGTCATGATTCACCTTAGCACCATATTCTGGGGTTGTCAACCTTAGGGATGAGGACAACGTGGAGTGTGTTATGTGAATCCAGAAGACCATTACGTTCAAGAGCCGCAAGAACAAGGTCGTAAACATTTTGGTGAGACAAGATCCCAATTTTCCAACAAGAGAGCTTCAAAACCGTCGGGACCAGGCGCTTTGAGGGAACCCGTTGGCTTAACAACAACGTCAATCTCCACCTTAAGGAAGTTCTGGGAAAATAACTTGTGGCACGCAATTCAGATCACCATTACCCTCCTCATAAAATAGCCCACGAAAATAATCAACATTGTTTTCCTTCACAACATCGGGGTCATGTTGCCAAAATCATTGGTATCTTTGATGGACACAATTTTATTACGCCATCGGCGGACTATGGTGCTAAGGTGAAAGAAGGAGGTGTTACGATCTCCATGTTTTATCCAATCTACTCTCGCTTTTTGATACCAAAGGAGTTCTCTATGTTCAAGGATCTCGTCCATCTCACGTCGAAGCTTACTTTCCAGTTTAATTAAACCCCGATTCGGTTGGGACGAGAGCGCTTTTTTGGATGCCCGCAACGCGAGATAGGAGGGCACACTTTTGATGGAAAATATTACCAAAAATTCTTCTATTCCACTCTTGCAAATCAACAAAGAGTTTTGCTAAAGCCGGGACCAAAGGCGAATTGGCGTTCCAACTATCCGAGAGGAATTGTTGGAAGTTCTCATGAGTAAGCCATGCCCGCTTGAAAGCGGAATGGTTTGTTAATGGAAGCGAGGGTGCAAACCCATTAGGTGATATAAAGTCGACAATGATCAGACTAAATTGCGGGAAGATGTTTAACTTTGGCTCGATCAAATCTCATACTCCAATCACCATTACATAATGCACGATCAAGACAAGCACTTTGTCGAGTTTCTGGGGTTAGACCACGAGCCCAAGTATGAGAAGCCCCAGAAAATTCGAGTTTGATAGATTCATAGCATTAACCCAATCATTAAAGTGGACCGATTTCTCAAAATTTCATAACAAGCACTACTACGTTCCGAGTCGAAACGCGTGTCGTTGAAGTTCCCCGCGATGAGCCAAGGTTTATTATGAGTAGCAGCAAATTATTTCACAACATTCCATAAATCTCTTCTTTTACTTGGGACCGGGCTTGCATACATAGCTGTAAGATACCAAGGGTCTGCACCAACTCGTTTAATGTCCATAATGATAGGTTGATGATGCTTTACGATAGGCTCTACTGTGACATTATCCGTGCGCCAATAGACCCAAATTCCTCCACTAAACCCCATAGCATCTACTCGAGAATGACCATCATAACCCAGGATATTTGCTATTTTAATAGCTTGAGTAGAACTCATATGCGTTTCCACAAGTACAAAGACCATAGGTTTATTCGAACGAACAACTTCTTTAAGAGTCGTAACAAAGTTTTTGTTACCCGCACAACGTTCCATACCATACAAGATATGGATAAAGAGTCAGAAAAATATTAAGGATGACTTACTTCCATTGAAACCATATTTGAGGGTAAGGAGGACATATATGATCTGCTAATCAATGAAAGAAGTCGTTGAGATCATTGGGAATCAACAAGTTGATCACCAATTTCGGCGACGTCGAGGTCGAGGGGAGTAGAGAGTCCATCCGCATCTCCAAAAATGGGCCAAGGGGATCGCTACTGCTAGGTAGGGCATCTCCATTGGTTGACCTACACATAAGGTCTTCTCCGGGGGATTGTCAAGTTGCATACTTGAGATTGATTCCGAAACATGAGTACAATTGCTTGTTGAAGTGTTGAAGTTCAAGGACGGATTAGGGGACTCACAGGGCACATTCACAGCTTCGTTAAGAGCACGGGGAAGAGAGGTTGTATTTTCTTTGCCTAAGGATGGATTCGTTTTGGCGTAGGAGTTGGCTTAGGGATGTTCGTATCGATCTAAGATAGAGCTGGGCCTAAAGACAATTTCTTGTTCTTTTCAATGTAGGTTTTGGGAGTTGACTTGGAAGCGCGTGAAATATTCCCCCTTGGTAAGGCTTCACCAATTTTGACAGCAAGTTTACTTGGCTTGAAGATCCGTTGAGATTGGATCTCTAAATCAACTATATCAGCCGAATTATTTTTGCTATTTGGTTGAGAGTTTCCTTGAATATGAAGATTTACAATATCCTCATTAATACTTCTAAGACCGCAAATCTTAAACTTTCCCCCAATTCTCCTGTGGTTCTATTAATCTATAGTAACAGCAACTACGTGATTTAAGGGGTCTTGTGTCAGCTCACTCGCCAGTGCATTTGGGTTGGAATGTTTTCTGTGAACAAACCCTAGCTTTTTCGGTTTGTCTTTCTTAGGAGGTTTTTTACGAGTTGGTTTTTTCACAAGCATTCAACTACCAAAGTCCTAGAGTTCTTCCGGCTTAGCAGCTTGTTTAGCTTTCATAATCATAGGTTCTTGCTCCTAGATGTCTTGTTCCATTGTAAATATTTGAGACCTTTGGACAATAGGGCACTCTTCGCCCTTGTGACCCATTCTGCCACAATTAAAACAAAGCATCTTGATACCTTCTACTGAACCCTTTAAATTCTCCCTTTCAACCAGAACTTTGAAAGGAGGGGTTTAGTAATATCAATTTCGACACTAGTTCTATTGAACTGCCATCATGTTTCCTGTGTAGTGATTTTGTCAATCCTTAGTACTTTACCAATTTTAGCACCAATTTTGTTCAATAACATGGGGTCAAAGTATTCAACTGAAAGATTCGGAATGCGAACCCAAGCTGATGGCACTTTGATGGGATTTTCATCCGGAATAAAATTCGGGACCCATGTCCTAATTGTTAGGTAATGGCCGTCTAAAAGCCAAGGACCTTGAGTAATGACATAGTTGTAGTCAAGAATTCGTGAAACGAGCAATGAAGTATTTACAACCAATGTCAATGAGAGATAATTCCCCATGAATGTTCCATTTCTTTTTGAGACGCCTCATAAGTCCCATGTAGCCAATATTACCATCAAACATTTTGATGATAAGTGCATTTTGCCAAGGTTTACGCAACCTTTTATTTTTCTCCTTTGAGAGGAGAATGACGGGGCATCATTCATCATTGATTATATCCTCTAGAGGTGAATCATCATCCCAGATTTAATCCTCTTCAGTTTCTAAGTCCATATTCAATTGATTAACATCAAGGGTAGAAATGTTACCTCTTAATTTATCTTTGAAGGAGATTGGTTGATCCATTTTAGGTTCTCATGGAATCACACTGGGTTGAGGCATAAGCGCCTCATTATCTTGCATGATTGCATCTTGAAGATTAAGTGTATAATTTTGCGTTTGGTTTTTTTGTTTGATCGGATTAGTGCATCTGTCTCTTCACTAGACTTGGGGGAGTCACTCTCAGAGGGATTCATTCTCACTATGTTTTTGAATAAGTTGGTAGTAGAGGAAGAACTTATTGAAATCTACCCCAAGAACATCGAACTAAACTCCGGATTGGACTCTCCTCAGAATAGCCGATCCTCTCTTCAACCTTGCACAAGAGACTAAGCCATCTCCAATGGATGTTTTTCACTCTCAACCCAAGTACCACGAACAACTATGTACTTCTTTAGCTCACCCAAATAACCAGAAAAGTGTATTGTTGCTTGCGTGCTCCAAATGAGATGGGAATTAGGTATTTATACCCAATTCTTATAACTGCGCAGTTAATCAGATATTCCTCTTGGCAAATGTTATCTTGAGAGCTCATAATATAAATCTATCTTTGCATACCAGTAAGATAAACATCAAGGTTTAGATAGAATTTGGGTAGATATCAAATAATCTAGCATTTGGAAAAATCACAAGACTCAAAGGAGTCTAGTTTTCTTCTTTCTTTTCTATTTGACTTTCTTTTGGGTTTCTTTTCTTATCCTCCTTACTTCATCTTCACAGGTCACATGTGACTTCTTCATTTATTCCTTTTTGTTGTTGTTGAAGAGAAATATAAGTATATGGCTTGTAAGGTGGGCTTCTTCAATTACCTAGTGACAAAAATATACTAATTAAGTTTATTTTTCCCATAATTGTAATACTAAATAAATAAAACCTCTAATATAAAAAGGTATTAAAATCCTAAAAAGTTATATAAAAAGACAGTCAACCACTAAAATAAGGGAGTCAGAATATGGAATATTACGCACTTATCAAATATCGCATGACGGAAAGCAATAACTTTTATTGAAAATAATCCGAGGTTCGATCTCCTTTGAAACTATTCTAATGTGTTTAACTATGAAAAAGCGTTTAAACTTAAGCTATCGATGTCGAAGATAAAGTGTCTCTAAAATAATTGAACTTAACTATTTATAACCCCTCCTAAAACTAATTAAAAACGAAATAAAAGATAGAAATTGGTCATCCGTGATCTTTGCCCGATCAGGCTAACCATTGCCCGAATCGGGCCGCATGCAAATCTGGGCCCATCAATCTTTTTCTCCTTCGCAAAGAGCATGCAGCAGCAAAAGTGCATTTGCCCAATGGGCTTGGGCACGGGCGCCCGATCGGGTCGATTGTCGAGTAAGGCCCAATCTTCATTTCTCCTAGCCTGGGCAAGCAAGCAGCAGCAAAGTATGGGAGGCCATCTGCCCGGTGGCTTCAGGCTTTTATGCCCGTTCGGTCTGCTTACAAGACAAGGCCCAATAGCTCTCTCTTCCTTTGCAGAACAACAACATCACATAAATGTGTCTCGCCCGATCGGGCCCGAGACTAAAGAACCTCAGCGCTCAAACACAACTGTGGCAGCCCAGAAGACGTGTTTTCAGCCCGACCTAATCAGGCGACAGCATGTCTTTTGGTTTCTTGATTTTTCTAGCTTTTCGGGCTCGGTTTGGCACGTCCAAAGTCTATGGACCTCCTAGCTCATCCATAGATCCTTGTAACCACTCTTCAAGCTGTGGTTGCCTCAAAATAGCTTGGAATAAGGAGAAAACTCCCTAAAACATGCAATACAAAACAAAAACCATAGACCCACAACTTTATAGAATAATTAGTATAAAAAATCTTAGATAAGCTCCAATTAATCACGATTTAGCTCACGAATAGCGGGGAAAAACTATGTCAATAATCATGATATCAAGCATTGATGAGTCATATTGATATTGGTCTTTTATAATGCATTTAGGGTGCATTTAAGGATCATTTAGTTGCATTTTAGTCCATAATTGCATATAGTTACTTAAGTTGAGAAAATATTACTCGTGTGTGTTTTTCAGTGTTTTTGATGGTTTTCAGGTATTGAGAACACAATTGGAGTATTAGTGGACAAGTCTAAGCATGAGGAGCATATAGAAGAAGCTACGTCGAATGAGAAGTGCAAAGGGCATCTTCGAGTTAGATTGCAACCCAAAACATAGCGGAAATATGCTAAAAGAAGTATGGAAATAGAGTCATATGTACTCTTTTGCTCATAACTCATTATCCAGTGGTCGGAATTGAGTGATTCTAGCATAGTCAAAAACTGGACTTGAAGAGCTTTCCAACGACATATTACACGGCCCAAGACGACTTCTAGTTTGCGAGATATGGTCTTCACAAGTTGGTAATGTTTTGGAGGATGAAAACCCGCCCCCACGGCTATTCCGTGTATTATTAGTCGATTTTAGCCATCTCTTTTGAGGATTTTGGCTTGTTTTATTTAGTTAGTTTAGGAAATAGAAAGATATAAGAACTCAAGGGAATTATCTTATTTATTATTTTATTTTCTATCATTAATTCATTTTTAGATCAGTTTTCTTTTTCTTTGAATTACTCAAGAACCCTAGTTTTGCTTTTTCCCCAATTTACTTTGAATTTTCAATAGAAGCTTTGATTTTTCAAGATTGGTTCTACAATTGTTATTCTTTCTCGTCTCTTATTATTCCTATTCAATCATTGACTATTAATTTATATCTGCTTATTTCATTATGAATTACGATTTCCCCAATTATGATTAAGTAGTCTAATTCTAGGGTTTAAGGGGATCCATGATCAATTATGAGGAGGTCTATAAAGGGTTGAATTTTGATGATGTATGTTGATTCCTATTGAATATTTTATATCCGTCTGATCTAATATGACCAGATTTGATTGTTTTTGGAATATTAGTTTATGCGCCGAGAGGTATAAACTTGATATTAAGGCTATTTTTAATAGGTAGAGTTGATATTAATAAATTGCGAGAGCCTGTTACTATCATTCTATGGTTCATTTCGGCTCGAGAGAACAAATCAACCTATTTAACTGCATTATTCATCATTGATTGTTGTGTTTCATCCCGAAATATTGTTCATTGGTGAACTTATGCCCTAGACTCTTTATTATTGATAATCTTGGTATAGTTATTGTCTAGTTTAGTATAATTACCACAAACACTCGTTCCCTATAATCTAGATTTGACCAACAATCAGGAAAAGGACATTGTTTCTATGTAGATTCGACTCTACTTCCCTGACTATTATTTGTTAGTGGACTTTAGGATTACTTTTGATTAGGTGATACGACTTTAGCATGTCAAGTATTTGCCTACAGGTTTAAAGAGGATGCATCCATACTCATTTGTGCATTGGGAGATGTTGATGAGAGATCATTTTCTCTTTTCTATTGCTGCTTTTATTTATGTCCTGTTTATTAAGTTGCTCAATGTATTATTTATTTTAAATTATTTAAATTGGTTTTAATATACGTTTGAAGTTTGGATAATGTTAATATTATGATTTTAAGTATTTATTTAATCATTTTCGCTGCAAAATTTTGAGTAAGCTAATACGTTTTTACACGAGCGTTGATACTTTGACAATAATCTATTTTAAGTGGGAAAATATATGTTTTTTAAAAGAGAGAATTGTTGGGGTGTTACAAGAAATAAGATATAATTAATTGCTAGTTTATTCATAAACGTTCGCGCGCTCCAGATTCTATGCATCTATCCTAGCAGCTACTCTGAGAATTCCAAATTCCGAGGTTACTTCAATAATATGTGTGACGTCGGGATATAGACTTTTTACAACTCCCCCCGAATTAACCATATGTCAAGAAAAGGAAGTACTAGTGGAAATATAAGGGAAGGTATATAGTCCTTTGCTATTGAATCTGATCTTACTCTTCTCGAATCTGCAACAATGACGTTATTGCGAACCACCCGATTACCAGTAAAATCAATAATTTGACTTAATATATATCTCTATTATTTTTTAATAGACTAGTTAGGAGGCCGATCGCATAAAGTAGAGGAAGCGAACCCAAAAGTAGAGCTTTTAGGAGCAGACCAATCTTCCATCCAACTCATATCACAACACTGAAACATGGTTCATCTAGGCTGAAACCCTTCCTAGTTGTCGATACTGAGTGATTGATATATCGATATCTTATAGAGTTTTTCTCTTTCTTTACAAGCTAAATTGTGCTATATTGATGCTCTTAGGAGCTATTTATGCTAACTATTTCGATATAGTTGTGGTTTGTGTGTTCTATATCATTTTGCAGGTTTTAGGGAAAAACTCCCTATTTACTTGATGTTTTGAGCACCACGCTATAGCGGGAAGTTATGAGGCATCTTTGAGGTCTCAAGATGGTATTTGGACCCCATTATGAAGAAGTAAGTGTGCAAAGACTTGGCGTCTGAAGCCAAGCAAAGCAAGGCAAGAAGAAGACTCGCCCGATCGGGTCGGGCAACAACTGCCCGATCGGGTTCGAGTGAAGAATCTGATATAAGGTTTACCGCCCGATCGGGCGGCCTTGCCCGATGTGATCGGGCGGAGCAATACTTGGTCATTCTTGCTGTTTTCTGAGAAGCTGAAGAAGACATCCACCCGATGCCATCGGGTGGACTTGCCCGATCGGGTGCTGGGGTTGCGGCCCCGATCGGGTGGAATCTGCCCGATCCAATCGGGTGAAGCCTATTTTGTTGCTGCTGAAGACTTGTTCCCAGGTCCGATCGGGCGGCCTTTTGCCCGATCGGGTGGATGACACGGGGATGCGATTTTCGTTATTTTCCCCACTCTATCTTATTGTTTTCTTAGGACTTATAAATACTTTTAGGTTATTTTTTATTTGTATCTTTCATATTCTTAAACACTTAGAGAGCTCTTAGCCTAGTTTATCATTGCTTTGGATTGTAGAAGAGATTCAAGTACAATTTCAATTCAATTAAAGTTTCCGCTTTCCGTCAATTTGGTAATCGTCTTGCTTATTGCTTTATTCCTTTACCTCAATTACTTTAGTTCAATTGCTTATTTCTCAATTAGTTCATGATGCAATTCTTAGGGTTTTCAATTAGTTTTGTTGTTGTCAATTCGATCATGTCTGAGTAGTTCTCTTTCTAGGGTGTTAGATAGGGAAGCCATGTTTATACCATGATTGCTATTTAGACTCCTATTGATTTCTAGGGCTTGATTAGAGTGATTGTGGTGTGGTTTGTTCTTAATTAGTGATTAATGTTAGTGGCCAATTTCATTGATTGCTTGTGGTTAATAGTTGTTTGCACAGATCCGTCTTACGACTAGAGGCCTAGGACACATCAGTAGTTCTGATTACGTTAGTGAACATGCGGCGTATGTTGAACTATGAGCGTTGAGTCTTAACCATAGCTCAACATAGGCTTTAATCCCCCGACTCTTGACTTAGGTTTTAATAGTAGTTGACCCTACTTGATTGGTATAAGCATGGTGGACCGACCTAATACCCTAGGCTTTTATTCCATAGTTAAATCCTCGACTTAATTCGTATTATTTAGCTTACTCATTAGTTCAGTTAATTCTCCATATTTTCATCTGAAGTAGTTGGTTAATTGGATATTAATATAGAAACTCTGTCTCCCTGCGGATTCGACCCTGCTACCACTGACTACCTTAGTTAGAGGACCGTAGGTTTATTTTTGATTAGGTGATACGACTAAAACCTATCAGTGATATTACGTATTTATATAATCTTTTCTCCCTTATTTACAAGCTAATTTGTGCGTCATTGGAGCTCTTGGAAGCTATTTTGTGCTAACTATCGTATATAGTTGTGGTTTTGTGTTTTAGTGTTGAATTGCAGGTTTTAGGGAGTTTTCTCCCTATTCCCGAATCATTTGGAAGCAACCACGGCTTTACGAGATGTTACGAGGCACGTAGGATGACTCACGAGCTTTATGGGTAGTTTAGGAGGTCCCAAGACCCCTAAACGTGAAGATTAGAGAGCCAAAGAGGCAAAAAGGAAGTCTCCGTGCACTGATCGGGCAGAAATGGCCTGATCGGGCGAAGTATTTATGATCGGGTATGAAAGTCGCGGACACGATCGGGCAAGGCGTGCCCGATCCCATCGGGCGAGCAACATGCACCAGACCCGATCGGGCGTAATACACCCGACCCGATCGGGTTGGAGGCTGATAGGTCTCATTGTGAAGCTGGTATCAAGGCGAGCGTGTTGGGCAAAAAACGCACCAGGCCCGATCGGGTGGAAGCCCCAGGCCCGATCGGGTGGGCCGCAGATGTCATCCTTAGTGCTGGACTGCTGCGCCAGAGACCACGAGAAACAAAGAAGGCTTTTGGTGTTTGACCCGATCGGGTGCATGCCTCGGGCCCGATCGAGTCTGCCACCCTTTTACGCGGACTTCGACTTTTTAATTTCCGTTTTATTTAGACTTGAGGGGGTATTATAAATACCTTTTTCCTCATTATTTAGGGACATCTTTTATTCATCCTTTTACTGCTTTAGACTAGAATTAATTCTCATTGTTCTTAGTTTAATTTAAACACTTAGATTAATTTAGAGGTGATCAAACCTATTTCGATTTCAATTAAAGTTCCTGCTTTCCGGCAATTGATACTCTTTCCTACCCTAATTTCTTTTGTTATTCTTGATTGCTTAATTTAATTATTTAATCGTTCATGATGCAATTGTTAGGGTTTCATATTAGTTTTGTCGTTGTTAATTCGATCATGTCTGAGTAGTCTCTTTCTAGGGTGTTAGATAGGAAAGCCATGTTTATACCATGATTGTGATTTAGATTTCTATCAATTTCTAGGGCTTGATTAGGGTGATTGTGATGTGGTTTGTTCTTTATTGAGTAATTAATGTTATTGCGCAATTTCATTGGCTGCTTGTGGTTAATAGTTGTTTGCACAGATCCGTCTTACGACTAGAGGCCTAGGACACATCAGTAGTTCTGATTACGTTAGTGACGATGCGGCGTATGTTGAACTATGAGCGTTGATCTTAACCATAGCTCAACATAGGCTCTAATGCCCCGACTCTTGACTTAGGTTTTGGTAGTAGTTGACCCTATTTGATTGGTATAAGCATGGTGGACCGACCTAATACCCTAGGTTTTAGTCCATAGTTAAATCTTCGATTTTTCCCGTCTTTCTTAGCTTAATTATTAGTTTAATTAATTCTTCTCTGATTTACTCTGGAGTAGCTGAATTGGTTTAATATTTATTTAGAAACTCTGTCTCCCTGTGGATTCGACCCTGCTTCCACTGACTACCATAGTTAGAGGACTGTAGGTTTATCTTTGATTAGGTGTTACGACTAGAACCTATCACTGAGACCCGGAAGGTAGATGCCACAAGAAGATCGTTATGTACCCCAATAATCAATATTCTCATTCTTTCTCACCAGTGGTCGCTAGCAGATAAGACTAAAAAAACCATTAACTAAAGTGGATATTGCTTGTAGGCTTGCTGACGTAATGATTTCTCCCTCGATCCCTTACTCACCGATCTGTCATTGTGTTGATTTTTGGTTGTTTGATCACACTTAAATTATGTATCTACTTATCTTTTCATCTGAGCACCGTCCTTCTTTCTCTAAGAAGTTGATTTTTGGCTGAGGCCAACCCCTAATCCAATTTGAGAGATCAGCCTCTCTCCCACTAGAATGTCATCTCAAAAATCATATACCTTTTTGTTTTCATCTCTCCCATTTCTTGCGTTTGCCTCGAGGATCTAAAAGAGTGCGAACGAATGTGAAAAGTACGTAGTAACTCGATTGTAAAGGAGAGGAGTGAAAGTTGTTTTTCTAGTGGACAACATAATGTAATGTAAGAGGAGTGCAGATGACCCGCAAGGCCATGACTCTGAAATGATCTAGAATTGGTTCGATTACGTTTATTAGAAGTGGACAATAAACTGGTTATACCTACCAAAACTCACAGACGTATTATTGTAACAACCGAAATATTCAGGGTCGCAAGACCATCTCGCAGTGCATGATGTGACCTTAGTGATATAGAGATTAGGGGTCATCACACTGGTCCTCGTAGTCTTACCTTTAATCGAGGTCGGCTCCCACTAGTAGTGAAGTTGGAGGGCGCCCTTATTCTATTTATTCGAATTGAACCGCTCACGGGAATTTCTTTCTAACCCCATGGTGCTCCCATTTCAGCAACCACCCATGGAAAAGGTGGGAGGGGTTGAAACCAATAAGGAGAATTTAGGTCGAGAGAGGACTCATTCTGAAGACGGTCCGAAGATTACCTGAGTCCCTTCACCTTTCATTCTAAATCTTAAGTGAATCCGTATTCCGACCCAAATCCTTAGCCATTCAAAACGATACAAAAACATACTTTCGAATTTAAAATCCTACCATAAGTCTCTTATAATGCACATATACCTCAAAGAAGATGTTCCAGATTCTTCAATAGCTGGTTAATTGAAATAATCATAGAGGCCATCAGGTACAACAACGATTTCAATAGCGTTAACAAAGGCCACGGAACGAACCAATGTTGGAGAAAAGTTAAGTTTGAGCATCGAGGTTGTAACCATGATGAAACTCCTTCGAAACGGGTCCGGAGAAGGGTTCTTGAATTGTTGTTGGTGAAGATAGGCACTATAATTATAGCTTGAAGGGATAGGAATAAGAGTTTTGCCGCCTCATCTTCCGTGGTCGTCTCCTCCCCTTCGCTCCTCCACTACCTCGCACTCTCTTTTTCTCTCCTCTGTAGCAACTCCCTTTTTCCATGGAGCATTCAATTTTTGAAAGAGAAAATAATTGATTTGAAGATCAACTGACAAATGATGAGAATCAGTTTAAATATTGGAGAAGATAAACTGATTCAGTTTTTGAAGAACAATTTATTTACTCTTTTTTTATTTGTTGTGTTCCCCTATCTCTTGCTATTATCACGGGAATGGTTTTATTTTTGAACGATTAAGTTATTTTCTAAATATTTTTTATTCTCCCTCTCCATTATACTGTTGAAAACAGTGTATTTTATTTTTTGTTTTTTTTCTTTATTTGTTTTTGGTGTCCCCCATCGTTCCTTTATATAAAAGTTATTTAGTTGCATTTTATTGTATTTTAGTCCATAATTGCATATAGTTACTTAAGTTGAGAAAATATTACTCTTGTCTGTGTTTTCGGGTATTTTTGATGGTTTTCAGGTATTGAGAACACAATTGGAGTATTATTGGACAAACTTAAGCACGAGGAGCATATAGGAAGAAGCTACATTGAATGAGAAGTGCAAACGGCATCTTCGAGTTAGATTGCAACCCAAAACATAGGAGAAATATGCTAAAAGAAGTATGGAATCGAGTCATATGTACTCTTTTCCTCATAACTCTTTATCCAATCGTAGGAATTGAGTGATTCTAGTGGGGTTGAAAACTAGACTTGAAGAGCTTTCCAACGACATATTACACGGCCCAAGACGACTTCTAGTTTGCGAGATATGGTCTTCGCAAGTTGGCAATATTTTGCAGGATTAAAAACCGCCCCTGCGGGTTATTCCGTGTATTATTAGTCGATTTTAGGCATCTCTTTTGATGATTTTGGCTTGTTTATCTAATTACATTAGAAAATAGAAATATATAAGGACTCTACACTTAAGGGAATTATCTTATTTTCTATCATTAATCGAGGTTGGCTTCCACCAGTAGTGAAATCTGGAGGTGATATCACGTATTCATATAGACTTTTCTCCCTTATTTACAAGCTAATTTGTGCGTCATTAGAGCTCTTGGGAGCTATTTTGTGCTAACTATTGTATATAGTTGTGGTTTTGTGTTTTAGTGTTGAATTGCAGGTTTTAGGGAGTTTTCTCCTTATTCCCGAGCCATTTGGAAGCAACCACGGCTTTACGAGATGTTACGAGGCACGTAGGACGGCTCACGAGCTTTATGGGTAGTTTAGGAGGTCCCAAGACCTCTAAACGTGAAGAATTGAGAGCCAAAGAGTCAAAAAGGAGGTTTCCGTACCCTGATCGGGCAAAAATGGCCCGATCGGGCGAAGAAATTATGATCAGGTACAAAAGTTGCGGACCCGATCGAGCGAAGATATTATGATCGGTACAAAAGTTGTGGACCCGATCGGGCAAGCATTGCCCGACCAGATCGGGCGAGAAGATATGTACCCAGACCCAATCGGGCAACCTCTGCCCGACCCGATCGGGTCGGATGCTGCTAGCTCTCGTTATGTTGCTGTGGACTAGGAGAACTTGCTGGGCTAATTTGTGTGAGGACCCGATCACAGACCCGGTCGGGTGCTGGATCGGGTCGGCCCAATTTCTCGCCACTTGATGCTGCGCTGCTGCTACCAGGAGCCCAGGAACAAAGTTGGCGCTGTTTGTGTGTGGGCCCGATCGGGTGGCCTTTGGCCCGATCGGGTCCTGTGCAATTTTGACGCGATTTTTGACTTTTGTTTCCGCTATTAGTTTGACTTTGAGGGGTATTATAAATACCTTTTCCTCATTATTTTAGAGACATCTTTTTATTATCTTTTATTATCTTAGACTCTAGTTTATTCCTCATTGTTCTTAGCTTAGTTTAAACACTTAGATTAGATTAAAGGTGATTGAACCTATTCAATTTCAATAAAAGTTCCTGCTTTCTGTCAATTGGTATTCCTCTTTACCCTAATCTCTTTTATTATTCTTAATTTCTTAGCTTAAGTATTTAATTATTCATGATGCATTTGTTAGGGTTTCATATTAGTTTTGTTGTTGTTAATTCGATTATGAGTGAGTAGTTCTCTTTCTAGGGTGTTAGATAGGAAAGCCATGTTTATACCATGATTGTGATTTAGATTTCTATCAATTTTCTAGGGCTTGTTTAGGGTGATTGTGATGTGGTTTGTTCTTATTGAGTAATTAATGTCAGTGTACAATTTCATTGATTACTTTTGGTTAATAGTTGTTTGCACAGATCCGTCTTACGACTAGAGGCCTAGGACACGTCAGTAGTTCTGATTACGTTAGTGAACATGCGGCGTATGTTGAACTATGAGCGTTGAGTCTTAACCATAGCTCAACACATGCTCTAATCCCCCGACTCTTGACTTAGGTTTTGATAGTAGTTGACCCTATTTGATTGGTATAAGCATGGTGGACCGACCTAATACCCTAGGTTTTTAGTCCATAGTTAATTCCTCGATTTAATTTGTCTTATTTAGTTTAATCATTAGTTCAGTTAATTCTTATCTGATTTGATCTGAAGTAGCTAATTGGTTGAATATTAATTTAGAAACTCTGTCTCCCTGTGGATTCGACCCTGCTTCCATTGACTACCTTAGTTAGAGGACTGTAGGTTTATCTTTGAATAGGTGGTACGACTAAATCCTATCAGGTGGACGCCCTTATTCTATTTATTTGAATTGAACCGCTCAAGGAAATTTCTTTTTAGCCCCATGGTGCTCCCATTTCAGCAGCCACCCATGGAAAAGGTGGGAGGGGTTGAAACCAATAAGGAGAATTCAGGTGGGGAGAGGACTCGTTCTGAAGACGGTTCGAAGATTACGTAATTTTACACTTGTGAAATTCATATATTAGAAATAGATGTCGAGATTGGTTCTTGTTCCATTTGAATCTAGTAATTTAGAAATGGGTTGGACAAGAAAAACAGTTACTCGGAGAAAGGGACCGGAAGAGCCTATTTCTTCTTATGAGATTTCTTTCTCAAGAGCTGACTTCTCAACCTGAAAAAAGAATTTCATTACCCTATGACACATCACGGAAGGAAAGCACCAATGCTAGCTCACCTTGTCCACAAAACTTACCTGGGAGGGAAAATACTGTGAAATCGAAGGTAGTCTATACGAAACTCTATAAGGTTATTTTGAGATGTCGGAGGAGATCAACCTAAGGTCGACACATCTAACTTCAAACAGGATTGACCAACCGATCCTTTAAGAAAAGGGAGGACAAACAACACCTTTTAAATCACTTTATCTCAGTCCTTCACCTTCCATTCTAAATCATAAGTGGTTCCGTATTCCGACCCAATCCTTAGCCATTTAAAACGACACAAAAAATACTTTCGAATTTAAAATCCAGTTCACTCTATGGAGTTTGGACCCGTACACACTATTCGGGCTTTAAGTCGGACCTAGAACTGAAGTGGGGAGATTATTTGCAAATACTTCACTTCTCGACTCTCTAGTAACCCCACTCTAGAAACCTCTCTCTCTTTCAAAAAAACCTCCATTCCCCCAAACTCTACTTCTACTCTCTCTCTCTCTCTTCTTTTCACTGTGAAAACCTAGTCCGTCTTCCTTTCCTTTGCTACTAAAAATGGCGGCGATGATGCAGCCACAGATCATACTGTTGAAGGAAGGTACAGACACATCTCAAGGAAAGGCTCAGTTAATCAGCAACATTAATGCCTGCACTGCCATTGCCGATGTGGTTCGTACCACTTTAGGCCCTCGAGGTATGGACAAGCTCATCCATGACGATAAAGGTAACACCACCATCTCTAATGACGGTGCTACCATTATGAAGCTCCTTGATATTATCCATCCTGCCGCTAAGATCCTCGTCGATATCGCCCGCTCCCAAGATTCTGAGGTACCCTCTTTTTTTACTCTTTCTAGGGCTGCGTTCTATTTTTTTTTGTTTGAACTTCAATTTACCTAGATTTGGTGGCTGTCTTGTAGATGAAATGGAATTTGTTTACATTTCTCTTATTCAAGTTCATCTCTTTCTGGGTGAAGGGGATTTTATTGCTATGATTGCTTCAATGCCTGGGTTTGTTTTGTAAATGCTCCAAGTGTTGTTTGTTTTGGAAGATTTGTTTTTTTTTAAGGGATGTCTTGTACTTTCTCCGTTCTCAAATTACCACTGTAAATACAGTTTCATGCCTCCCAACGCACAACTTTGAACCTTAATGATGCTTATTATGTTGATTTGAATTTGTAGAAAGTTGATTTTAATTAACTATGTACCGAGACGAACGTAACAAGATCCCACATGATTATGTGCATAAATCATTATAGTTGGTTAAAGGGAGATGTATGAATAGCGTAAAATGAGAATTGTAGTGGTTATTCAACAAAAAAAGAGGTATTCAACAAAAAAAGAACGGAAGTAGTATTTAATGGAGCTGGGCATCACTTGCAAAGCCTTAAAGAGAAATGTATTTTGTTTATGTACAACTACTTGTAGTTCATATCTACCTTTTACTCTGTATTTGCTTTTTAACAGCCTTTGTTGTGCAACTTTCACACTATTTATGCCTGTAGTATGTATTAGTATAAATTATAAAAAGTTGATATGCGAATACAAATGATGAATCTGGCTAAATCCCACCTGATAATATTATATTAGTGAAAAACTATGTTATACGGGGAAGACAAGTAATCGACTTCTCACTTATGGGGGGCAGTATGACCCTAACATGTCCCAAATTGTCCGGACATCGCAAGTTTATGAAGGACAGCAGGTGCTTGTTGGGGAAGTCTCTGGGATGGTTATTGAATCCACATGTATTCCCTAGCCATCTGTCCTCAATTTTTTCATGAAAAAGGACCTCAATTTCTTCATAAAAAAGAAATTTTGTATCCTGTGGTGGCTGTTGTGCAATTGGGGTGACCGAGGGTTTCTTCTATCGCTTGTGCTTGCTTTCTCTACTCTCTCAAATGTCGTATCTTCAAAGTACCCATGTCCTAAAGTGTCGATAACAAAGTCTAAGGGAACTCAGCGGTGACTGGCGAGACGGTGTAGGCGAGGGGCTCCTTTCTCTGTGAACTAAGCCATCCTGTCAGTTAATGTCAGTTAACTTTTTGATGTTGTGGTGTTACCTTTCTGGCTTCCTCTTTGTTTCTTTTCTTTTTTCATGCTGCCTGCTGCACAATTGATTTGTGTTTTGATATGTTCTTTATTTTCATTTAGTCATGTCATGTTACTAACAAAGTGACACCATGGGCAATATGGTCCTAGTGGGAGTGGCTCATCTTCACCATTAAATGAAAAATAACCTCCATTGTGAAATTATGGCCCTGTTTGGCAAATAGAGGTTAGAGTTTAGTTGTTAGAGTTTAGAGTTTGCTGTTAGAGTTTTACCTTTTTGGTTTAGTGAATTTGACTGCGTATTTGACTGCGTATTTGACTGCTGTTTGTATAATTGTGTTTGGTAACATTTAACTGTTTGATCAAAGCTGATGAGTATTTTATAGTGTAAAATGACAAAAATAGACATTATTATTTGTTACTCATACACACCCACGAAAATCACTTGCCCTCATTTACTTTCATCCACTGCCCACATCCAATGACCCAACCTTTCTCTCTCCTAATTTCATCATCTCTCATTACCACCAGTCCACCACCACCATAACTTCCTCTCTCCTAATTTCATCTCTCACGGCCTACCCACTATAAACCACCATGCATTCACCAAAATCAACCACAACCACCAAACAAACACTACCCAAGTACCCATTATTGCAAACAACCACCATCACAATCTTTTCCCTCTACCTCAATCACAATCACAGTCTCCTATCTCAGATTTTTTGTCAATCTTTATTTGGATATTTGGTTGAATCTCTGGCTGCTTTTGGTATTTTTGGTGGTGAATTTTGGTTTTGCTTTCTACTTTTTATTTGGGTACGTTTTTTGGTGATTTTCTAGGTGTTTGTTCAGCCGGTGGTGGTGGCTGTGGTAGGTGGCGGACATGTTGGTGGTTTTAACAGTCAAGTGTTGGTGGTTTTGCATTAGGTTATAATGATTATTAATTATGGGTAAAATGGTCATCAAAATTTTTGTTTTGGGAAACTCTGAAAGAAAAGCTGGGTTATGCAGCGTTTTTGTTTTAGAGTTTTGACCCTCAAAACTCTTTGCTAAACTCTTTCTCACCAAACACCAATATTAGGGGTTTCACTGGTCAAAACTCTCAAATAGGTTCAAAACCTCTAAAAGCTTATGAAAAAGCTTGGTACCAAACAGGGCCTATGTTTTTGTGCGCTTTTTTATAGGAATATCCACTAGTTAAATTTTGGATTTTTACGTCTATGTCTCCTTTTTTCTTTTGATTGTTTATACTTCTTGCCTTAGATCTCATGCTAGTCAATATGGGCACTCACCAAACATCAATAGGGTTCTCCAACTTATCGTTACTTTAGACGGTGAACCCATTCATAAACGTTCCAGTTTTTCCCGTCCATGTCCTTATGTTATGTAGGTTAAATATATGGTCAAAATTCGTAATGTTTGACCTTTAAGAAGCAACTTTTGCAACTACTATGTAGTATAGGATTTATCTATTCTCATTCTTTTGTTGATTGAATTTGTAGAACATCCTAAATTTGTTATTTTTTTTTTCTAATAATGAACCACATTAAGGGCGTTTGGCAAATGATTTTTAGGTGGCTTTTTCATTGGTTTTTGGCTGTGGTCAAATAGCCAAAAAAGTGTTTGGTAAATGGTTTTTGCACTCTAGTTTTTGTGCCGGCTTTTGATTCCATTTTGTACTCACTCCGTAACGGTTTAATGACAACAATTGGTTTTGCACGCATTTTAAAGAAGAAATTCAAGGATGTAAATGAATAAAATTAATCAAAATATTTTCAAGATTAGTAACCTTTAATCACATTTTTGATTGTGTTAAAACCATTTTGATTAATTTGTTCATTTTTACACCTTTAAATTGTTTCCTTAAAATGCGTGCAAAGCCAGTTGTTGTTATTAAACCGTAACGGAGGGAGTACTAAACAATTAGCACTAAGGAAGAAAATCGCGTTTGCGGTAACGAGCGCGGTGATGCGGAAGCGACTTGTAACTATCAAATAGAAACAAATCGCGAATTCACGCTATTAGTTTTTAACCTCAAATTTGCATTTTTATAGTTCTATCATCGTCATAACTTAATTTGACTAAAGCTATCTTATAGTTGAATTGCACATATTACCTAAAAAATGAGTTCCATCCTATTATATATTTTAATTGATACTAACTCATATATATTATCCAACTTGAAAGCCTACGACAAGTTTTTCTTCTTTGATTATGTCTTTTTCACCAAAAATAAAAGTTTTTCTTCTTTGATTGGTGTGTGCCTGTTTTTTGTGTTATTATGTGTATGTTCTCTTTTTTGGTCGGTTTTGATAAAGTAACGGATTTAATGAGCAAAAAACGCTCTAATGCGGCTAGTCAATGTTACGTAATGGACACGACGAGATGGACGTGAATTTCATCACAGCGTTAAATGACATTTCGCTTAACGACAAGCTCAAAATGCGTAAGACAATGTCCATTACGTAATGTAACGTAATGTAATGACCGAGTTTTGTTTCCATGGTTAGCACTAACAACCCTTTTACCAAACCCCTCTTTTAACGGCCAATAATTACACAACCGTTTAAACAAGCCACTAAAAACAGGTCAAACCATCAACCACAAAAGCCACTATCGACCCCCACCAGTCAATTGCCATTACCCCAATTGTTGGATAAGCTTCGGGATACTGAAGTCTCAGAGAAATTATTAACTTATGTGATTTGTAACATGCAGGTTGGTGATGGTACAACAACAGTTGTTCTACTAGCCGGTGAATTTTTGAAGGAGGCAAAGCCTTTTGTTGAAGATGGAGTCCATCCACAGAATTTGATACGGAGTTATCGTACTGCTTCCCAATTGGTATCTAGTACACAATTTGACATGATTGTTATTTATCAATTTTTTTGGATTGTTAGATGATGAGTCCTATTCTTGTTGCTCACTGGGGCTGGACATTGAATTTATTTGCAGGCTATAGAGAAAGTTAAAGACTTGGCTGTCAGCATTGAGGGACATAGCTTGGAAGAAAAGAAAAGCTTATTAGCTAAGTGTGCAGCAACAACACTCAGCTCAAAGCTAATAGGTGGAGAAAAAGATTTCTTTGCAAACATGGTTGTTGATGCTGTGCTTGCTGTTGGAAGTGATGACAGGTTGAACATGATTGGAATAAAAAAGGTGACTTTTTCTTGGGCTGAGTTATGATTAATTTTGATGAAAGCTACATGATTTTGTTTGGCTCCTGAGCTGTGCACTTTGTGCTTTCTATTTGCTGAGTTATAGATGCAATTACATCATTGTTTCTTCCCTCTCCTACTTTGTCATAATTAATTGCTGCCACTGACTTTCTTTTCCCTATTGATGCTGGACACATTCCAAAATCTTTGTTGTACAAAGTGACGTTCTCATTGGGCAATGCTGCCAAAGCTAACGAGTTTTTGTTGCTGGGGGGATTTTTGGCCTGAAGGGGTGATGTGGAGGAAGTTCGATGGACTTTAGGTAACTTGAGGACTAATTAGCATATTGTAGGTGACATCATGCCTTGAGGCATGCTCTGTTTCTAATATTATGTCATGCTCTTTATTTTCCTGAGGTTCTTTTGTCTTTGATTGAGAAAAGACCCAATCGTCTCTTCTTTCAAAGTGATTCCTGATTCCAAGAGACTCTCAGTTGTCAACATGATTTTTCTATCATAAAATTCCAAATGGTAAGACATTATTGTGTTCTTGTACTTGTAGAACTTGATAATTCAAATAAACTACACTGGGAATAGAATCAGGCCACTAAGCTGATGGCTTTGTGTTTTGATTAGAATAGGCCTGAAAGTTGAAAGTATAAAATATCTCATTGAATTTGGAAGACATGTTTGAGATGCTAGGAATGCCAATGTTTTTTGGGGAATCTATCTTTAGATTAGTTTGAAGCAGGAATTGGAATTTCCAGTTGGACATCCTATTGTTTTTTAGCTGATATTGCAGCTATATTGCTCTTTCCTTTTGTGCTTGTGGTCCATCCTTTTTTTTTTGTTTCCGACTCAAGGAAGAAAATCGCGGAAACGGTCGCGTTCGAGTAACGGTCGTGTTGTCGCGGGAACGGGTCGTAACAGGTGTAAAATAACGGGTCGCGGCTGTCGTGGCATGAATTTTTCAGAAAAATTCACATAAGCTAGATTTCAAGTTTGTTTTTGCATTTTAATAGTTTAGAGAGTGTATTTATAGCATATTAAGGTAAAATTATTATAATTACACTATATTTGAATAATTTGATATATTTGATGACTAAAAAATTGAGATTATTGATTAAATTAAATCTAATTGAACTAAAACTAAAACTAAGAACAAGTTTGGAACATCATAAATACAAGCATGATTATTAGAATAACAAGTATTAAACTTATTAAATGCTCTAACCAATAAAGATATAAGATTAATTGCTTCTAATAATCCAACCTTTTGGCCATTCGCAAATAATAAGGCAACCTTTTGATTATTACTTAATAAGCCAACCTTTATACCCCAATTTCCTAGAGTAAGTCAATATGACCTGTAACCTGAATAAGTGAAAATTTTTATGCACTCCCCGAAGCACGGTGCTCCGTGCACCGGGGCAAATAATAAGGCAACCTTTTGGCCATTCGCAAATAATAAGACAACCTTTTGATTATTACTTAATAAGCCAACCTTTATACCCCAATTTCCTAGAGTAAGTCAATATGACCTGTAACCTGAACAAGTGAAAATTTTTATGCACTCCCCGAAGCACGGTGCTCCGTGCACCGGGGGTGACGTGGCTAGGGCAAATCGACGGTTGCCGGTCACACCAAGCCTCCCGCCGGCCGTCAACCCCTCTCTCTCTCACATTTCCGCCTTCAACAAAACTTCCGGCAACAACACCCAATCGACGAAAGCTCCGGCGCTCCACCACTCTCTCCACCATCTCCTCCTTCCCTAAAACTTTAGGCGACCTCCATTAACGCCGGCAACGTCGATGAACCTGATGCTCTTTAAATTTTTGAATGATGTTATGTCAGATCTGGTTTTATTGCTCTTCCAGGTCATTTGTTTTGTTCTTTTAAAATACTTGCTATGCTCTGTGTTATTTTCTATGTAAAAAATCATTTTTTTCTTTGAATTTTCGTATTTTATTCTTTATGTTTCAAGGAAACGTTCTTTTAAAATTAATAGTTTTAAACATATTTTAGTAAATATATGTTTTTTGAAATTTTGTATTTTGTTCTTTGTAAAAAAAGTAATTTTGTTTTTTGAAATTTCGTAGTTTGTTCTTTTTGTTTTAAGTAAATGTTCTTTTAAAACTGTACAATGTATTTTTTTGTATGTTATTTGAAATTTCCTATTTTGTTTTTCACATAAAAGTATTTTGTTCTTTCAAAAAAAGTATTGTTCTTTTGATTTATGTTCTTTTCGTTTTAAGTAAATGTTCTTTTCATTTTTTGTTCTTTCAATATTTACTACATGCTCTTTGTAGTGCTGTTAGGGTTTGAAGTTTTGGGTTTTCGTTGCTGCTGTACCCGGGATGACGTCAGAGCCGGAGATGGCGACGTCATTCCCGAGCACAGTGCTCCAAAAAGCTATCCCTGAACAAGTGGTAATTTTATAATTAAAATCCTTAATCTTAATTAATAAACCCTTAATTAACTTAGCAAATAACCCTAATACTAAACCCACCCCCACCCCAAGCCCCCCGCCCCTGCTGACACCCAAGCCTCACCTCCTTCACCTAACTGCCACCACCTCCCTTTCCCTCACCTCCTCCACCCTTGCAGACCTTACCACTACCTCCCCTCCTTCCCCACACCCGCATACATTATCACTCTTTCCTCTCCCCTCCCCCACCCCCCAAAAACGCCCTCCCACCTGGACCCACTCCTCCCTTCCCTTCCCTCCCCCACCCCCAAAACCGCCTTCCCACCTGGACCCACTCCTCCCTTCCCCTCCCCCATCCCCGAAACCTCCATTCCTCGGCCATGAAATCGTCCCCCTTTTCCTAATTACAACCTAAACAAAAAAAAAACTAAACTAACACCCCTCCCTGTTAAATTAACCCCTGCTATGGTGGTTTTCGGTTGTTTTAATGGAGATAGTAGTGGTTTCGAAGGTGGAAATGGTGGTGATGTTGGTGATCTTGGGTGCTGGGGTTTGCATACGTTGGTTGCGGTGGGTTTTTGTGGTACTGGGGTTGCAGTGGGTTCAAGTTGTGCTATGGTGGGTGCCGGCGATTGCCCGGTTGGTGGTGGCAGTAATTAGTGGGGGTGACAACAGGGATGGGGGTAATGGTGGGGGTGACAACAGGAGGGTGGGTTTTTGTTTAGGGGTGGCTTTTTATTTTATTCTTTTTGTTAATTTTATTCTATTTTATTTTTTATAAAATTTGTTAAAAAGAACCAATGGTTATTCAACACATGACATGTTTTACCTGTTTTAAAAGTTTTATCCGGTTTTGACTTACTCTAGGAAATTGGGGTATAAAGATTGGATTATTAAGGAATAATCAAAAGGTTGGCTTATTATTTGCGAATGGGTAAAAGGTTGGATTATTAAAAACAATTAATCCAAAGATATATTAGTTGCAATTTTTTTATATTTGTTTAAATACTACTACAATCTTTTTCAATAATAAGCACTTTTATATAGGTATGGTTAACATAATGAAAGTTATATGCTGTTCAATTTTTTTTTTTTAAATGTATACTAATATGTTTGTCTTGGCTCTTATCACGGTCAAACAAGTAGGGAGATTAGGGCCACCTCATATAATAATTCATTGATAAGAGAAATGAAAAAAGAAAAAGTAAATGAAAAAAAAAGATGAAGGCAGAGACCTGAAGAGTAAGAGGAGCATGATTGAAACATAAAACTGAAACATGTTATCGAAGAGAGAGAAGGCAAACATAAAAATGAAGTCACACTGAGAAACACGTTTACCCCCAACGTCTACCGGAGTATGGTGGCCGGCTTCCTCTGTCGTCGCCAGCAAGGTTGAGTCCGGCATCTTCTGTCGCCTCCGGCAAGGTCGTGGCCGGCTTATACTTCCGATTTTATGTATTAGGGTTTTTACTCCAACTTAGAGATTTAAAATTAGGGTTTATCTTCTCAATAACTCATGCAATTAAGATTGGGCTTTTGCTCGAATTAGTGTAATTAAGCCAAGGTAAGTATGATTTTGTTTTTGTTTTGCTTTTTTTTGACATTTTGATGTCAGATCTACTTCCTCCCTTCCTCCCTCCCTATTGCGCGATTCTTTCTCCACAGAGGGCGGCGCGACTGGCGCCTCAGGCGGCAAGCGGCGCATGCCTCTCCTCGCCTGACGTTATGTAACGGGAAATATCGGCCGATACCCGTTACGTAACGGCCATAACGGCGATTTTGATGTGATTTATAAATCGGCGTTATGGAACGGGTTTTAAAGGAACGACCTCTCACAAACCCGTTACAAATCGGCTGTTCCGTTACATAACGGCCACTTTTTTCTTCCCTGTTCCGACTTCCCTTTCCGATAAGTACTTTCTAGGGGTTATGCAATTGGCCCCGTCTTGTGTGGTTGATGCTATTCTATGCGCGAGACACAATTGATATGTAGATATGGCTAATGTTAAGTGACCGTGTCCTGATTTTACAGTTAAAGCCCTAGAACACTTGGCGGTCCTCCGTCTTGTGTGGTTGATGATATTCTATACCTCCAATTGTGGAGAGCGCGAGACACAATTGATATGGATATGGCTAATGTTAAGTGACCCTGTCCTGATTTTACGGTTAAAGCCCTAGAACACTTGGCCGTCCTTATTTCTTAATCAGTTGCCCACTACTGCGGAAGTACGTTCTCCAATTTTGGTTCAACTGATTTGTTGGTGAAGTAAGTAGTGCAGCATTGTGGTTCTTGTGAAGGATTTTACAAGTTTCTATTTTATGGTTTAGGGCATGCTTGGGATGAGGGTAATATATTAAAGGGGTAATACAAGTCAAACATAGAAAAGTAAGGTATTTAAAGGTGATACTAAAGGGGATAGAGTGGTGGTGGAGAGGATAATGTAGTGTTGGTAAGAAGGAAATGGAAGAAAGAAGGGAACTATTTTTCCCTCATTATGAGGGTAATAATTACTCACCACCACCCCTAGGTAACTATTACCCTTATTTGAAGGGTAATAGTTCCCCTTTTTCTTCCACCCGACACCACCTTGTCCTCTCCACCATCACTCTATCCCTTTATATCACCTCTAAATGCCTTAGTTTTCCTATGTTTGACTTCTATTTCCCCATGAACGCGTTACCCTCATCCCAAACATGCTCTTAGAGTGTTCTTTAGTACTAAATGATGTATGCAAATAGTAACTAAAAGTACTTCTCAAGGAAGATGTTTTCAGTATGTAGTTTTGGTCCAAGTTTATATAGAATTGACTTTGTCTTGCACAGAATAGGTTTTGGTCACTGTCAAAAGTCTCATAAAGAAAACATTTTAAGGTATCAAAGCTCTACTCTGCTACCTTGTGGTGCATAGCTGAAACTCCATTGAACTAGATGTTTCTCTTCATTTTATACGTCTTTTCTTGGCTTAATTAAAACTTCTCTGGCATATATATTCATTGCTTTTAAGACCTGACTTCCCCAGCCTTCACTTATCTTCTCTCTCCACACACACAACCCAACACATGCGTACTGTGACATACCTAAATTTTCACTCATTTTTTTAATGCATTGGCCCCTATTTTTATGCTCCAAAAGAATTTTAGTTAATAATAATGCATGAAAGTCTTGATAGTAAGACAGGGTTAATATAGTTGGCTTTTTTCTGTAGGTACCAGGAGGCAATATGCGAGACTCATTTCTTGTCAATGGTGTAGCTTTTAAGAAGACCTTTTCTTATGCTGGGTTTGAACAACAACCTAAGAAGTTTGTGAAACCAAAGATACTTCTATTGAACATTGAATTAGAACTGAAATCTGAGAAAGAAAATGCAGAGATAAGGTACGTCTATCTGATATCACTCTGTTAACATACAATATTCATTTACTAGTAACTGTGTTAATCCTTCTCTGCTACAGGCTTTCAGATCCGTCCCAATATCAGTCAATTGTCGATGCTGAATGGAATATCATCTACGACAAATTGGACAAATGTGTTCAGACTGGTGCTAAAATTGTTCTCTCACGTTTAGCTATTGGGGACCTGGCAACGCAGGTAATGGACTTCAAGTATTTTTGTTTGTTTGTTCCATTTATTTTGTATTACGCTTGTGTATCCATCAACTAACTCTGCTTCTAGATTTAATTTAGAAATGCCAATGTACATTATTTTTACTGTTTGGCAATGCAAATCAAATTCTTATTGAAAAGTGTTCAAGTCTTATAGCTGTAACCATATTTACCTGTTTGCAATCACTAAGGTGGTGTAATCGAACTGAGTTGAGCTTTTAGCTGTGCAAATACTCATTTCTAGTTTTGGCGTTAATAATATGAACTCTTTGCTAAAGATTCTTGTAAACATTTTTAGAACAAGTCATTACTTATATATGTAATATTTCAAATATATTTTAATCTGCGCAGAGCTTGACTTTGTTCTAAATGTTCTTGAGTCAATCTCTCGCGAATCAAGCTTGAGTAGTTTGCTTGTAGGTTAGGCTCAGCTTTTTTGCTCTGTCTATGTTTGTGCTAATATGTATTAAGAAGTGCTTAGAGCCAACAGGTTTGTATTTCTGGGCTGAGATATGATATGAAGATAGAACAAAAAAACCATGTAGATAAATAAAAAAACCATGTAGATATATAGATCACTTTATTTATTAATTTAAGGATAAATTTATTAAACCTTTCTAGATTCCTATGGTTATGGATGTCTCTATGAAGACTGTCTCTTCGTAACACGCCATGGTGTGTTCTGTTTGTTGATGTTTCTATCGTGGATGTAAGAAGAGAAGACTTCTATGAGCAGATCTTATGGTTCATTTCGTGGATGTCACAAGAGAAGATTCTTTGACTAGATCTGATGGTTGCTTTGATGGATGCAACAAGAGAAGACTTCTATGACTAGTTAGAACTATAGAGAGATGCCTTAGTGTCAAAGGAATTCGTCTATTACAGTGTGTTTGGATAAAAGATGAGAAGGAAAAGGAGGGAAGGGAAGGGAAAGGGAGGGGAGGAAAGAAGGATGAGTTTTCCTTCCCATTAAATTGATCCTTCCATTTCCCTCTCCTCCAAATCCTTCACCCCTTCACTTGTTATCCAAACAATGGGTTTTTTCCATCTCCCTTCCCCTCCCCTCCCTTTCCCTCCTATTTTGGCTATCCAAACAAGTTGTTAGGGTAGAACTATGGAGTAAGAGGGAGTATCTTTTACCTTGATTTTGGGACATGCGGCAATGATAGTGTACATTGACTTAATGGTGAGCGTATTGCATTAATGGTGAGCTTGGTAATGATATTATAGATTGACATATAATAGAGTGTAGTCAGGTTACAATTTCAGCCCAGCAGAACGCTTAGTTGAGAAGCTAGTGGTGGCTGCAATGAAAATGCATCGTTAGACGTGCACCTGTTCTAAAGGAGAGAAATTAAAAAACAAAAGGATAGTATCAACGTTGCACGGTACAGAGTTCGATTCGAAACGGGGTGCGAATTAGGGTACGCAATACTTTCGTGAATTCAGTATGCTGGTTACGAAATTATAAATATTTTTTTATGTCATGAATATGTTATATTAGAACTATGCTGACTTAACTGTTAGCTTACAACCATGCTGAACTTCTTCATCGCAGTATTTTGCTGATAGAGATGTCTTTTGTGCTGGCCGTGTTACTGAAGAAGATCTACAGCGTGTTACTGCTGCAACTGGTGGAACCGTCCAAACATCAGTCAACAATATAATTGATGAGGTTTGATTAGTTTGATTGCTTCCATTAGCAAATGAGATAGATTTACTTAGCTTGTATATTGATTAATCTTGGGTTTTCTAAAGGTTCTTGGAACATGTGAAGTATTTGAAGAGAAGCAAGTTGGAAATGAGAGGTTCAATATTTTTAGTGGATGTCCATCTGGTCATACAGCCACTATTGTTCTTCGCGGTGGAGCTGATCAGGTGAGCAAGTGACTGCCTAATATGTTATTTAAACCATGCCTAATATCATGTTTGTCTTGATGTACATTTTATGTGTCATTTCAGTTCATTGAAGAAGCAGAGCGCAGCCTGCATGACGCTATTATGATAGTTAGAAGAGCTGTTAAGAATTCTACAGTCGTTGCTGGTGGGGGGGCCATAGATGTATGACATACTAACAGCTTAAGGCTTAACTTCTACGGTTCACTTTATAATGTTATATATCTGTGCTGATAAGTCGCCGTGTTTTTCAGATGGAAGTAAGTAGACACCTAAGACAGCATGCGCGGACTATAGCCGGAAAATCTCAGCTGTTTATTAATTCTTATGCCAAAGCTTTGGAGGTTGGTCCTGATTTGTACATCTGTCCTTATGATCTTTCTTAAGTTTGCTTGGGCTTAAATTACTTGTAAACTATCTGCCAATTTTATGTACTACTACAACAACAACAACAAAGCCTTATTCCCAAAGTGATTTGGGGTCGGCTAACATGAATCGTCTACTGAAACCGTTGCCAAAGGAGATGGCATCGTTAAGAGTGATAGAAAGTTTTGTAAAAGGTTTTAAGTTTTAAAAAGTTTTAAAAAAGTTTTTAAAGGAGGTTTTCAACAAAAGATCTTAACACAAAAACCAACACAATTGAGAAAAACAGATAAATACAGTAATCACACCCCTTCCTCCACATGGATACCGCCCCTCCACCCACTTCTATCTAACGCCGTGCTCTCCTCAATCTCAAGTAATCTCATACTTCCTCCGTTTCTAAATTAGTGACACATTTGAATAGTACAGTTTAGACTTTGATTAGCTTTTGTGATTTATATTTTAAGAAAAACATAGTCATGTGGGATCTTGTTAGATTCGTCTCAATGTGAATTTTTTTAATATCAACTTTTTATAATTTTTCCTTATTGCTAATTGTAGATATTAATGGTTTAAATAATGCATTGGCAAGCGTGTAAACAAGAAGTGTGTCACTTATTTAGAAACGGAGGAAGTATTACTTTCATCCAAGTCATCTTATTCCCGTGCCCCTTACAATTTGATTACTCCTCCACTCTTCAATTCTTCTCACCGGTGCATCACCCGGTCTTCTTTTCACGTGACCAAACCATCTTAACCGATTGTCACTCAACTTTTCTTCAATGGATGCAACTCCAACTTTTTCCCGAATCACTTCATTTCTTAATCGGTCTTTCCTTGTGTGGCCACACATCCACCGCAACATACGCATCTCCGCCACATTCATCTTATGAACATGGCATTGTTTCTTTTATTAATTATGCTAATTATGAACGTGCCAATTTTTTTTTACTAATTGATACTAATTATGCTACTAAAGTATTGTTTGGTTGGCAACCAAATACAAGGGAAGTGTATTTCCTAGGAAATAGATTCATGTGAATTTGTTTGATTGACAATAATGTAGAAAGTAAAACTTCCTAGGAAGTTCTACTTCCCACAAAATGGAGGTATTCACTTACCTAGTCTCCCCTTGGTAAGTGGAACTTCCCATAGGAAGTAGAAATTCCTACATCTAACCAAACAATACTTGGTATTTCCTAGGAAAATATATTTCATGGGCATTGAAAATTTCTAAGAATTACAACTTCCTACAAGCAACCAAACAAGTCCTAAATATATGTCTGTTTCTTTTATTGTAACACTTACAACTGTTATTGATATACAATTGTTAAGAGTGTTAACTCCTCTTTCTAATTTACTGATACAAATTTATGCTCCTAAATAAACAAATGTTAGTAAGATGCCATTTACTAATAGTTAACTTATAGATATTGATGATCAAAGGTGCAAGTTAAAATTGTGTGCATTTAAATGGTTTGGAGAAGTATGAAACATGGAGGCATGGCCTGTTGTGAAGACATTGCAGCCAACTTGTCTCCTTCGTACTTCCATTCTTATGCTGATAATTAGATAGTTCATCAACCTTTAGGTTGTGTAATAGTTTTGTCCTTTTGCTATTTAGAAAATGATTAAGCTGTGGATGTTTTTTTTTTATCTCCCCTCCAAACTATGTAGCTGATATTTGATTGGCTGCATATATCTATGATTTCCTCTATTTACATGCAATGCTACTTTGTGTAATAGGTAATCCCAAGACAGCTTTGTGACAACGCTGGATTTGACGCAACAGATGTGCTGAACAAATTGAGACAGAAGCATGCACTTCCCTCTGGTACCGTTGCTTCTTCCCTCTGTCCGATGATTTGATTTTGTTATGCCAAAATGTTAGATGATGGCTTGATTTATACTGTCTTGAGTGTAGGCGAGGGTGCTAATTATGGGGTGGACATCAACACTGGAGGCATATCTGATTCATTTGCCAATTTTGTTTGGGAGCCAGCAGTTGTTAAAGTACGTGCCATGCTGACTGTTTGTGCTTAATATTTGAAGCAAGTTTTGCTTTTTCTCTTTTTTTTGGGGTTTATTTTTGTTTGCTTTCTTTGCTCCAGATAAACGCAATAAATGCGGCAACAGAAGCCGCCTGTCTTATCCTAAGTGTTGATGAGACCGTGAAAAATCCCAAGGTAAAAGAAAACAATGATGTTGCTCGACTCTGGTGGCTCACTAGTTACTATCTTCAATAATGACTGATTACTTGCGGTATTAATTATTGAAGTAATTGCATCATTCATGCTATCACCACATTCATATGTATTGGCTCACTTGAGTAGCTCACTTCACTCTGCTCTTCTATGCTACCCTTATAGAGTGAAAATATAGCATTTGTCTGTTCCAACTAGCTACAGCTATTGCTTCTGATGTGCAGTACGTGGCCCTTGTAAAGAGACTGTAGTTCAGTTGTTCATATTCGCAAATGGGTCTTTTTTTTTATTGAGGGAAAAAATTAAAATCTGGTGTCCATTAAAGCATAACTCGTATTTTTGGGATAATCTTTGGTGAATTTGGTTTTGTATATCTTTGTTTATTGCAGTCAGAGAGCGCTCAAGGAGATGCTGCTGCCATGGGAGGTAGAGGACGCGGAGCAGGTGCATTCCGAGGTCGTGGGCGGGGGATGAGAAGGCGATGAGCTTTAATCCTGGGGATTCTGCGGTTTCGTAGGAGTCAGTTGAAGTTTTGGTGTGTCGATGTTATCTTTGCTGTGCCATGTCAAGTTATCTGAAAGGGCTATCTTCCAGGTGTATCATGCGGCGTGTGCTTGACAAAGTGTTCTTCAACGAGTTCGGTTTTGTTCGTCCTAAAAGGCATTGCTTGCTTGTGTATTAGTGTTCCTAGTTTGTGCCACAATTTAATTATTTTGAATGTTTGATTTAAGTATAATATTAGGTTCTCGATGAGGTTTATTTTAAATTTTTTGGTTGAGCAATAGCCATATTAGTTAATTTGCCCGCTTTCGGAGCTTGCAGCATAGAAGTTTTTGATTAAAAAAAACCCAGAGAAGATGCTAGAAAATCCGATTCACCTTTGAATGGTATAGTTCCCTTTTTGTGAGTTTGTGATAATTACCTTAGACCATACTCCTTTATCTTTTTAGTTACATTAAATGTTTTTCTTTGAGGTCTTGCTAAAAGTTTATATTCATTACTGGTTCAGCGAAGTAGAAGACAGCCTGGGGAAGATTATGATGTTCTTGAGTGCAAGTTCAAGCTGGTCATTAGAGCTTGCCTCAAAACTAACTAAATCCACGAGTTTAGAATCTAAATCCATAACAGTTTTTCATCCAAAAAACTTTCAATCTTCTTCATCCATGCTACAACGTTCCCTGTCCTTGACAGAGGAAACCAAATATCCCATGTTTCCCAAGATTCCTCCAAGAATTAATGAGAAATAATGAGATTGTGGCAGGGCCATGAAACATTAGCATCCTCTCAAAGCTCTATTTCAATCACACGAGGTCTAATTATGAGAAATAAGCCACTCCACAGAACTTTTAAGTGCAATGCACTCAACTTGAAGAGGGCAGGCACAAGAGAAAGAGAAAAGCCATCCAACAATCCAATCACCTTTCTAATTTCTAATAACTCTCTCAGCACCACCACGAAAGGCTTATCATCATAGGAATCATCTATTGCATTTGAAAACATGAGGAGTCGTCCAAACAAAAGTCTTTTGAGGGACTTCGCTCTAATATTTTGTGCATACCCATAAAAAGAGACAGTTTTCGACTATTAGAGGTAAGGATGTTTGCCATTTTGAAGATCCAACTGTAACCTCTCTTTCAAATTCCCCAAAGAGTACAAGTAAAAAGGATGTTACCATCCAATCTATGAGAGTGGATTGACATTGAAGTGGAATCAATGTGTAAGTTGAGTCAAAGTTGCAAATTAGTTTTGAAAAAGGAGGCGACACAACTCATACTTCTTGCCAGATTTTTCTAACTTTGTAGCATGTATACCATTTTCAATTTGTGTGTGACAAATGGGATTGAATGGAATGCTAACAATGAGTCTCTTTGAAAGGCAATCTTGTGAGAAAGTTTGTCAAGAAAAGCTTGCCACAAGAAGAATTTGACTCTAGGTTGAATGTTGAGATTCTAAAAAATGGGTTTCCGATATGAAAATTTAAGTATAGACTTCTTTAAAAAAGGCCATGATAGTTGATTAATGTGAACCACACGTTTAGCCACGTCAGCAATGATTATTTTGACATTTACTTAACTTTATTTTTTTAATTTGCTAAACCTCCATACGAAAATTAGTTATCGTCATTTTTAGTTTTTCGACAGCATCATAACATGTTTTAGTCACAGTCGTAATTTGGATAGTAAAATTGAGCGATATCCAAATCAAGCTATGGTCATAGCTAATACCAATTTCACTGTATATGTCCAAATTATGGATATGACCAAAACATGTTATACAGTTATTGTCCAAAGAACCGACGACGACTAATGCAATTCAAAGCATAATTTTCGTATATTATGAACTATATTATACTATATAGTGACATATGTTGTTGCGTAATTAAATATATCTCTAATAATTAGTCGTAAATATCATATGTTGATATGGACAAATTCGTGGCTATTATTAAATCTTTACGTTAGCCTTTTTTCAAGAAGGCAACCATAAAAATATCTGTTTCCAATAAGAGGTTTTGAGGAGCAAAGTTGGAGAAGAAACTCTTCCAAGTCAATTTTCACATTTTAAATCTGATAAAAAAAGGGACTATCTTGGTGTTAAGCGAGAGGAGGAGAGGCAATCAAAAGAGCAAGTAAATTTGGGGGAAAGGAAAGGAGAGAGTGGATAAATCTAGTCATTATTCTTCTGGAAATGAACAGGCTTCAACAAATCCTCTTCTTTTGATAGAGGCCCTTGAAGGAGATTCCTCAAACTGCCAATTTCCAACCAATCATCAAACTAGAACAAACTTGATTCACCATTTTCAGCATACCAGCTTTGATTGGCTTGATAGAGGGGCCACACTTTCCCAACAGACCCTTAAATGTGAGACCCTCTTGAAAAAAGAGGTGGAAAAAGTGTTTTGAAATTTTTTTGCTTTCAAGAATTTTGAAACGAAATCATTTGAAGAGTAAAGCCTCCAACAAAGCTTAACAAGGAGGGATTGGTTTAGATGGAGAAAGTTGGGGATTAAGGCCACCATATTCAAGGGGTTGGCAGCAGCAGTCCCAAGTAGGCAAATGAGTAGACTTAGAGGAAGAGGTGGAGAGCCATAGAAACTTTGAGTATAAGGAGGATATTATTAGCAAAGTTTTTTTTGGAGGACAATAACTCTCATGGGGTAAGTTTGAATACACAAGAGCACAAATTTAATGAGACAAAGGTTACCAGCTTGTGAGAGGTGGTTAGACTTTCAAAAGGCTAATTTATATTTTGAGGTCTTTGATGCACACTTTTGGTAGTCAATATTTCTATTCTGTATACTAAAAAGTAAAAATAATTTATATGCCAATGCAGAGTAAATGATTCTAACAACTTTTTTGGATAATGGTACTTAATGATTATCAAATAATGCGTAGTTTGAAAACAAAATTACCTACTTATTCTCATGGTAATGATAATTCATTCGCTAACATGTGATTACGTCGCGAATCTTCATTCCTAGTCAATATCACCTTTGGAGTGATAAGAGATGGTAATGAAAATTTATGAGTTCACATCGGTACACAAGCATTGTTATAGATACTAAGAATGATACTTGTAATGCAAAACCGTACATATATTCATTACCATTAACATAATTTATTGCCAAACACAAAGCCAGTCATAGTAGGGTTAATATGCAGAAAAATTAGTTAAAGTAGATGTTAATGCCTAGCAATATACTCCTGAATTTAATATTGATGTTACCCCCTTCTACATTGGCATGCTTATCGAAAGTGGATGAGATGGACAAGATTCTTAATTATTAGGAAATGTTACTCCTTGTAGTCCTCGAAATTTAACCGAGACAATGAGATGACAAGGTTGTAATAAGGCTCTGTTTAGGTGGATGAAAATTTTTTGACAGATTGATTTTCCTTTATGAAATTGTTACATGAAAATAGGGTGAAAAAAGGAGGATACAAGGGAAGAAGGAAAGAGGAAGAGGAGGAAGAGGTACTTAGAAAAAAATTTGGGAAAAATTGATAGGAAAAATCCCACTTTTGGCCGGTCTTCCACCACCGGTACCACCTTCAATTAATCCAGGTATAATCCGACCTTAGACCCTCATATTCTCTCATTGGTACGAGATGAATGGATGATGACAACTTGTTTGAACAACCAAAATTAACGTTGACTTTTTTTAAAAAAAAACTTCAAAAAGGAAAAGCCTCCCCCCCATCCCTCCCCTCCCTCCGCTGCTGCCACCGCACCCCCTCCCCTCCTATCGCCTTCCCTGCCACCCTCCTCTTCACATCCTCTTAAACACAGTCAGCGCGACTGGCGACCATCCACCATTAATATAAACTCAAAAAGGTTGGGTTTTCTCCTCTTCACATCTTGGAGCTCACCGGCGATCGGCGGCTCGACCAAGGAGCACCGCAAGAGACCACAACAACCTCGCCCCACCCTCTATTTCTTTCTTTTGCCGACAACCTCGCAAGCGACCACGACAACCGCCGTCTTCCCTTGCTTCGAAAACCCAACCCAGCACCACCCCCTTCAAAAACCTTGAAAATCTTAAAATTGGGTGGTCACGGTGGCGATTTTGGCGGTGGTTAGGGTTTAGGGGTGACGTTTTGTGGTGGTTAAGGAGGAAGATGAAGGGGAGGGGGGGGCAGGAAGGGGGAGGGAGAGGGTGACAGGGGAAGGGAGGGGTGGGGTTGGCTAGCAGCTGGGGGGGGGAGGGGAGGGGGTGGTTTTTTGAATTTTATTTATAATTACATCTGTAATACTTTAATTAAAAATTTAAGTTTAAAATATACTTAATTAGCTAGCTATTAATCACTTAATTAGAAAGATTATCCATGATTATAGGCCACTAAGAGGTGACAAACCAATATGAGCAGATGGAGGTCAAATGTGGGATTATTGCTGGATTAATTTTTTTTTGAGAAAAAGATAAATTTCATTAATTGAAGGTGGTACCAGTGGTGGAAGACCGGCCAAAGGTGGGATTTTTCTTGTCAATTTTTCCAAAAAATTTATATACTCACCCTTTATAAACCAAATCAATGGCTATAAAATGTCTGATTTGAAAAGATTCATATAAAACATCGAACAAGTCCTGGAAAATGCATTGAACTTATATGAAGTTGAAGGTCTTTGGTATATTTGGTTAGACTTTGAGAGTATTTAAAAGTGTGATTGAGGGAAACAATTGGCGACAATTCAAGGTGGAAGAAAGTGGAGAAGGTCCTTAAAATTGTGCATAAGGATCCTTCTTATTTGCACAAGTTAAGGAAAAATGAGGTCTACAACCATGCGTAATACACAAGTGGGTCATGCATTGCGCAAGTCTGATAAGCACTATATTGTGCTTAATTGTAGGTTATTTTTAGTGTTCTTTCATGTAGTTTAGAGCATTTAAGCCTAGCATTGCATGGTTTTTATCACCTTTGAGTTATATTGTCGCGTCATTATATATTTAGTTTCTTTTGGATGATTTCCAGGCTAACTAGCAGGTTTTTGAAGTCATTTGATCATTGGAAGACTAGTTGTGGACTTTTGAACTTCAAATGGATATAACTTTTGATCCATAAATTGGATTAAGGTAATTCCAGCGGGAAGTGTTAGCTCATTTCGATAGCTTTCCAACGACTGATCATAAGCCCAATTCCGATAAGAGACGGGAGATATCATCATTTGAAGTTGAACTGTCCGCTAATCAAAAGTCAACACTCCCGTGTTGGGCTTTTTCCACAAAGATAGTCCTGCTACTGCTTGCCCATTGATTTGAGAAAGTCAGGCCAACACGCCCATGTTGATTTTAACACGCCCATGTTGGCTGGATTTCATGAAAGCAGTAGATGTTTTCTGAAGACGTTGATTTCAGAGAATCAGGTCTACACGCCCGTGTTGTTTTGGACACGCCAGTGTAGACCTGTGGTTCGGGTTTTTCCTGATTTTCTGTCTTTAGAATGTAATAAATAGGTTTTTGCATTTTTGCATTGTCTAACTCGACTCTTAGACTGTAATTACTTAGTTTTATTCTCTCTAAACTGTTATTCTCTTACATTGTTACTCTTATTGAGATTCAATTGCTCAATTAATCCAAGTATTATTCTCTTAATCTGTTCACTATTTTCATTGCTTTTGTTAATCATGTTTAATTTTGTTACTCTAAATTGCTTAGAATCCATGATTAGTGAGTACTTCATTATCTAGGGTTAGGGCGAAAGTATGAATTAATGGCTTAATTATGATATTCATGTAATTGTGTTTTCTATTGATTATTATGCATTGATCTTGGTGTTTTGACACCCTAGGGTAGATCTTGATCACGTTTATGCTAGGGCTTTTAGATTTCAATTCCTCTTAATTGAATATTGATTTCTTTGTCATTCCCTTGAATCAACCTAATTTCTAGACCAAGGGATTGGGTAGAAATTAAGAGGATCCTTATATTAGGGGTTTTCCATGCTTATTGAATCCATTAATGATATGAATGCAACTCCAATGAAAGTAACATTCAAGTACTCCAAAGCAATGGATCTTAACTAAAGATTGAAGTCCGAATTTTTTTATGTGTTTTTGTGTTTAATGTGTTTAGGATATGATAATTAAATCAAGCATTCCTGAAATATTTAATTAACTCTTAATCTCCCTTAAACCATTACCTGGAATTAAGTAGTTTAACACTCAGTAATAATCACTCCTGAATATTATGTGAATGGACGAATTTAATTGAACAACAATTAAATACTCGAAATTCTCAATGAATGAATCAAACTTAACTACTTATTATTGAATACTAGGCGCCTATTTATACTAGTACAAGTTCTAGTATGATTAGGAAACCAAACTCTATCTAAAAAGCATATTAATCTTAATCCCTAGAATCTAGGAAAAGATAAAGATAAATGTTATATAATATGAGCACTATAAGAGGGGGGGGTGAATTATAGTGAGGGAATATGCTATACTTTTTGAGAAATTGAAAGTTAGGTTGGGAACACAAAAAGGGAACACAAGATTGTTAGTCTAGTATGAACACTAGATCAACTACAAGAGGGGGGTGAATTGTAGTTGTGGGGATTTTAGACAATGTTTGCGGAATATAAAAACTCTTAAGTAAATAGAAGAGAATAAAATGTAAAGAGTAGGAACAAAGAGTAGGAACACAGAGAGATACTTTTAACAAGGTTCTCTTCCAAAATTCTCTTGGAAGAAACCATGCCTTCTCTTATTTATAATAGCGTTTACAACTCAATACAACCTATTATAAATCACTTCTCACTCTGTTCCTCTAGGAACTTGAACCCGTTCCTCTAGGAACTTGACCCTGTTCCTCTAGGAACTTATTCCCAGTCACATTGTTCCCCCTGAACACGTGACTTTCTCACTCGAAGTCTTCTCACTTGACTTCACTCGAAGTCTTCTCTTTCTCTTTCTCTTTCTCTCTTGATTACACAAGTTTCTCTCTTAAATTTCTCTCACCCAACACTTAAAAACGAATACAATATATTTGCTAGGAAGAGGAGTAAATAGAATGAAAACTTTCTAAATATATATATGAACATTAAATTCTGGAAAGTCTTAGTCTTCATTCTGATTTTCTTGTGCTATATATAGGAGAATTCAGCAACTCCTATTTTTGATCTTCAAGGTAGTTATGACTGCTTAATTGTAGGCCATGATCCCCATGTTTGTAGCCATTATTCCCATGAAGCTTGCCCACTAAGTCCATGTCTTAGTCAGTCACAATCTCCACTAAATCAGCATGTAGTTAGCTTGTTGACTGCTGAATACTTGGTGGTTAGTTAGACCTCCTAGATTCCAGGAACTAACTGACCAGTCAGTTTCTGGTTGTTCCTAGAAACCAGGAACTGCTAACAGATCTAATTTGTTGCTGAGTAAACCTTGGTTGTTACACGCTCCTTATAATCAGTAAGTTGTTCCTAAGTTGTTACACACTCCGTTAGCACTTCCTCCACTATTGTAGCATGCTGTTGGTAGTGGTCATAGTTGGTTGCTGCACTTCCTAGATTTTAGGAACTGACTTAGTAGTCAGTCAACTGACTTCCTGGATTCTAGGAACTGACTTCCTAGATTCTAGGAACAGGCTGGCTGGGTAGTTTTCTTTTTCAAGCGCATGGACATAATGTTTGTTACACTAGATTTGACTCGTTCAAATCTGCATAAACACATCAAGAAATACTCCATCTAATATCATGGAATTTTATATTATTTAAAATAATATTCCATGTAATTAGGTTAATTCAAAGCAAATAGTATTATATCTATTTGAATGCTTAATAATTAATATAAAATAACTTGACTAGGTTAAATTCATAACCTTTTCTCCACAAGTCATAATTAAATTAATTATTTTCATAAGTAATAAAATAAATAAAGAACGAATAAATATAAAATTAATTCCTAAATAAAATCTAAGTCTATGAAATAAACCTAAGTTCAAAACATTATTTATTTTAGTGAATATAATAATTAATTTAAATAACTTGATTAGGTTTAAACTCTTAACCATTTCTCCACAAGTTAAAATCAAAAAATATTTTCTCATTATTGGACTTCAAGTCTCTAGGCCAAGTAGTGTGTTCTTTGGTAACATTTAAAACATGTTCTACTTGATCCTTTTTTAAGCAAACTTCTTGATAATCATCTAATGTCTCAATTAATAAATTAAAAAGTTTACTAAATTCTATTAGTTCCTCTTCAATAGAATTCAAACATACCTTATGGTCAGATGGTTCCTCTTGTTCATCGATCATAGTCATAAGACAGAGATGTGCAGCTACCTCATCAGGTTGATCCTGCTCCTCGTCTGAGTCAGATTCCCCCCATGCTGCTATCATGGCCCTTCTATGAAATGGTCCTGACTTCCACATTTGTGACAGCTCATCCTTGTTGATTTTCTTGCATTCTTTCCCTTGTAGTTCTTGTTAAAAAACTTCTTGAATCTTTTCATGATCATAGTTGCTTCTTCATTGTCAGAATCTGAATCTGCTTGTTCCTCTGACTTGAGAGCTAGATCTTTAGGCCTACTAGGATCAACATCATGAGTTCATAGGTGCAGCTCATGAGTCATCAAGGATCCAACAAGTTGTTCAATATTGAACGTTGTGAAATCCTTGGTTTCCTGTAAAGCTGTCACCTTGGCCATCCACTTGTCATCTTGTGGAAGACTCCTTAGAACTTTTCGTACCTGTTCCTCTGGAGTGATGGACTTGCCTAGGGAGTCTAGTTCATTAATAATGTTTGAGAACCTTGTGAGCATATCATGAACCGACTCCATAGGTTTCATATGGAACAACTCATACTTATGCATGAGCATGTCAATCTTAGATCTCTTGACTTCGCTTGTTCCTTCATGAGTCACTTGGAGAAGTTTCCACATTTGCTTGGCAGTCTTGCATCCCATGACTCTATTATATTCATGAGGACCAAGACCACAGTGGAGAATTCTCTTGGCCATGTTGTTCATCTCCATCTTGAAAAAAATCAACCTTGTCATAATCTTTGAGTGATTTTGGAACCACTTCTCCCTTTTCGTTTTTCTCTGTTACTTCAAAGTCACCTAGTTCAAGCACTCTCCATACTTGGTAGTTTTCAGCTTTTATAAAGATCTCCATTCGAATCTTCCAGTATGGATAGTACTTGCCATTGAACATAGGTGGACGTTGGGTTGAGTAACCTTCGTCTAGCTTTGCTCCCATAGTATTCATATCTGCCAGGAACTGTCCCCTCAGTGTTATTCTGGAGGAACAGGCTCTGATACCAATTGTTAGTCTAGTATGAACACTAGATCAACTACAAGAGGGGGGGGGGGTTGAATTGTAGTTGTGGGGATTTTAGACAATTTTTGCGGAATATAAAAACTCTTAAGTAAATAGAAGAGAATAAAATGTAAAGAGTAGGAACAAAGAGTAGGAACAAAGAGAGATACTTTTAACAAGGTTCTCTTCCAAAATTCACTTGGAAGAAACCCTGCCTTCTCTTATTTATAATAGCGTTTACAACTCAATACAACCTATTATAAATCACTTCTCACTCTGTTCCTCTAGGAACTTGACTCTGTTCCGCTAGGAACTTGACCCTATTCCTCTAGGAACTTGTTCCTGTTCCTCTAGGAACTTGACCCTGTTCCTCTAGGAACTTGTTCCCAGTCATCTTGTTCCCCCTGAACACGTGACTTTCTCACTCGACTTCACTCAAAGTCTTCTCACTTGACTGCACTCGAAGTCTTCTCTTTCTCTTTCTCTTTCTCTCTTGATTACACAAGTTTCTCTCTTAAATTTCTCTCACCCAACACTCAATAACGAATACAATATATTTGCTATGAAGAGGAGTAAATAGAATGAAAACTTTCTAAATATATATATGAACATTAAATTCTGGAAAGTCTTAGTCTTCATTCTGAGTTTCTTGTGCTATATATAGGTTCAGCAACTCCTATTTTTGATCTTCAAGGTAGTTATGGCTGCTTAATTGTAGGCCATGATCTCCATGTTTGTAGCCATTATTCCCATGAAGCTTGCCCACTAAGTCCATGTCTTAGTCAGTCACAATCTCCACTAAATCAGCATGTAGTTAGCTTGTTGACTGCTGAATACTTGGTGGTTAGTTAGACCTCCTAGATTCAAGGAACTAACTGACCAGTCAGGTTCTGGTTGTTCCTAGAAACCAGGAACTGCTAACAGATCTAGTTTGTTGCTGAGTAAGCCTGGGTTGTTACACGCTCCTTATAATACGTAAGTTGTTGCTAAGTTGTTACACACTCAGTTAGCACTTCCTCCACTATTGTAGCATGCTGTTGGTAGTTGTCATAGTTGGTTGCTGCACTTCCTAGATTTTAGGAATTGACTTAGTAGTCAGTCAACTGACTTCCTGGATTCTAGGAACTGACTTCCTAGATTCTAGGAACAGGCTGGCTGGGCAGTTTTCTTCTTCAAGCGCATGGACATAATGTTTGTTACACTAGATTTGACTCGTTCAAATCTGCATAAACCCATCAAGAAATACTCCATCTAATATCATGGAATTTTATTTTATTTAAAATAATATTCCATGTAATTAGGTTAATTCAAAGCAAATAATATTATATCTATTTGAGTGCTTAATAATTAATTTAAAATAACTTGACTAGGTTAAATTCATAACCTTTTCTCCACAAGTCATAATTAAATTAATTATTTCCATAAGTCATAAAATAAATAAAGAACCAATAAATATAAAATTAATTGCTAAATAAAATCTAAGTCTATGAAATAAACCTACGTTCAAAACATTATTTATTTTAGTGAATATAATAATTAATTTAAATAACTTGATTAGGTTTAAACTCTTAACCATTTCTCCACAAGTTAAAATTAAACTAATTATTAATCCAACACATGAAATGATAAAAACGATTTATATACATTTTACTATAAAGTCCAAAAACATTATTTGTCATCATTAAAACAGTGAATACAACAAAGATATTTTAGCGAGGAAAAACTTCCTAAGCCCAATAGGAAGAAACGACCTCGACCACAAGGATTTTGGCTCAATACTTTCCACTATAATAGGCCAAACGACTCTGTTTACAAACCTATTACTTTTCTCTCTAGGGCCACAACTTGAGTTCTTAAACTCAAGTTCCCAACAACAGTTCCCACAACTGTTGTTCCTCTCGAACTTCCCTCGAAATTCCTTTCTCTTTCAATTTCTCACGCTTAACTCAAAGCTTCTCACACTTACAAGAGTTCACTCAAATCCTTACCCAAAATTACAATATGTAAAACAATGGAAGAGTATAAACTCGAATATAGTAAGTATGATTTCTCTTGGGAACGGCACTGACTCTTTAAGACACTAAGAATATTTAGCTAAGTCAGACACACTAATCTCAAAGTCTTAGGCGCCTATTTATATTAAGCTAAGGTAAGACCATGACTTAAGTCCACTAATCCATGATGTCCACTAATTAAACCATTATCTCGATTTATTTAATATTTATTTAATTTTACTTGAGAATTAAATAACCACTAACCCACTACTTAGCTTAAGAAGAGAAGCAATAACTTATAACGTGGTTTATAAAAACATGAAGCATAATTAAACTAATTTAATAAATTAAGGCTTTTCAGAAAATAGTTAAGCTCATTACTCCACACCCAGTAAACGTGTAGCAGTAAGGTGGTTTTAGTTTGCTTGGGGAGTAATCAAGTTATTTTCTTTTAAATAATTTTTAGGAAAATATCTTTTATAAATAATTTAATCAAAACCGAAAATCATAATTAAGTCTTAAAAAGAAAAACCTTTTAAAACCGAAAATCAGTTTAAGTTAAATAAAATATAAAAGATAATATTTAAATTTTTTTTGGCCTTATCCTAATTAAATCAGAAAATCATTTTTAAATAAATTCCTAACAAACTAACAACTTACTCCTAAACTCATGGACTTAGTCAAAACTAACTAGAGACTCTCTAACAACCTAACTTGGGCACACAACTATGTTAGGCGCACAACATGGAATACGTTGGCTGTTCCTAAAGTCTTTTCTAGGTCTGTTCCCTAACATTGTTCCTATGAGTGCCAGTGTCTGTTCCTGTCATGGGAACAGAACCAAGTTCTGTTTTGAGAATTCAACACAAACCAACTCCAGTATTTACTCAACCTTAATAAGAAGAGATTAAATACATCCTAATGTATTCTATTCTTCACTCCATGCTTGATACTTCATCTTTCGAACATCTTCACTTCGATCTTTGATTAATTTCTCCGATTTAATCTTCGATCAAGTATTCTCTTTGCTCGAGAATAAATTACCTAGCAATATCATAAGTAAAATACAATATGTCTTTTGTTGGTTAAGTCATCTTCAAAACTCAAGGGTCAACAATTTCCCCCTTTTTGAAGATGGCAACAAAAGGCAAATACTAAGTAACAATATTTAATTTTAAACAAGTCATATTAAACTATTTAACAAAGTAATGCAACTAAGTTAAAACAAGTTAATAGACTATTATTTTATTTTGAATTTAATCGAAAAAAATTTCAAAACTAGAGAACAAGAATCAAGGCTAGAAAAATTTACTCTTTTTGCCTTTCTCTTTTCCCCTTTGGCATCTTCAAAATCATTATTCCATGATTTTGAAAAGATGAATGTTATCTATCAAAACACATCACACCACCAAACTTAGTTAGAAGTAAGTTGGTTAGTATAAGTAAAGTAAGCATCACTAGTGGAAAAAACACTTGTTGCCGCGGGCCTTAAAGGGGCTTGTAGCTGCGTACAAGGGTCGTAGCTATTGAAGGCGCAACAAAAGTGGAAAAATAGTAGCTGCGGGCCTCAAGCTCAAGCCCGAAGCAACAAGTGGCAATAGCTGCGGGCTCCATCCCATAGCCCGCAGCTAAAATCGATTGGAGCTGTGGCTTTTATCAACTTTAGCTGCGGGCCATTGGCTGAAGCCCGCAGCAAAGTTCTATATTTTTTTAATAAAAGAATCTGCTGCTGCTAGCATACCTATTCAACCAGCAGCAACAACATCTAACCAACCAGGAGCAGCAGCAACCCCTAATCCTCCTGCCTTTCCCTCCTACCCTCCACAACAAACCTCCTGCCAGCCAAACTCAACCAAGTAGCTACCAAAACTTAGCCAAGTAGCTAATAAGAAAGTAGTATACATTATCTCAAAAGCCGATTCAACTAGCTAATAACTAAGACAATAAATTAGATTTAATCATACATAAAAAGCTCACGTTCTAGCTAGTATATATACATACTCAAAAGCTAATAACTAAGAAATATAAGTATGTATTACAACATAGGGTCATGATATTTACACCGTAGCTAAACTAACTAGATCTACCATGATCTTTGGCATAAAAAGTTGCTTACAGATACACATAGAAACCAATAAGAAACTCAACACTAATTAAGGACAATAATTTTGATTTATGACTACCAATGGTACAACCATTATATTCGGGGCCCTTAAAATCTTCACTAAAACGTCCGAAACTGCAAAAGAAATCAATAGCAGCAAATCCATCATGAAGTCAGTAATTAAATGAATAAATACATGCACGGATGTCCTTCTATCAACACAAAGAGCCTTGAGACTTTTATATTGACAATAATCATTAGATATTAAGTAAGAATTATCGCAAGCACTGTGTTTTTATGGTTTTCAACACCAGAAATAAAAAAGTACAGCGGACATACACAAATAAGAAAAGGAAACGTGTACAGCAAAAGAGGACATGCTAAAGCACAATATCAGCCTGGAATTCCTTTGCCTAATAAAATAGTAAATTAACACGATTTCAATTCCTTGTGCAAAAAGACGTAGCAGTAGCACAAAAGTGAAAAAATACATAGCAGTAGCACAACGGTAAAAAAATTGTGTTAAGTTGTTTAGGGCCAGTGGTTGTACTGTTGTAGTCATACATTTTTAATTCCTTGTGCTGAGTCCTCCAGTCCAGCCTTAACAGGTTTCTTTAAGTGGGTTCAACGGAACATAGGGGTATCTACTTCCACAAAGAACTGCAAAGGGGATTTGATAATTTGGTCTTATGACTTCAATATCATGAGGGATAATCCAACTTATACGCATCTGTTTTTATTTAAAATTGTTCTTTGCATTTGAAACTCTTACTCTACATATTTGCTCGTTTGGAGCCCTCAGTGGCTCAGTCCCTAAGGATGAAACAACCTCGCATGTATGCTTGAGCAAGGTGTAGTACTAGGAGCCCTCAGTGGCTCAGTCCCTAAGGATAATTGTTTGACTTATACTTCGATTGGTAGTATAATCCCTACTAACATGGCAACAACGTTGTGACAGCAAAGACATGACTATGTTTTCCTACACAATGTTGGTTGGAAATATTTTAGGACTTCACTGACTCGTTGCTACTGACCACATAAACAAAATCCCTCTTGTTCGACTTCATTATATCTAAATACATCAAAAACAACGCTACCTAAATCTTCTTTAACTTGATTGTCAATTTAATAACCATGATAACTGGTCCCTCTGATGCAGAATAGGCAATAAATACCGATTTGAAGATCAAAATAAACTTTCCATAAGTTTATCAGCTGAAAAAAATGACACAACCCATGTCATATCACTTATGGACTCTCCATTTCACCTTAACTATATGTGCTAGATACTTGACACGCCAATAATGATATTACAACTTGGGGAATGAGGCATAATATCCAACATTTGACAACTTGTACATTCACCCACCTATTCGATTTTCATATAACTCGTCCACGTATCCAAATTTCATATAACACAGGAAAAACAAAACACAATACCAAGTAGTTAAGTTGAAGAAATGAAATATCACATATCCATGCCCAACTCTGAGATGTGAGATCAACATGAAAAGGAGTTTGACAATAGCATAAAAAAGAGCATTAGTAAAATCATGGGGAAAAACGGCGGTCATATGAAGTGGTTTTGAGTCACATATGCTCCGTAACGGCACTCAATCCACGTTGATGGAAAAAAAGGTTTCAAAAAAAAAGTTTTCCGATTGAAACGAATTTTTTGTGGTTAGGTTTCAATGAACAAAAAAATAAGAAATACCAAATATGGGGCCAAACGACCGTCGTATGAGGTGGTTTTGAGTCACACATGCTCCTTAACGGCACTCAGTCCATGTTGATGGAGAAAAAAGTTTCAAAAAAAGTTTTAGGATTGAGACAAAAATTTTGTGGTAGGTTTCAATGACCAAAAAATATGGAATGCCAAATATGGGGCCAAACAACGGTCGTATGAGGTGGTTTTGAGTCACATATGCTCCTTAACGGCACTAAGTCCACGTTGATGAAAAAAAGATTTCTAAAAAAAGTTTTCAGATTGAGACGAAATTTTTGTGGTAGTTTCAATGACCAAAAAAATATGGGGCAAAACGGCGGTCGTGTGAGGTGGTTTTGAGTCACATATGCTCCGTAACGGCACTCAGTCCACGTTGATGGAAAAAAGGTTTCAAAAAAAAGTTTTCAGATCGAGATAAAATTTTTGTGGTAGGTTTCAATAACCAAAAAAATATGAAATACCAAATATGGCGCCAAACGGCCGTCTAATGAGGTGGTTTTGAGTCACATCTGCTCCTTAACGGCACTCAGTCCATGTTGATGGAAAAAAAGGTTTCAGATACTCCTATTGTACACTCTGATGGTGAGGAAGTGAATCCTAGAGCTCTGAGGAGATTCTCAGAGTGGGTTTCAGCTCTGAAAACCAACAATGGTAATCAGACCTCGACTTCTAGAGGTAAGTTTATACATAGTAATCCCAGTAAACGTATCATATTTGGCTCTGCTGTTAGTGTAGAGATGGAGGCTGGAAAGAAGGTATTAGATCTGTTAAATGTGATAGAGGAGCAGACCCCTATTCCAACTGTGCAGACCCCTATTCCAACTGTGCAGATACCTAAAATAGAGATTAATGATGTTGTAGAGGAAGTAGACTATTGGCAGACTGTCATTTTCTGCTTTGTGGTTGGTGCTAATCCATCATTCTCTGTTATGGAAGGGTGATGATTTGGGGGAAGATGGGCATTGATAAAGTTGCTATAGTAGGGAAAGGAACTATCATGGTAAGATTCAGTGACATGGGAGGAAAAGACATGGCTCTGAATGCTCATTTTAGTTTTGATTCAAAACCTTTGATTGTGAAATCATGGGATATTGATGCTGACATTAGTGATCAGGTGGTTAAGAAGGTTCCTATTTGGGTTAAACTTCCAAAACTCAATGTGAAATATTGGGGAGGCAGAAGTCTAACCAAAATAGTTCAGTCTCTTGGTGATTTTGTCAAAGTAGACCAAGCTACAGAGAGGAGGGATAGGTTGATGTATGTCAGAGTGCTGGTGGAAGTGGTGGTTGATCAGATTTATCCTGATTCTGTATCATTTGTGAATGAGCATGGAGTACTTCTTCATCAGGTTATTGAGTATGAATAGAAGCCTGAGATCTGCATACATTGTAAGAAGATAGGCCATAGAGGGGAGGACTGCAGAGTGGTCAAAAAGAAGCAGGAATGGAGGCTTAAAGTGGCCCCTAAACTGAATAAGGAGTTATTGGTGGATGAGGATGGATTTAGACAAGTATCCAGCAAATTTAAAAAGCAACAGCAACCTATGGTAACTGCTACTGTCCCCACTACTGTAAGCCTGGAAAGCCCTAACAGATTTGAGGTTCTGCAACAGGTTACTCCTATTGAAGCTGATAAAGTTGGCCTTCACACTGATGACAGAGGTAATGATGAGCTGATAGATAAGGGGTTGATTACCCCTATGGTGAATGGATGATATCCTATGCTGGAATGTAAGGGGGCTAAACAAGCTAGCTAAACAGAAAGAGGTTAAGAATCTTATCTCTTCTCATAAAGCTAAGCTTGTTTGTCTCCTTGAAAATAAGATCAGGGCTCATAAACTGGGAGCCTTGTATCTGAACTTATGTCCAGGTTGGAATATAACTACAAACTTACCATGGCATGGTAGAGGTAGAATCATTATTGCTTGGGACCCTAGAGCTTTTGAGGTGGATATCAGATTCTGCACTGATCAGTTAGTACATTGTATTGTCACTTCTTGCAGTTCAAGAGTTTCCTTTGCTTGTTCTATAGTGTATGCACATAATGATAATGCTAGCAGATGCATTCTATGGATAGATTTGGAGAGAATTGGTGGCTCTTTAGTAGGCCCTTGGGTGATGATGGGAGATTTCAATAATGTGCTCACATATGAGGAAAGAGTTGGGGCTGAAGTTACTAGAAGGGAAATTGAGGCTTTTCAAAAGTGCCTCAACTCTTGTAATTTGACTGATGTCAAATTTCTTGGTAGGTTCTATACATGGAATAATAAGCAAGATGATGAAGATAGGGTGCTAGCTAAGCTTGATAGGGTTGTTGCTAATGTTAACTGGTTAACTCTTTTCAAATCAGCTGAAGTGATTTTCCTTCCTGAGGGATATTTTGATCATTCCCTTGCTTTGATCAAATGTTTTCCCACACCTCAAGGTAAAATCCCCTTCAGATACTTTCAGATGTGGAGTAAATGTGATAGTTTCCTAGCTGTTGTTAAAGAAGCCTGGCAGCAGCAAGTTGTTGGTTTTCAGATGTTCAAAGTATGGCATAAACTGAAATCCTTAAAGCAAGATCTGAAAAAGCTCAACAAAGAGAGGTTTGGGGATGTTGTAGCTGCTCAACTACAAGCTGCTGCTGATCTTAAATTTTGCCAGGACCAGCTGCATCTTGATCCCAGCAATGTAAGCTCTGTTCATGCTGAATTTGTAGCTCACCAAAAATTTAAAGAAGTTCAGGCTAATTACATCTCTTTCTTAAATCAGAAAGCAAAAGGGGACTGGATACTTGATGGTGATAGCAATACTAGAAAGTTTCATAATAGTGTGAAAATAATGGCTCAGAAAAATAATATTAATGCTATTATGTGTAAAGAGGATGTATGGATTTATGAGCATGAAGAAGTGAAAAATATATTTTAAAATCACTTTAGAACTTTTGTTGCTAATACAAGAAGTGAAGTCCTTCCTATCAAGAGCAGGTTTATTCAACAAGGACCTATTCTGGTGGAAGCTCAACACTCTCTTCTTAACCTCCATTTCACAGGAGAGGAGATTAGGTTAGCACTCTGGTCTATCCCTAATAACAAATCTCCTGGGATTGATGGTTATGGGAGCAGCTTCTTCAAGGATGCTTGGGATGTGGTGGGACAAAGCATCATTTCTGCAGTGCAAGAAGTCTTCAGTTCAGGCAGACTGCTTAAAGCTATAAACACTACAACAATCACCTTAGTTCCTAAGGTTGCTTTCCCCTCTCATGTTGGAGACTACAGACCTATAGCTTGTTGCACAGTGCTATATAATATCATCTCTAAACTCTTATGTTCAAGATTGAAAAGAGTTTTGCCTGGTTTGATTAGCCAGAGTCAGAGTGCATTTGTAGCTGGTAGAAGCATCATTGATAATATTCTTTTGTGTCAGGATATTGTCAAACATTATACTAGGAAACAAGCTGCCAGAAGCTGCTTGATGAAAGTTGATCTGCAAAAGGCTTATGATACTATTGAGTGGGGGTTTGTGCATGATTTGCTCCAGGCTCTCAACTTTCCTAAGGACTTCATTAATATTCTGATGGAATGTATATCCACTACTAGATATACTCTCCTCTATAATGGATCCTGTACAGATTTGTTTGAGGCTAAGAGAGGTTTAAGACAAGGAGACCCTATATCCCCCCTGATTTTTGTACTCTGCATGGAATATTTGACTAGAATACTGAATTATCAGGGGGCAAAGCAAGATTTTCATTTCCATCCTAGATGTCAAAGTCTGAAACTGAATTGCCTGTGCTTTGCTGATGACTTAATGATTTTCAGTAGAGGAGACTATAGAAGTGTCTACTTGATGCTCCAAGGTTTGAGAATTTTTGAAAAATCTTCAGGATTAGCTGCTAATCAGCAGAAGTCTGAAGTTTTTCAGGTTAACATGAAAGCTGCAGAGCTCTACAGGATTAAGAAGCTGTCTGGGTTTGGATCTGGTGCCTGGCCTCTTAAGTATCTTGGTGCTCCCATAAGCACCAAGAAATTAAGAACTGCAGACTGTGAGAAACTGGTAGAGAAAATGCTTTTTAGAATCAAATCATGGCAACATAGAACTCTGTCTTTTGCTGGCAGACTCCAATTAGTCAACTCAGTGCTGATGACTGTGTGCAATTACTGGATGCATATCTTCATTTTACCTGAGGCTGTTCTGGCAAGAATAAATCAAGTCTGCAGAGTCTATTTATGGCAAGGTAATGATAGATACCTAAAGCCAGGCTATGTCAACTGGGATAAGGTCTGCATTAAGAAGAGCTATGGAGGTCTGGGAGTCAGAGATATAAAGCTCTGGAACCTCCTAGCAGTTAGCAAGCAAGTTTGGGCTATTGCTGAAAAGAAAGACACCCTGTGGGTGAGATGGGTAAATTCAGTGTACATCCAAGGAGGGGATTGGTGGCATCACCACCCTAAGACCACTGCTAGCTGGATATGGAGGTACTTCTGTCAAGTTAGAGATGAGATCAGACAAGCAGTCTGGCTTCCCCAGACTGGCCAAGTATTCTCCATTGGTAAATGTTACAAACAAGCACATGAGATGGGAGATAAAGTCAGTTGGGATGGAGTTGTGTGGAATAGGCTCAATACACCTAAACACAGCTTCTTGATATGGTTAGCAGCCCACCAAAGGCTTATGACAAAGGACAGACTCAGAAGATATGGGGTCTGCTCTGAGGACACCTGTATTATTTGTGGCTCTCATACTGAGAGCCTTGATCAGCTTCTCTTCCAATGTTGCTTCAGCAGAATGGTTTGGGAGGGTTGTCTGGATTGGATCAAGATTAAGAAGAGATGGACTGGCATGTCAGACTGCCTCAACTGGATCAGCAAAAGGGGAGGTCTGCCTCAAGCTAAAAGGAAAGTAGCCTTTGCTGTAGTTGCTGCTGTCATTTATAATATTTGGCTTGCTAGAAATCAGGCTTATTGGAGTAGTTATGTTCCTAGTGTTGATAGTTGTATTGCTTCTATCAAGTTTGTAATTAGAACTAAGATGAAGTTAGTCTATAATTCTAAGGCCTTTTCTAAGTTTCAACTCTGGCTAGATGAGCTCAATTGTAATAGTTGCTCTTAGGTGTTTGGGGAGCCTTCCTACAAGGGTTGTCATCACCTTTGAGTAGATTGTAAGTTGTGTTTTGTGCTTAATATATCTTTTCACTTATCTAAAAAAAAAAAAAAGGTTTCAAAAAAAAGTTTTCAGATTGAGACGAAATTTTGGTGGTAGGTTTCAATGACCAAAAAAATATGGAATGCCAAATATGGGGCCAAACGGCGGTCGTATGAGGTGGTTTTGAGTCACATATGCTCCTTAACGGTACGCAGTCCACGTTGATAGAAAAAAAGGTTTCAAAAAAAAGTTTTCAGATTGAGACGAAATTTTTGTGGTAGGTTTCAATGACCAAAAAAATATGGAATGCCAAATATGGGGCCAAACGGCGGTCGTATGAGGTGGTTTTGAGTCACATATGCTCCTTAACGGCACTGAGTCCACGTTGCTGGAAAGAAAGGTTTCTAAAAAACGTTTTCAGATTGAGACGAAAATTTTGTGGTAGGTTTCAATGACCAAAAAAATATGGGGCAAACGGCGGTCGTATGAGGTGGTTTTGAGTCACATATGCTCCGTAATGGCACTCAGTCCACGTTGATGGAAAAAAAGGTTTCAAAATAAAGTTTTCAGATTGAGACAAAATTTTTGTGGTAGGTTTCATTGACCAAAATGGAATACCAAATATGGGGCAAAACGGCGGTCTTATGAGGTGGTTTTGAGTCACATATGCTCCGTAACGGCACTGAGTCCACGTTGATGGAAAAAAAAGGTTTCAAATTTTTTTTATTCAGATTGAGACAAAATTCTTGTGGTAGGTTTCAATGACCAAAAAATTTGGGGCAAAACGGCGGTCGTATGAGGTGGCTTTGAGTCACATATGCTCCGTAACGGCACTCAGTCCACGTTGATGGAAAAAAGGTTTCAAAAAAAAGTTTTCAGATCGAGATGAAATTTTTGTGGTAGGTTTCAATAACCAAAAAAATATGAAATACCAAATATGGCGCCAAAGGGCCGTCATATGAGGTGGTTTTGAGTCACATCTGCTCCTTAACGGCACTCAGTCCATGTTGATGGAAAAAAAGGTTTCAAAAAATAGTTTTCAGATTGAGACAAAATTTTTGTGGTAGGTTTCAATGACCATAAAAATATGGAATGCCAAATATGGGGCCAAACGGCGGTCGTATGAGGTGGTTTTGAGTCACATATGCTCCTTAACGGCACGCAGTCCATGTTGATGGAAAAAAAGGTTTCCAGAAAAAGTTTTCAGATTGAGACGAAATTTTTGTGGTAGGTTTCAATGACCAAAAATATATGAAATACCAAATATGGGGCCAAACGGCCATCGTATGAGGTCGTTTTGAGTCACATATGCTCCTTTACGGCACTCAATCCAAGTTGATGGAAAAAAAGTTTCTCTCTCTTTGAACTCCCGTTGGTGATGGCAAAGACAAGGAGTAGGCAGGGGAAGGGGGTGAAATCTGCTGGTGGCAATGCTAATCAAAGCAGCAAATCCAAGAAAAAACCACAAAATGCTTCAAATAAGCAACCCAAATCACAATCTGATGATCATCTTCAATCCGTTTCAAGAAAAGAGGGTAAAGCAGCAATGGAGAACTGGCAATCAGATTTTGATGGCTCATCATCTAGTAGTGAATTTGACTCAGATGGAGACTATGCAAGTCCAAGAATCCAGTTAGCACTCCAAAGAAGTCAGATTACCACGTCTGTACCCATTACTAGAGCTATGATCAATACTGGAGGTAAGCGGCTTGAGAGTAATTTGATCAATGTTGGTTCTAATCTGGTTGATTTAAACCTAAATGCTAGTATAACAACTAGATCATCAATTGATGTTGCTGATAATGATCATACTACTAACCCACAAAACTCAATACGCAAAAGTCAACTGTTGACTATTACAAACCCTGATCATAATTCTGCTGTATTGAGTGATTTTGTGATTTCTATGAACTGTCTGGATGATTCTAATGCTGCTGCACAACTGAAACCCGTTCTTGAATGGGAGGATGTTAAGGAGGAGGTATAATTTTGGAGTACAGCAGTTGTATGTTTTGTCATAGGAGCAAAACCCCCTGTCCAAGTGTTCGAGGGATTTCTTAATTGAATCTGGGGAAATCTGGGAATTGGTGTTATTACACCTATTGCAAATGGAGGATACTTGGTGAGATTTAAAGATTTGAAGGCTGTTGAAACCACCACGAGTGGAGCCTATTTTTTTGACAACAAACCATTGACAATGAGGCAATAGGATCCAAATGCTAGTATAGAGGAATGTGCTACTCCCACAGTTCCTATTTGGATCCAATTGCACAATCTCAGTCTGAAATTCTGGGGGAAAAGGAGCCTTAGTAAGATTGTGGGAGTGATTGGTACCCTCAGGAAGATTGACACCTATATTGAGTTGAAGCAGAGGACAAAGTTTGCCAGAGTTATGGTGGATGTTCAGCTTGATCAAGATTTTCCTGATCAAATCTCATTCATCAATGAGAAGGGTGTGGAAATGGTTCAGGAGGTTTATTATGAGTGAAAGCCTACTAAATGCCTAGTATGCAAGAAGTATGGGCATGCTAGAAAGGATTGCTGGCATAAGGAGAAGCGTGCCAAGGTTTGGAGGCCTAAACAAACTACCAAGATCAGTGTAGCTCAAAGAGTGGTGGATGAGGATGGCTTCATCTCCATCACCAAGAAGGGGGGTGCTTCAACTCAGCCTTCACCTGCAAAGAACAAAGCTACACCAGTGACTGGACCATCTACTGAACATAACAACTCTTTTGAGGTTCTTGGACAAAATTCAATTGGTGCACAGGAGAAGAGTACAAACAAGGATAGGGTGCAGGGGCTGGCAACCCCTATCCCTAATGGATAGTATCTTGATATGGAATACCAGGGGGCTTAATAATTTTAGCAAACAGGACTTTGTGAGGGATTTCCTCACTAAACAACATGCTAAACTAATTTGCCTCCTGGAAACTAAGGTCAAGGCTAACCACATTGGTTCCTTGTACCTCAATATATGTCCAGGTTAGTGTATCACTTCTAACCTACCTTGGCATGGTAAAGGAAGAGTGGTGGTGGCTTGGGACCATAGTGTATTTCTAGATGATATCAAAGAGTGCACAACTCAAATGGTGCATTGTAGAATAAAACTAGTGCACTCAACAGCTTTCTTCTATACCTTTGTGTATGCTTTTAACAAAGGTGAAGAGAGGAGGCCTTTATGGAGGGACCTATGTAGATTGGCTAGCACTGTGAAGGGGCCTTGGGTATGGGGTGGTGACTTCAATGTCATCCTTAATGCGGATGAGAAGACAGGAGATGTGCACACAAAGAGGGAAATGCATGACTTCAAGAAGTGTGTAGAGTTCTGTGGCATGGAAGACATCAAGTTCAGTGGCAGATGGTTTACTTGGAACAACAAACAAGATGAGCATACTAGGGTAATGACCAAGATAGATAGGGTGATGGCCTACCCCTCTTGGCTGTCATCCTACACAAACTCAGAGGTCACTTTCCTTCCTGAGGGGGATTTTGACCACAGCCCAGCATTACTGAGAAGCTACACAGAAGTTCAGGGGTACAAACCTTTCAGCTTTCTCAATATTTGGTGTGAACAGGATGGGTATCATGAGTTGCTTAAGAAATTTTGGGCAAAGCCAGTGCCAGGGTATGCTATGTTTCAGATTTATGAGAAGCTCAAACAGCTCAAACCTCTTCTGAGGAGGTTCAACAATGATCATGTGGGGGATGTGGCTGGTAATATGAGATAAGCTGCCAGAGTCTATGAGGAGGCTCAGGAGGATATGCATAACAATACAGGTGATCCTCTGATTGTGCAAAAGGAATACGTAGCTGCATAACAGTTCAAGAAAGCTAAAAGTGAATATCTTAGTTTTTTGAAACAAAAAACTAGGGAGGAGTGGATCACTTTTGGAGATGATAATACTGCAGTTTTTCATCAAGCTGTTAAAGCTAGTAATCACAAAAACAGAATTAACACTGTGCAGAATGCAGATGGTGATTGGATCCTGGACCCTAAACTAGTCTGTGAACAGTTCATTCAGCATTTCTCAAGCTTCATGAGTGATAGCCATGCTGTCTCTAAGATCAAGCCAAGAGTTATACTTCAGGGTGAGGTCCTTTCTGAGGATATGCAGAAGATGCTAGGCTTGAATTTTACAGCACAGGAGATTAATGAGGCTTTATGGTCCATACCTGAGAACAAGGCACCTGGCATGGATGGGTATGGAAGTTCATTCTTCAAGACAAGTTGGGATACTACAGGCTCTGACTTGGTAGCTGCTGTCAAAGAATTCTTTCATACAGGTGTTATGCTGAAGGTGTTGAATACTACCTCAATTTCACTAGTGCCAAAAGTGAATTGTCCTACACAGGTCTATGAATATAGACCTATTGCTTGTTGCACTGTGGTGTACAAGTGTATCTCTAAACTGCTCTGTTCCAGGCTTAAAAATGTCCTCCCTTACATTGTCTCACAGAATCAGGAAGCCTTTATTAGTGGAAGAAGCATCATCAACAACATCCTAGTTTGCCAGGATCTTGTTAGACACTATGCTAGGAAGAATGTGCCTTCTAGCTGCTTAATGAAGATAGATTTGCAGAAAGCTTATGACACAATTGAATGGGATTTTTTACAAGATCTCATGACTGCTCTCAACTTCCCAAGTCACTTCATCAAAGTGATCATGGCTTGTATCTCTACAGCTAGCTTTACCTTGCTCATTAATGGTACAAGCCAGGGGTTTTTCAACTCTAAGAGGGGTTTGAGGCAAGGGGATCCTGTTTCCCCATTACTATTCACTTTTTGTATGGAGTATTTGACTCGAACTTTGAAGTATATGGGAATCAGGAAGGACTTCAAGTTTCATCCTAGATGCAATGATCTAAAGCTTTAATACATTATGCATTGCTGATGATTTGTTAGTTTTCTGCAAAGGGGAAATCAAGAGTGCCAGGTTAATTCTTCAAGGCCTTAAACATTTTGAGCTTGTCTCAGGGTTGGTTGCTAACAAAGGCAAGTATGAACTGTATTGTGCTAATATGGCTGCTGGTGATGTGGAATTTCTAATTCTGAAATCAGGTTTCAAGAGGGGTAATTGGCCTTTCAAATATCTGGGGGTTCCAATTTGCAATAAAAAACTTAGTACTGGTGACTGTGATCAACTCATCAAAAGAGTTATGCACAGGATTACAAGATGGCAAACCAGGCACCTGTCCTTTGCTGGGAGACTTCAACTGGTTAATTTTGTACTTATGAGTATTTGCACCTACTGGATGCAGATCATTATCTTCCCCAAGGCTGCCATCCAAAAAATCAATCAGTTGTGTAGAAGATTTCTTTGGGAAGGCAAAACATAAGGGGTCAAAGTTGGATATGTAAAGTGGATACATTTTGCAAACCCAAGAAGCTTGGAGGTCTGGGGGTTAGAAATTTGGCCCTCTGGAACAAAATTGCTGTAGGCAAAATAGCTTGGCAGTTGGCTGACAAAAAGGATACACTCTGGGTGAAATGGGTTCATAGTGTATACCTCAGAGGAAATGATTGGTGGGGGTACAAACCCTCCACCAATGGGAGCTGGGTATGGAAACAGATTTGCATGGTGAAAGAGTAAATGCAAGACTGGCTGATACAGTCTTGGTGGCCAACTGGAGGCTATTCTATAGCCAAGATATATCAAGGGATTGACCAGATGGGGATCAAAGTGCCTTGGGCAGGTACATTCTGGAACAGATTGGCTATGCCTAAACATAGCTTCTTATGGTGGCTAGTGATCCAACAAAAACTCCCTGTGAGAGAAAGATTGGCTAGATTTGGCATCTGTGAATCACAGATGTGCTGCATATGTGAACTCCACCAGGAGAATCATCAGCATGTGTTCTTTGATTGTCAGTATGCTAGGAAGATATGGCAGGAAATTTGCTCTTGGCTAGGCATACATAGGATGTTTGATAGTATGCAACAGTTGATGTGTTGGCTTAGGAGAGGCAGGCAGTGCTCTCATGTGCAGCAGCAGATCTTCAAAGCAACTGCAGCAGGACTTCTCTATTGCTTATGGGGTGCTAGAAACCAGACCTTTTGGTTGCAAAAAACCCCTTCAGTGTTATACACAGTACAAAGAATTAAATTTTTTGTCAGTAAAAGATCATACTTACTTTATACTTGTAAATTGAAAGAAAGAGATAGGAAATGGTTACAAGGTCTTTGTAACTAATTTCATTTTTCATGTGCCTGAGAGTTGGGGAGTGTCCCATCCTAAAAGGTGATAGGGTGTAAACACAGTTTGGTGATATATCAATTCTTTATTTACTAAAAAAAAAGGTTTCCAAAAGAAGTTTTCAGATTGAGACGAAATTTTTGTGGTAGGTTTCAATGACCAAAAAAATATGAAATACCAAATATTGGGCCAAACAGCGGTCGTATGAGGTGGTTTTTTGTCACATATGCTCCGTAACGGCACTCAATCCACGTTGATGGAAAAAAAGGTTTTAAAAAAAAAATTCAGATTGAAACGAAAATTTTGTGGTAGGTTTCAACGACCAAAAATATATGAAATACCAAATATGGGGCCAAAAGGCCGTCGTATGAGGTGGTTTTGAGTCACATATGCTCCTTAACGGCACTCAGTCCACGTTGATGAAAAAAAGGTTTCGAAAAAAAGTTTTCAGATTGAGACAACTTTTGTGGTAGGTTTCAATGACCAAAAATATGTAATGCCAAATAAGGGGCCAAACGGCGATCGTATGAGGTGGTTTTGAGTCACATATGCTCTTAACGGCACTGAGTCCACGTTGATGGAAAAAAAGGTTTCTAAAAAAGTTTTCAGATTGAGACGAAATTTTTGTGGTAGGTTTTAATGACCAAAAAAATATGGGGCAAAAACGACGCCGTATAATATGGTTTTTAGTCACATAGGTTCCTTATTGGCACTCGGTTTACCTTGATGTAAAAAAAGGGATTAAAAATAAGTTTTCAGATGGAGACAAAATTTTGGTGGTACGTTTCGATGACCAAAAAAGTAGGAAATACCAAATTTGGGGCAAAAACGACACCGTATGAGGTGGTTTTTTGTTCACATTGATGGAAAAAAGGGTTTCAAAACAAAGTTTTCAGAAAAGAGAAGGAATTTTGGTGGTAGGTTTCAATGACCAAAAAAATAGGGAATACCAAATTTGGGGCAAAAACGACGCTGTATGAGGTGGATTTTAGTCACATAGGCTCCTTATTGGCACTCGGTTCACGTTGATGGAAAAAAGGGTTTCCAAACAGAGTTTTTAGATTGAGACAAAATTTTAGTGGTACGTTTCATTTACAAAAAAATAGGGAATACCAAATTTGGGTCAAAAACGACGCCGTATGAGGTGGTTTTAGTCACATAGGCTCCGTATTGGCACTGGATCATGTTAATGGAAAAAAAGGTTTCAAACCAAAGTTTTCAGATTGAGACAAAATTTTGGTGGTTGGTTTCAATGACCAAAAAAATAGGGAATACAAAATTTGGGTCAAAAACGACGTCGTATGAGGTGGTTTTTAGTCACATAGGCTCCTTATTGGCACTTGATCATGTCAATAAAAAAAAAGGTTTTAAAATAAAGTTTTCAGATTGAGACGAAAATTTGGTGGGTGGTTTCAATGACCAAAAAATAGGGAATACCAAATTTGGGGCAAAAACGACACTGTATGAGGTGATTTTAATTCACTTAGGATCCTTATTCGCACTCAGTTCAAGTTGATGGAAAAAAAGGGTTTCAAAACAAAGTTTTCAGATTGAGACAGAATTTTGGTGGTAGGTTTCAATGACCAAAAAAATAGGGAATACCAAATTTGGGGCAAAAACGACGCCGTATGAGGTGGTTTTTAGTCACATAAGCTCCTTATTGGCACTTGATTCATGTTAATGGAAAAAAAGTATTTCAAAACCAAGTTTTCAGATTGAGACGAAATTTTGGTGGTAGGTTTCAATGACCAAATTAATAGGGAATACCAAATTTGGGGCAGAAACGACGCCGTATGAGGAGGTTTTTAGTCACATAGGCTCCTTGTTGGCACTCGGTTCACGTTGATGTAAAAAAAAGGGTTTAAAAACAAAGTTTTCAGATTGAGACGAAAATTTGGTGGTAGGTTTCAATGACCAAAAAATAGGGAATACCAAATTTAGGGAAAAAACGACACCGTATGAGGTGGTTTTTAGTCACATAGACTCCTTATTGGCACTCAGTTCACGTTGATGGAAAAAAAGGGTTTCAAAACAAATTTTTCAGATTGAGACGGAATTTCGGTAGTGGGTTTTAATGACCAAAAAAATAGGGAATACCTAATTTGGGGCAAAAACGACGCCGTATGAGGTGGTTTTTCGTCATATAGGCTCCTTATTGGCACTTGGTTCACGTTCATGGAAAAAAAGGGATTGAAAACAAAGTTTTAGATTGAGACGAAATTTTGGTGATAGGTTATAATGACCAAAAAAATAGGGAATACCAAATTTGGGGCAAAAACGACGCAGTATGAGGTGGATTTTAGTGGCATAGGCTCCTTATTGGCACTCAGTTCACGTTCATTGAAAAAAAGGGTTTCAAAACAAAATTTTCAGATTGAGACGGAATTTTGGTGGTAGGTTTCAATGACCAAAAAAATAGGGAATACCAAATTTGGGGCAAAAACGACGTCGTATGAGGTGGTTTTTAGTCACATAGGCTCCTTATTGGCACTTGGTTCACGTTGATGGAAAAAAAGGGTTTCAAAACAAAGTTTTCAGATTGAGACGGAATTTTGGTGGTAGGTTTCAATGACCAAAAAGTAGGGAATACCAAATTTGGGGCAAAAACGACGCCGTATGAGGTGGTTTTTAGTCACATAGGCTCCTTATTGGCACTTGATTCATGTTAATGGAAAAAAAAGATTTCAAACCAAGTTTTTAGATTGAGACGAAATTTTGGTGGTAGGTTTGAATGACCAAATAAATAGGGAATACCAAATTTGGGGCAGAAACGACACCGTATGAGGTGGTTTTTAGTCACATAGGCTTGTTGTTGGCACTCGGTTCACGTTGATGGAGAAAAAAGAGTTTAAAAACAAAGGTTTCAGATTGAGACGAAAATTTGGTGGTAGGTTTCAAAGACCAAAAAATAGGGAATACCAAATTTGGGGAAAAAACGACACCGTATGAGGTGGTTTTTAGTCACATAGACTCCTTATTGGCACTCAGTTCACGTTGATGGAAAAAAGGGTTTCAAAACAAAATTTTCAGATTAAGATGGAATTTTGGTAGTAGGTTTCAATGACCAAAACAATAGGGAATACCCAATTTGGGGCAAAACGACGCCGTATGAGGTGGTTTTTCGTCACATAGGCTCCTTATTGGCACTTGGTTCACGTTCATGGAAAAAAGGGTTTGAAAATAAAGTTTTTAGATTGAGACTAAAATTTTGTGATAGGTTACAATGACCAAAAAAATAGGGAATACCAAATTTGGGGCAAAAACGACGCAGTAAGAGGTGGTTTTTAGTGGCATAGGCTCCTTATTGGCACTCAGTTCACGTTTATTGAAAAAAGGATTTCAAAACAAAGTTTTCAGATTGAGACGAAATTTTGGTGATAGGTTTCAATGACCAAAAAAATAGGGAATACCAAATTTGGGGCAAAAACGACGTCGTATGAGGTGGTTTTTAGTCACATAGGCTCCTTATTGGCACTTAGTTCACGTTGATGGAAAAAAAGGGTTTCAAAACAAAGTTTTCAGATTGAGACGGAATTTTGGTGGTAGGTTTCAATGACCAAAAAAATAGGGAATACCAAATTTGGGGCAAAAACAACGCCGTATGAGCTGGTTTTTCGTCACATAGGCTCCTTATTGGCACTTGATTCATGTTAATGGAAAAAAGGATTTCAAAACCAAGTTTTCAGATTGAGACGAAATTTGTGTGGTAGGTTTCAATGACCAAATAAATAGGGAATACGAAATTTGGGGCAGAAACGACGCCGTATGAGGTGGTTTTTAGTCACATAGGCTCCTTGTTGGCACTCGGTTCACGTTGATGGAAAAAAAAGGGTTTAAAAACAAAGTTTTCAGATTGAGACGAAAATTTGGTGGTAGGTTTCAAAGACCGAAAAATAGGGAATACCAAATTTGGGGAAAAAACGACACCGTATGAGGTGGTTTTTAGTCACATAGACTCCTTATTGGTACTCAGTTCACGTTGATGGAAAAAAAGGGTTTCAAAACAAAATTTTCAAATTGAGACGGAATTTTGGTAGTAGGTTTCAATGACCAAAAAAATAGGGAATACTCAATTTGTGGCAAAAACGACGCCGTATGAGGTGTTTTTTCGTCACATAGGCTCCTTATTGGCACTTGGTTCACGTTCATGGAAAAAAGGGTTTGAAAACAAAGTTTTTAGATTGAGGCGAAATTTTGGTGATAGGTTACAATGACCAAAAAAATAGGGAATACCAAATTTGGGGCAAAAACGACGCAGTGTGAGGTGGTTTTTGTGGCATTGGCTCCTTATTGGCACTCAGTTCACGTTCATTGAAAAAAGGGTTTCAAGACAAAGTTTTCAGATTGAGACAGAATTTTGGTAGTAGGTTTCAATGACCAAAAAAATAGGTAATACCAAATTTGGGCCAAAAACGACGTCGTATGAGGTGGTTTTTAGTCACATAGGCTCCTTATTGGCACTTGGTTCACATTGATGGAAAAAAAGGGTTTCAACACAAAGTTTTCAGATTGAGACGGAATTTTGGTGGTAGGTTTCAATAACCAAAAAAATAGGGAATATCTAATTTGGGGCAAAAACGACGTCGTATGAGGTGGTTTTTAGTCACATAGGCTCCTAATTGACACTTGGTTCACGTTGACGGAAAAAAAGGGTTTCAAAACAAAGTTTTTAGATTGAGACGAAATTTTGGTGATAGGTTACAATGACAAAAAAAATAGGGAATACCAAATTTGGGGCAAAAACGATGTCGTATGAGGTGGTTTTTAGTCACATAGGCTCCTTATTGGTACTCAGTTCACGTTGATTGAAAAAAAGGTTTCAAAACAAAGTTTTCAGATTGAGACGAAATTTTGGTGGTACGTTTCAATGACAAAAAAATAGGGAATACCATATTAGGGGCAAAATCGACGCCGTATGAGGTGGTTTTTATTCACATAGGCTCCTTATTGGCACTCGATCATGTTAAAGGAAAAAAAGGTTTCAAAACAAAGTTTTCAGATTGAGACGTAATTTTGGTGGTTGTTTTCAATGACCAAAAAAATAGGGAATACAAAATTTGCGTCAAAAACAACGTCGTATGAGGTGGTTTTTTGTCACATAGGCTCCTTATTGGCACCCGATCATGTCAATGGAAAAAAAGGTTTTATAACAAAATATTCAGATTAAGACGGAAATTTGGTGGTTGGTTTCAATGACCAAAAAAAAAAGGGAATACCAAACTTCGGGCAAAAACAACGCCGTATGAGGTGATTTTAAGTCACATAGGATCCTTATTGGCACTTTATTCACGTTGATTGCAAAAAAGGGTTTGAAAACAAAGTTTTCAAATTGAGACAAAAAAATTTGGTTTTATGTTTTAATGACCAAAAAAATTGGGAATACCAAATTTGGGGCAAAAACGACATCGTATGAGGTGGTTTTTAGTCACATAGGCTCCTTATCGGCACTCAGTTCACGTTGATGGAAAAAAGTGTTGCAAAACAAAGTTTTCAGGTTGAGACGAAATTTTGGTGGTAGGTTTCAATGACTAAAAAAATAGGGAATACCAAATTTGGGGCAAAAACGACGCCGTATAAGGTAGTTTTTAGTCTCATAGGCTCCTTATTGGCACTCGGTTTACGTTGATGTTAAAAAAGGGTTTTAAAATAAAGTTTTCAAATTGAGACGAAATTTTGGTTGTAGGTTTCAATGACCAAAAAAATATGGAATACCAAATTTGGGGCAAAAACGACACCGTATGAGATGGTTTTTATTCACATAGAATCTTTATTGGCACTTAGTTCATATTGATGTAAAAAAAGGTTTGAAAACAAACTTTTCAAATTGAGATTGAATTTTGGTCGTAGGTTTCAATGACAAAAAAAATAGGGAATACCAAATTTGGGGCAAAAACGACGCCGTATGAGGTGGTTTTTAGTCACATAGGCTCCTTATTGGTACTTGGTTCACGTTGATGGAAAAAAAGGGTTTCAAAACAAAGTTTTTATATTGAGACGAAATTTTGGTGATAGGTTGCAATGACCAAAAAGATAGGGAATACCAAATTTGTGGCAAAAACGACGCCGTATGAGGTGGTTTTTGGTCACATAGGCTCCTTATTGGCACTTGATTCATGTTAATGGAAAAAAAGGATTTCAAAACGAAGTTTTCAGATTAAGACGAAATTTTGGTGGTAGGTTTCAATGACCAAAAAATTAGGGAATACCCAATTTGGGGCAAAAACGACACCGTATGAGGTGGTTTTTAGTCTCATAGGCTCCTTATTGGCACTCGGTTCACGTTGATGTTAAAAAAGGGTTTAAAAATAAAGTTTTCAGATTGAGACGAAATTTTGGTGGTAGGTTTCAATGACCAAAAAGTAGGGAATACCAAATTTGGGGCAAAAACGACGCCGTATGAGGAGGTTTTTAGTCACATAGGCTCCTTATTGGCACTTGATTCATGTTAATGGAAAAAAAAGATTTCAAACCAAGTTTTCAGATTGAGACGAAATTTTGGTGGTAGGTTTAAATGACCAAATAAATAGGGAATACCAAATTTGGGGCAGAAACGACACCGTATGAGGTGGTTTTTAGTCACATAGGCTTGTTGTTGGCACTCGGTTCACGTTGATGGAGAAAAAAAGAGTTTAAAAACAAAGGTTTCAGATTGAGACGAAAATTTGGTGGTAGGTTTCAAAGACCAAAAAATAGGGAATACCAAATTTGGGGAAAAAACGACACCGTATGAGGTGGTTTTTAGTCACATAGACTCCTTATTGGCACTCAGTTCACGTTGATGGAAAAAAGGGTTTCAAAACAAAATTTTCAGATTAAGATGGAATTTTGGTAGTAGGTTTCAATGACCAAAACAATAGGGAATACCCAATTTGGGGCAAAACGACGCCGTATGAGGTGGTTTTTCGTCACATAGGCTCCTTATTGGCACTTGGTTCACGTTCATCGAAAAAAAGGGTTTGAAAATAAAGTTTTTAGATTGAGACTAAAATTTTGTGATAGGTTACAATGACCAAAAAAATAGGGAATACCAAATTTGGGGCAAAAACGACGCAGTAAGAGGTGGTTTTTAGTGGCATAGGCTCCTTATTGGCACTCAGTTCACGTTTATTGAAAAAAAGGATTTCAAAACAAAGTTTTCAGATTGAGACGAAATTTTGGTGATAGGTTTCAATGACCAAAAAAATAGGGAATACCAAATTTGGGGCAAAAACGACGTCGTATGAGGTGGTTTTTAGTCACATAGGCTCCTTATTGGCACTTAGTTCACGTTGATGGAAAAAAAGGGTTTCAAAACAAAGTTTTCAGATTGAGACGGAATTTTGGTGGTAGGTTTCAATGACCAAAAAAATAGGGAATACCAAATTTGGGGCAAAAACAACGCCGTATGAGCTGGTTTTTCGTCACATAGGCTCCTTATTGGCACTTGATTCATGTTAATGGAAAAAAAGGATTTCAAAACCAAGTTTTCAGATTGAGACGAAATTTGTGTGGTAGGTTTCAATGACCAAATAAATAGGGAATACGAAATTTGGGGCAGAAACGACGCCGTATGAGGTGGTTTTTAGTCACATAGGCTCCTTGTTGGCACTCGGTTCACGTTGATGGAAAAAAAAGGGTTTAAAAACAAAGTTTTCAGATTGAGACGAAAATTTGGTGGTAGGTTTCAAAGACCGAAAAATAGGGAATACCAAATTTGGGGAAAAAACGACACCGTATGAGGTGGTTTTTAGTCACATAGACTCCTTATTGGTACTCAGTTCACGTTGATGGAAAAAAAGGGTTTCAAAACAAATTTTTCAAATTGAGACGGAATTTTGGTAGTAGGTTTCAATGACCAAAAAAATAGGGAATACTCAATTTGTGGCAAAAACGACGCCGTATGAGGTGTTTTTTCGTCACATAGGCTCCTTATTGGCACTTGGTTCACGTTCATGGAAAAAAAGGGTTTGAAAACAAAGTTTTTAGATTGAGGCGAAATTTTGGTGATAGGTTACAATGACCAAAAAAATAGGGAATACCAAATTTGGGGCAAAAACGACGCAGTATGAGGTGGTTTTTGTGGCATTGGCTCCTTATTGGCACTCAGTTCACGTTCATTGAAAAAAGGGTTTCAAGACAAAGTTTTCAGATTGAGACAGAATTTTGGTAGTAGGTTTCAATGACCAAAAAAATAGGGAATACCAAATTTGGGCCAAAAACGACGTCGTATGAGGTGGTTTTTAGTCACATAGGCTCCTTATTGGCACTTGGTTCACATTGATGGAAAAAAAGGGTTTCAAAACAAAGATTTCAGATTGAGACGGAATTTTTGTGGTAGGTTTCAATAACCAAAAAAATAGGGAATATCCAATTTGGGGCAAAAACGACGTCGTATGAGGTGGTTTTTAGTCACATAGGCTCCTAATTGACACTTGGTTCACGTTGATGGAAAAAAAGGGTTTCAAAACAAAGTTTTTAGATTGAGACGAAATTTTGGTGATAGGTTACAATGACAAAAAAAATAGGGAATACCAAATTTGGGGCAAAAACGATGTCGTATGAGGTGGTTTTTAGTCACATAGGCTCCTTATTGGTACTCAGTTCACGTTGATTGAAAAAAAGGTTTCAAAACAAAGTTTTCAGATTGAGACGAAATTTTGGTGGTACGTTTCAATGACAAAAAAATAGGGAATACCATATTAGGCGCAAAATCGACGCCGTATGAGGTGGTTTTTATTCACATAGGCTCCTTATTGGCACTCGATCATGTTAAAGGAAAAAAAGGTTTCAAAACAAAGTTTTCAGATTGAGACGTAATTTTGGTGGTTGTTTTCAATGACCAAAAAAATAGGGAATACAAAATTTGGGTCAAAAACAACGTCGTATGAGGTGGTTTTTTGTCACATAGGCTCCTTATTGGCACCCGATCATGTCAATGGAAAAAAAGGTTTTATAACAAAATATTCAGATTAAGACGGAAATTTGGTGGTTGGTTTCAATGACCAAAAAAAAAAAAGGGAATACCAAACTTCGGGCAAAAACAACGCCGTATGAGGTGATTTTAAGTCACATAGGATCCTTATTGGCACTTTATTCACGTTGATTGCAAAAAAGGGTTTGAAAACAAAGTTTTCAAATTGAGACTAAAAAATTTGGTTTTATGTTTTAATGACCAAAAAAATTGGGAATACCAAATTTGGGGCAAAAACGACATCGTATGAGGTGGTTTTTAGTCACATAGGCTCCTTATCGGCACTCAGTTCACGTTGATGGAAAAAAGTGTTGCAAAACAAAGTTTTCAGGTTGAGACGAAATTTTGGTGGTAGGTTTCAATGACCAAAAAAATAGGGAATACCAAATTTGGGGCAAAAACGACGCCGTATGAGGTAGTTTTTAGTCTCATAGGCTCCTTATTGGCACTCGGTTTACGTTGATGTTAAAAAAGGGTTTAAAAATAAAGTTTTCAAATTGAGACGAAATTTTGGTTGTAGGTTTCAATGACCAAAAAAATAAGGAATACCAAATTTGGGGCAAAAACGACACCGTATGAGATGGTTTTTATTCACATAGACTCTTTATTGGCACTTAGTTCACATGATGGAAAAAAAGGTTTGAAAACAAACTTTTCAAATTGAGATTGAATTTTGGTCGTAGGTTTCAATGACAAAAAAATAGGGAATACCAAATTTGGGGCAAAAACGACGCCGTATGAGGTGGTTTTTAGTCACATAGGCTCCTTATTGGTACTTGGTTCACGTTGATGGAAAAAAAGGGTTTTAAAACAAAGTTTTTATATTGAGACGAAATTTTGGTGATAGGTTGCAATGACCAAAAAGATAGGGAATACCAAATTTGTGGCAAAAACGACGCCGTATGAGGTGGTTTTTGGTCACATAGGCTCCTTATTGGCACTTGATTCATGTTAATGGAAAAAAAGGATTTCAAAACCAAGTTTTCAGTTAAGACGAAATTTTGGTGGTAGGTTTCAATGACCAAAAAATTAGGGAATACCCAATTTGGGGCAAAAACGACACCGTATGAGGTGGTTTTTAGTCTCATAGGCTCCTTATTGGCACTCGGTTCACGTTGATGTTAAAAAAGGGTTTAAAAATAAAGTTTTCAGATTGAGACGAAATTTTGGTGGTAGGTTTCAATGACCAAAAAAATAGGGAATACCAAATTTGGGGCAAAAATGACACCGTATGATATGGTTTTTAGTCACATAGACTCCTTATTGGCACTTAGTTCACATTGATGGAAAAAAGGGTTTGAAAACAAAGTTTTCAAATTGAGATGGAATTTTGGTGGTAGGTTTCAATGACAAAAAATATAGGGAATACCAAATTTGGGGCAAAAACGACGCCGTATGAGGTGGTTTTTTGTCACATAGGCTCCTTATTGGTACTTGGTTCACAATTATGGAAAAAAGGGTTTCAAAACAAAGTTTTTAGATTGAGACGAAATTTCGGTGATAGGTTGCAATGACCAAAAAAATAGGGAATACCAAATTTGTGGCAAAAACGACGCCGTATGAGGTGGTTTTTAGTCACATAGGCTCCTTATCGGCACTCAGTTCACGTTGATTGAAAAAAAGGGTTTCAAAACAAAGATTTCAGATTGAGACGAAAGTTTGGTGGTACGTTTCAATGACAAAAAAAATAGGGAATACCACATATGTGACAAAAACGACGCCGTATGAGGTTGTTTTTAGTCACATAGGCCCCCTATTGGCACTCGATCATGTTAATGGAAAAAAAGGTTTCAGATGGAAAGAAAGGTTTCTAAAAAGGTTTCGAAAAGTTTTGAAAAAGTAAAAAGCTGTTTTCTCTCTTCGCAAGGGCGATTCTCCTTGCTCCTCCACACTTTGTGGAGCCATGACAGGGGGTTAAAGAGGAAGACCCCCAAAGAGGGAAAAATGGCAAAAGCAAGAATGTGACTGAATCTGGAGTTAGCAGTTCTAAAGCTAATTTGAAATTGAAAGAAAAAGTCTATGAGGAGGAAGAAGATATTACTGATCTGGAAGTTACTAGTGATGAGGAGCTGCCCCCAGATACCCCTGTTCTTCACTCAGAAGGAGATGAGGTAAATCTAAAAGCTCAGAGAAGATTCTCAGAGTGGGTTTCAGCTCTCAAATCCAACCCTGGTGAGCACACTTCGAATTTCAGAGGTAAGTTTACATATAGTAACCCCAGCAAACACATAATTTTTGGCTCTGCTGTTAGTGTTGAAATGAGGAATGGAAAGCAGGATATGAATGTCCTGAATGTGATTGAGGAGCATACTCATAATCCCTTAAATGATTATCTACCTAAAATAGACATTGAGGATGTTGCTGAGGAGATTGATTACTAGCAGACTGCTGTTTTTTGCTTTGTTGTTGGTGCTAATCCACCATTTCTAGTAATGGAGGGTTTTCTTAAGAGGGTTTGGGGGAAAATGGGCATAGATAAAATTGCTCAAGTAGGGAGAGGGAGTATTATGGTGAGGTTCAGTGATATGGGAGGGAAAGATATGGCTCTCAATGGTCACTTCAGTTTTGGTTCAAAACCTGTGGTGGTTAAATATTTGGATATTGATGCAAATATCTGTGATCAGGTGGTCAAGAAGGTCCCTATTTGGGTTAAACTCCCTAAGCTTAATGTTAAGTATTGGGGAGGCAGAAGTTTAACGAAAATAGTTCAATCTTTGGGTGAATTTATAAAAGTGGACCAAGCTACTGCGAAGAGGGATAGGTTGATGTATGCTAGAGTTATGGTTGAAGTGTTGGTGGATCATGCATACCCTGACACTATATCCTTCCTGAATGAGCATGGTGTGATTGAAACTCAGGCTGTTGAATATGAATGGAAGCCTGAGATATGTGTGCAGTTCAAGAAGATAGGCCATAAAGGGGAGGATTGCTGGGCAGTCAAGAGGAAGAAATAGTGGAGACTTAAAGTTGTAACTGCTCCAAAGATGAATAAATATATGTTGGTGGATGATGATGGTTTTAGGCAAGTTACTAGCAAGTTTAAGCAAAAGCACCAAGATATGATTGTTGTAGCTGATGATACTGGGAAGAACAGTCCTAATAGGTTTCAGGTATTGCAACAAAATGTTGTGCCTCCTGAAGATGCAGCTGTGAGTTCTCTTAAAGATTGTGACAGAGGTGAAGAGGAGATGATAGACAAGGGGCTGATCACCCATACTATGAATGGATAAAATTCTCTGCTGGAATTTCAGGGCTAAACAAGAAAGCTAAACAACAAGAGGCTAAATCTTTAATCTCTTCCCATCAAGCTAAACTTGTTTGTCTCCTGGAAATTAAGATCAGGGCTCATAAACTTGGAGCCTTGTATCTTAATCTATGTCCAGGTTGGAATATAACTACAAATCTACCTTGGAATGGTAGGTGAAGAATAATAATTGCTTGGGACCCTAGAGCTTTTGAGGTTGATATCAGGCTATGTACTGATCAGTTATTGCACTGTATTATTAGCTCTTGCAGCTCTAAGGTCACTTTTGCTTGTTCAGTGATCTATGCACATAATGATCATGCTAATAGGTGTACCTTATGGGAGGATCTGGAAAAGGTTGGCAGTTGTTTAGTTGGCCCTTGGGTTATGATGGGGGATTTCAATAATGTGCTGAATAGTGATGAAAGAATTGGGGCTGCAGTCATAAGACGGGAAATAGAGGCTTTTCAGAAGTGTCTAAACTACTGTCACTTGGCTGATGTGAAGTTCACTGATAGATTTTACACTTGGAACAACAAGCAGGACAATGCAGATAGGGTACTAGCTAAACTTGATAGAGTTGTTGCTAATACTAGCTGGTTGTCTCTATTCCAAGCAGCTGAAGTGATCTTTCTCCCTGAAGGATATTTTGATCATTCACCTGCTTTGATCAAATGTTTCTCTATACCTCAAGGGAAAATCCCATTCAGATACTTTCCAATGTGGAGTAATTGTGAGAAATTCTTAGATGTAGTGACAGAGGTTTGGTAAATGTTTCAAGTGTGGCAGAAACTGAAACTTTTGAAACAAGGCTTAAAATAACTTAATAAAGATAGTTTTGGGGATGTTGAAGCAACTTACTTCCAAGTAGCTGCTACTCTCAGGAGATGCCAAGAACAGTTTCACTTCGATCCCAGGAACTCTGGATTAACTCATGCAGAGTTTAATGCACATCAGCAGCTCAAAGAGGCTCAGGTAAACTATCACTCCTTTTTGCAACAAAAAGCCAAGGGTGATTGGATCATTGCTGGAGATAGTAATACTAGAATGTTCCATAATAGTGTTAAAATCAAAGATCAAAAAAATAAAATTAATGCTATTATGAATATAGATGATGTTTGGATGTATGAGCATGAAATTGTTAAGAGCATTTTTCTAAATCATTAGTATTTATATAGACTTTTCTCCCTTATTTACAAGCTAATTTGTGCGTCATTGGAGCTCTTGGGAGCTAATTTATGCTAACTATCGTATATAGTTGTGGTTTTGTGTTTTAGTGTTGAATTGCAGGTTTTAGGGAGTTTTCTCCTTATTCCCGAGCTATTTGGAAGCAACCACGGCTTTACGAGATGCTACGAGGCACGTAGGATGGCTCACGAGCTTTATGGGCAGTTTAGGAGGTCCCAAGACCTCTAAACGTGAAGAATTGAGAGCCAAAGAGTCAAAAAGGAGTTTTTCGTGCTCTGATCGGGAAAAAATGGCCCGATCGGGCAAGGATATTTTGATCGGGTACAGAAGTTGCGGACCCGATCGGGCAAGAGACGAAGTGCCCAGACCCGATCAGGCACCCTCTGCCCGACCCGATCGGGTGGGGAGCTCCTAGGTCTCATTGTGGAGCTACGCGTGAGGGGATGCAAGCTGGCCCTTATAGTCGCCAGGCCCGATCGGGCAGTGCTGCCGGGCCCGATCGGGTGGGCCCATTTCGCCCACGCCTTGGCTGCTGCTGCTACGCTGAACGAGAAACAAAGCTGAAAATATCTCACTATGGGCCCGATCAGGTGGCCTTTGGCCCGATCGGGTCCCGTGCCCGCAAACGCGTTTTTCGTCTTTTTAATTCCGCATTTAGTTAGACTTGAGGGGTATTATAAATACCTTTTCCTCATTATTTTAGAGACATCTTTTTATCAGCTTTTATCATCTATTATTCTAGTTTATTTCTCATAGTTCTTAGCTTAGCTTTAACACTTTAGATTAGATTAAAGGTGATTGAACCTATTCGATTTCAATAAAAGTTCCTGCTTTCTATCAATTGGTATTCTTCTTTACTCTAATCTCTTTTATTATTCTTAATTGCTTAGCTTAAGTATTTAATTATTCATGATGCAATTATTAGGGTTTCATATTAGTTTTGTTGTTGTCAATTCAATTATGAGTGAGTAGTTCTCTTTCTAGGGTGTTAGATAAGAAAGCCATGTTTATACCACGATTGTTATTTAGATTTCTATCAATTTCTAGGGCTTGATTAGGGTGATTGTGATGTGGTTTGTTATTAATTAGTGATTAATGTTAGTGTACAATTTCATTGATTGCTTGTGGTTAATAGTTGTTTGCACAGATCCGTCTTACGACTAGAGGCCTAGGACACATCAGTAGTTCTGATTACGTTAGTGAACATGCGGCGTATGTTGAACTATGAGCGTTGAGTCTTAACCATAGCTCAACACATGCTCTAATCCCTCGACTCTTGACTTAGGTTTTGATAGTAGTTGACCTTGTTTGATTGGTATAAGCATGGTGGACCGACCTAATACCCTAGGCTTTTAGTCTATAGTTAATTCCTCGGTTTAATTTGTCTTCCTTAGTTTAATCTTTAGTTCAGTTAATTCTTCCGTGATTTCATCTGAAGTAGCTGATTGATTAAATATTAATTTAGAAACTCTGTCTCCCTGTGGATTCGACCCTGCTTCCATTGACTACCATAGTTAGAGGACTGTAGGTTTATCTTTGATTAGGTGATACGACTAAATCCTATCAAATTTTGGCGCCGTTGCTGGGGAGACGGCTAGTTTTCTAAGTTTTTATTTGATTATTTGGTCTACTTCTCTGTACATCATTGGAACTTTATTGTTCCAATTGAGGTACATTTTACTGCTTCTTTTTGTTTCTTTTGTATGCCCAGGTCTCAAAGAAACGGTTCCCCCATTCCAGCGGATCCCGATCTTACTAGGACAATCAGGCGGATCCGAAAGAAAAATCATAAAGAAAAGCAGTCTGTTCAGCTGAACACCTCTGGAACAGACACCTTGAGTTCAGTCATGTCTAAATCACTGAATTCATATGGGGTGCCCAACCCAGATGGTCTCTCCACTGGACCAACTATGCCCACCATTGCCGCGGCAAATTTCAAAATGAAGCCTGGACTCATCAGCATGGTTCAGCAAAATCAGTTTTGTGGGCATCCTACTGAAGACCCTGCAAATCATCTGCAGCGGTTTCAACAGCTTTGTCGAACCGTTAAACATGCCGGTGTCACTCCAGATCAACTCAAAGTCATGTTGTTCGAGTTTTCATTGAGAGATAGAGCCTAGAAATGGCTGAACGACTTGAAAGAAACAGAATGGAGTGAGATTTCTGCTGCGTTTCTGAGAGAATATTATCCACCTACTAAAATAGCGAAAATCAGAAACAAACTAGCCACGTTTTCCCAAGAGTCTGATGAAACATTACGGGAAGCGTGAACTAGATTTAGAGATTTACAGAGAGAGTGACCACACCACAATATGGACAAATGGTTTTTGACGCGGACATTCTACAATGGTCTGCAGCCTCAGACGAAGAGTATTGTTGATTCGTCTACAGGAGGAGTATTTCTGGACAAGGAAGTGGATGTAGGCTATGAGTTTCTATCAAACCTCGCAGCCAATGATCATTCCACTTCCCGCAGCCTCACGAGGAAAGTACTGGAGGTAGATGCCATAGCATTATTGACTTCGCAGATAGCGAAGCTGAGTCAGCAGATTAACACCTTCAGTTCCTCTTCCTCAGCAGCACCTCCTTTGAGTATCAATGCTATGTCTGCCGTAGCACCCATTACCTCATCTTACTGCGAGGTATGTGGTGTTCAGGGTCATTTTGGGCATGACTGTCAGTTCAGTCAACTTCAGATGGAGCAGGCAAACGCCTTTCAACAAAGACCACAAACTTTCCCCCCTCCACATAACTACCAAAACCCACAAACCATCATCCTCCACCTCCAAAAAACCTTGCCAAACCCTCTTACTATCAAACCCCACAAAACTTTCAGACACCCCCATCACAAAACTTCCATAACCACAATAATTTCCAAACTCCACAAAATTTTCCCACCCCACCTCCACAAAACAATAACCCATAAGAGCCTCCCATATCTGATGTGATGAAACTAATGTTGAGCATGCAAAAGACTAATGAGGTGGCGCAAAGAGCTCAAGAGCGACAAATGCTTGCTATGCAAAGAGCTAATGAGGAAGCACAAAGAGCCCAAGAGAAGCACATCAAACTTCTCGAGGCTCAAGTTGCACAATTAGCAAGCACTAATTCTCAGAGGCGGCAGGGGGAATTGCCAGGGAAACCCATTCAGAGAGAACATGTGAATGCCATCACTCTTCGTAGTGGCATTGCTTATGATGCTCCTCCATTGCCCGTTGATGAGGTTACCCCAACTGCGGGGAAGAAGAGGGTGGTAGAGGAAGGAAAGAGGAAGAATTCGACGTCTGAAGTCGACTTGTCTGCAAAAGCTGAACAGACAGGGAAGAAAAAGGAGAAGGTTTCTGAAATGCCTTTTACACCAAGGCTACCTTTTCCTCACAGGATGCAACAGTCAAAGGTCGATCAGCAGTTTGGTAAGTTCTTGGCTATGGTCAAGAACCTTGAGGTAACGATTCCATTCACATATTTAATTACCCAAGTGCCTGTTTATGCCAAATTTCTGAAAGACATGATAACAAAGAAAAGAGACTTTGGTGGGGTAGAACGTGTCGCTCTTGCTAAAGAGTGTAGTGCTTTTATTCAAAATAAAACCCCACCAAAGTTAAAAGATCCTGGTAGTTTTTCTATACCCTGCCATCTTGGACCTATTTTTATTGATAAGGCTTTGTGTGATTTAGGTGCTTTTGTTTCTGTTATGCCATTATCTGTTTATAAGAAACTGAATATGGGAGCACTTAAATGCACACAAATCACTTTACAGATGGCTGATCGTTCGATAAAATACCCTCTAGGTGTTTTAGAGGACGTTCCTATGAGGGTTGGGAAATTGTATATTCCTGTTGATTTTGTGGTGCTAGATATGGATGAGGATGCCCAGATTCCTATTATTATTGGTAGGCCGTTTTTGTGTACTGCTGGTGCTGTCATTGATGTCAAGTCTGGATCTTTAACTCTGAGTGTTGGTGATGATAAAGTGATTTTTAAACTAACCAATGCTGTTAAGGCACCTATGCTTGAACAATCTTGTTGCAGGGCTGAGGTTGTGGATGAAGTAGGTGTGGAGAAGGTTCCAACTACACCTAAGGTTGCCTCACTGTCTGGAGGTATTATCAAGAACATTTGGAGGCGAAAGATGTTTGATGAGGGTCGCACTCATTGCCAAGCCCCTCCTATTTGAGAGATGGATGATTATGGTCGTGCGAGACCTTTATAAACCAGCGCTGTGCGAGAGGCAACTCGTATTTTATCCCTTTTTCCCTTTTCTTCTTCTTTTTTTTTTTTTTTTGTGAGCGAGAGTGAGGGTACTAACATTGTTTTTCCTCTTAGCATCGTCCTTGTCACCTTTTGGCATTGAGGACACTGCCAAGTTCAGCTTGGGGGAGGAGTTCTGTTTGTATTCTCTACCTCTTTTACTGCTTTCTATGATTAAATTTCTGCTTTCGAAAAATTCTGAAAAAATCAAAAAAATATGGTTCCCATGACTGGTTTAGTTGCCTCCCTGTGCCCCTTGTTGTGCTCTATTTGAAAATGATTTGACTTTATTTTCTGGATAGCTGGGCATTTATGATCTTGAGGCTTTGATTTGATGTTTGATTACTATGATTTCGAGCTATTTTGGATTATATTACACCACTTTGTGCTGCATACCTGAATTGATTAGACTGTGAGGCCTCTCTGTAGCCTATTGGATTCATATTATTATCCAGTCTATTCTTGTGTGTTAGTTCCTCTTTAGTGGATTGATCTTGACTTTGACTTCGTACTTGTATGATTTTCGATGACTTGTAGCATATGCTGTGATAGAGGCGTTTTTTTGTCTTATTCTTGAGCTTAAGAGTGAATTTTTAATATGCTTTTATCCGCCTTAGCCCCGCTGAGCCTAATGACTTGTTTCGTGATACTTAAACCCCTATTATGAGCCCAAGGCCTTCACTTGATTTTATTCCAAGCCTAGCTTGGGGGAGCTTTTGTATGGGTTGAGCTTGAGATTGGTTTCTTGGTTTAGTTTGGATGTTGAGGAATTTAAAAGTGTATTTGTTGTGGTTTGAGGGTGAGAAAAAGAAAAAGAAAAAAATCAAAATTAGAGTTGCGTGAATGAAGTTCAGAAAAATGAAATAAAAGTTCAAAAGAATTCGAAGTTCTTTCATTCACGTACGTTCTTAAAGAAATATTCGCTTCATTGCTTGAAAATTGGGTTTGTTATGAGTTTTTCATTGATTCATGAGAGTTGGGTTACTTTACGTGGTTTTATGGTGTTGTTGGGAGTTGTGTAGGCCATCTTAGGCCTTGTTTGAGTGATTCATGCTCCCCCTTTCTTGGTTCTTCCACCACATTACCCAAAAGTATTCCCTACCTCTTACCTAAGCCCCATTACAACCCTCTAAAGTCCTCTTGAGCTCGTGTCTGCAGTGTTCATTTGATTGATTTCGAGTCAGTTTGTCACAGTTAAAGAGTATATCTGCTAATTGAGTCGACTTGACTAGGATGAGCGTCATTGAACCTTCTTAAACACATGAGAGTGTGAGTGGGAAGGGAATTTATTGTCAGGTTGGCGAGTGTTCGGGCATATTCTTTGCCTGCCACAAAATTGAGAGGAGTGACACCCTTGTGAGAGCCTTTTCAGGATTTGTATGCCTTGTGGATGCTCGACTTTGATAAATTGCTTGGATGATTGGTGGTTGGATGAATTTGATTAGCCAAACTTGAATTATGCCTGCTTGAACGATTCTTAGTCTTGAAAATGTTTTGAGCTTTGATTTGTTTTTATCTGTGGGGTGAGGCAATCTATTCCACGTTCATGTTCTGTTTGCTTGAGGACAAGCAAAGTTTAGCTTGGGGGAGTTTGATATCAGGTATTTATATAGACTTTTCTCCCTTATTTACAAGCTAATTTGTGCGTCATTGGAGCTCTTGGGAGCTATTTTATGCTGACTATCTTACATAGTTGTGGTTTTGTGTTTTAGTGTTGAATTGCAGGTTTTAGGGAGTTTTCTCCTTATTCCCGAGCTATTTGGAAGCAACCACGGCCTTACGAGATGTTACGAGGCACGTAGGATGGCTCACGAGCTTTATGGGTAGTTTAGGAGGTCCCAAGACCTCTAAACGTGAAGAATTGAGAGCCAAAGAGTCAAAAAGGAGTTTTCCGTGCTCTGATCGGGCAAAAATGGCCCGATCGGGCAAAGATATTTTGATCGGGTACAGAAGTTGCGGACCCGATCGGGCGAGAGACGAAGTGCCCAGACCCGATCAGGCACCCTCTGCCCGACCCGATCGGGTGGGGAGCTCCTAGGTCTCATTGTGGAGCTACGCGTGAGGGGATGCAAGCTGGCCCTTATAGTCGCCAGGCCCGATCGGGCAGTGCTGTCGGGCCCGATCGGGTGGGCCCATTTCGCCCACGCCTTGGCTGCTGCTGCTACGCTGAACGAGAAACAAAGCTGAAAATATCTCACTATGGGCCCGATCAGGTGGCCTTTGGCCCGATCGGGTCCCGTGCCCGCAAACGCTTTTTTCGTCTTTTTAATTCCGCATTTAGTTAGACTTGAGGGGTATTATAAATACCTTTTCCTCATTATTTTAGAGACATCTTTTTATCAGCTTTTATCATCTATTATTCTAGTTTATTTCTCATAGTTCTTAGCTTAGCTTTAACACTTTAGATTAGATTAAAGGTGATTGAACCTATTCGATTTCAATAAAAGTTCCTGCTTTCTGTCAATTGGTATTTTTCTTTACTCTAATCTCTTTTATTATTCTTAATTGCTTAGCTTAAGTATTTAATTATTCATGATGCAATTATTAGGGTTTCATATTAGTTTTGTTGTTGTCAATTCAATTATGAGTGAGTAGTTCTCTTTCTAGGGTGTTAGATTGGAAAGCCATGTTTATACCATGATTGTTATTTAGATTTCTATCAATTTCTAGGGCTTGATTAGGGTGATTTTGATGTGGTTTGTTCTTAATTAGTGATTAATGTTAGTGTACAATTTCATTGATTGATTATGGTTAATAGTTGTTTGCACAGCTCCGTCTTACGACTAGAGGCCTAGGACACATCAGTAGTTCTGATTACGTTAGTGAACATGCGGCGTATGTTGAACTATGAGCGTTGAGTCTTAACCATAGCTCAACACATGCTCTAATCCCTCGACTCTTGACTTAGGTTTTGATAGTAGTTGACCTTGTTTGATTGGTATAAGCATGGTGGACCGACCTAATACCCTAGGCTTTTAGTCCATAGTTAATTCCTCGGTTTAATTTGTATTCCTTAGTTTAATCTTTAGTTCAGTTAATTCTTCCGTGATTTCATCTGAAGTAGCTGATTGATTGAATATTAATTTAGAAACTCTGTCTCCCTGTGGATTCGACCCTGCTTCCATTGACTACCATAGTTAGAGGACTGTAGGTTTATCTTTGATTAGGTGATACGACTAAATCCTATCAATGTTCCATAATAGTGTTAAAATCAAAGCTCAGAAAAATAAAATTAATGCTATTCTGAATATAGATGATGTTTGGATGTATGAGCATGAAATTGTTAAGAGCATTTTTGTAAATCATTTTAGAACCTTTGTAAACGCTACAAGAGTTGAGGTGATGCCTATTAAGAGCAGTATTATTCAACAAGGTCCTACCTTGCTGGATAGTCAACATACTCTTCTTAATTTTGATTTCACAGATGAGGAGATTAAGCAAGCTCTTTGGTCTATTCCTAACATCAAATCACCTGGGATTGATGGATACGGGAGTAGTTTCCTTTAAAGATACTTGGGAGGTGGTGGGGAAGGATGTAAATGATGCAGTGAATGAGTTTTTCAATTATGGCATAATGCTCAAAGCAATCAACACTACAGCAATCACCTTGATACTTAAGGTGGCATGCCCCTCTCATGTTGGTGATTACAGGCCTATAGCTTGTTGTACTGTCATCTACAAAATAATTTCCAAGCTGTTGTGTTCAGGGCTTAAAAGGGTCCTCCCAGGTTTATTCAGCCAAAGTCAAAGTGCTTTTATGGCAGGTAGAAGCATCATTGATAATATCCTGGTTTGTCAGGATCTTATTAAACACTGCACAAGGAAGCAATAATCTGCTAGGAGTTGCTTGATGAAAGTTGACCTTCAAAAGGCTTATGATACTATTGAGTGGAGTTTTGTTCATGGCTTATTACAGGCTCTCAATTTCCCCCAGAAATTCATTGTTGTCCTTATGGAGTGTATAACAACTACCAGATATACTATCCTCTTCAATGGTGCCTATACAAACCTATTTGAAGCTAAGAGAGGTTTAAGGCAAGGAGATCCTTTTTCTCCCCTTGTTTTTGTGCTTTGTATGGAGTATTTGACAAGAATCTTAAAGTTTCAGGGTGCTAAACACGACTTCCATTTTCACCCTAGATGCCAAGCTCTGCAGCTAAACAGCTTATGCTTTTGCAGATGATCTGATGATCTTTAGCAGAGGTGACTATAGGAGTGTGTACCTGATGCTTCAAGGTTTGAGGTTGTTTGAGAGATCTTCTGGTCTGGCTGCTAACAAACAAAAGTCTGAAATCTTTCAGGCTAACATGAAAAAAGTTGATGTGCATAGAATTTATACTTTATCTGGGTTTGGAGTTGGAAGATGGCCTCTTAAGAATCTTGGTGCACCCATTAGCACAAAGAAACTGAGAACCAGTTATTGTGATAAACTGGAGGATAAAATGCTTTACAGGATCAAGTCTTGGCAACATAGGAACCTCTCCTTTGCTGGGAGACTTCAACTAGTCAATTCTGTGTTGATGAGCATCTGCAATTACTGGATGCAAATCTTTATTTTGCCAGAAGCAGATATCAAGAAGATAAATCAAGTATGCAGATATTACCTCTGGCAAGGAAATGGTCAATACATGAAGCCTGGATATGTCAATTGGGAAAAAGTGTGCAGTAAGAAGAAATATGGAGGCTTGGGAGTGAGGGACATCAAACTTTGGAATCATTTGGAAATTAGCAAACAAGTATGGGCTATTGCTGAAAAGAAAGACACTCTTTGGGTTAGATGGGTTAACTTAGTTTATATCCATGATGAAAACTGGTGGCAATACCATCCTAGAACTACTTCTAGTTGGGTTTGGAATTACTTCTACACAGTCAAGGAGCAAATTATGCAAGCTGCTTGGTTGCCTCAGCCTGGCCAAGTCTTTTCAATTGGTAAATGTTACAAAATAGCTCAGGATATGGATACTAGAGTCACTTGGGATAGGGTGGTCTGGAATAGACTTAATACCCCAAAACACAACTTCATACTGTTGGTAGTAGCTCAGTAAAGACTTATGACAAGAGCTAGGCTTAGAAGGTATGGTGTGTGTACAGATGATACCTGTGCAATCTGTGGCTCTCATACTGAGAGTATGGACACCTGCTGTTTCAATGTGAGTTCAGCAGGCTGGTATGGGGAGAATGCCTGGACTGGATCATGATCAGGAAAAGATGGACTGGGACTACTGACTGCCTGACTTGGATCATCATGAGGGGTGGATTGTCTTAAGCAAGAAGAAGAGTGCTTTTTGCTGTGGTTGCTGCTGTGATCTATAATATTTGGATAACTAGAAATAGAGCTCTTTGGAGTAACTGTGTTGCTAGTGTTGCTAGCCTTGTTTCTTCTATTAAATTTGTAATTAGGACTAGGATTAACTTACTCTATAATTCAAAGGCCTTCCCCAAGATTAAATCTTGGCTAGATGAGCTCAATATGTAATTGTTTACTCTTAAGTGTTTGGGGAGCCTTCCTACAAGGGTTGTCATCATCATTTGAGTAAGTGTAATTTGTGTTTTGGTGATCTATATATATCTTTCATTTACCAAAAAAACAAAGGTTTCAAAACAAAGTTTTCAGATTGAGACGTAATTTTGGTGGTTGGTTTCAAAGACCATAAAAATAGGGAATACAGAATTTGGGTCAAAAACGACGTTGTATGAGGTGGTTTTTAGTCACATAGGCTCCTTATTGGCACTCGATCATGTCAATGGAAAAAAAGGTTTCAGAACAAAGTTTTCAGATTGAGATTAAATTTTGGTGGTTGGTTTCAATGACCAAAAAAATAGGGCATACCAAATTTGGGGCAAAAACGAAGCCGTATGAGGTGGTTTTTAGTCACATAGGCTCCTTATTGGCACTCGGTTCACGTTGATTGAAAAAAAGTGTTTCAAAACAAAGTTTTCAGATTGAGACGAAATTTTGGTGGTACGTTTGAATGACAAAAAAATAGGGAATACCAAATTTGGGGCAAAAACGACGCCGTATGAGGTGGTTTTTAGTCACATAGGCTCCTTATTGGCACTCGATCATGTTAATGGAAAAAAAGGTTTCAAAACAAAGTTTTCAGATTGAGACGAAATTTTGGTGGTTGGTTTCAATGACAAAAAAAAATAGGGAATACAGAATTTGGGTCAAAAAGCGACGTCGTATGAGATGGTTTTTACTCACATAGGCTCCTTATTGGCACTCGATCATGTCAATGGAAAAAAAGGTTTCAAAACAAAGTTTTCAGATTGAGACGAAAATTTGGTGGTTGGTTTCAATGACCAAAAAAATAGGGAATACCAAATTTGGGGCAAAAACGACGCCCTATGAAATGATTTTAAGTCACATAGGATCCTTATTGGCACTCAGTTCACGTTGATTGAAAAAAGGGTTTCAAAACAAAGTTTTCAGATTAAGACAAAATTTTGTGGTATGTTTTAATGACCAAAAAAACTGGGAATACCAAATTTGGGGCAAAAACGACACCGTATGAGGTGATTTTTAGTCACATAGGCTCCTTATCGGCACTCAGTTCACGTTGATGAAAAAAAGGGTTTCAAAACAAAGTTTTCAGATTGAGACAAATTTTGGTGGTAGGTTTCAATGACCAAGAAAATAGAGAATACCAAATTTGGGGCAAAAACGACGCCGTATGAGGTGGTTTTTAGTCACATAGGCTCCTTATTGGCACTTGTTTCATGTTGATGGAAAAAAGGGTTTCAAAACAAAGTTTTTAGATTGAGACGAAATTTTGGTGGTAGGTTTCCCCTTTCCCCTTTTTCCTTTTCTTTTTATTTTTTCTATTTTATTTTTTTTAGTGAGCGAGAGTGAGGGTACTAACATTGTTTTTCCTCTTAGCATCGTCCTTTGTTACCTTTAAGCATTGAGGACACTGCCAACTTCATCTTGGGGGAGGGTTTCTGTTTGTATTCTCTATCTCTTTTACTGCTTTCTAGGATAGATTTACTGATTTCGAAAAATTCTGAGAAACTAAAAAAAAAATATGGTTCCCATGACTGGTCTAGTTGCCTCCCTGTGCCCCTTGTTGTTCTCTTATTGAAAATGATTTGACTCTGTTTTCTGGATAGCTAGACATTTGTGATCTTGAGGCTATAATTTGATGTTTGATTGCTATGATTTCGAGCGAGTTTTGATTATATTAGACTACATTGTGCTGCATGCCTGAATTGGTTAGACTGTGAGGTTTCTTTGTAAGCCTCTTGGATTCATTTCATTATCCAATTTGTTTTTGTGTGTTAGTTCCTCTTTAGTGGATTGATCTTGACTTTGACTTCGTACTTGTCTGATATTCGATGACTTGTAGCATTTGCTGTGATAGAGGTGTTCTTTTGTCTTATTCTTGAGCTTCAGAGTGAATTTTTGATATACTTTTATCCCCCTTAGCCCTGCTGAGCCTAATGACTTGTTTCATGTTACTTAAACCCCTATTATGAGCCCACGGCCTTCATTTCATATTATTTCCAAGCCTAGCTTGGGGAGCCTTTGTATGGGTTGAGTTTGAGATTGGTTTCTTGGTTTGGTTTGGTTGTTGAGGAATTAAAAGTGTATTTGTTGTGGTTTGAGGGTGAGAAAAAGAAAAAGCAAAATTAGAGTTGCGTGAATGAAGTTCAGAAAAATGAAAGAAAAAAAAATGAAATAAAAGTTCAAAAGAATTAAAAGTTCTTTCATTCACGTAAGTTCATAAATAAATATTCGTTTCATTGCTTGAAAATTGGGTTTGTTGTGAGTTTTTCATTGTTTTATGACAGTGGGTTATTTTTCGTGGTTATATGGAGTTGTTGGGAGTTGTTTAGGCCATCTTAGGCCTTGTTTGAATGATTCATGCTCCCCCTTTCTTGGTTTTTCCACCACATTACCCAATAGTATCCCCTACCTCTTACCTAAGCCCCATTACAACCCTCTAAAGTCCTCTTGAGCTCGTGTCTGCATTGTTTATTGGATTGATTTCGAGTCAGTTTGTCAAAGTTAAAGAGTATGTCTGCTAATTGAGTCGACTTGACTAGGATGAGCGTCATTGAACCTTCTTAAACACATGAGAGTGTGAGTGGGAAGGGTATTTATAGTCGGGTTGGTGAGTGTTCGGGCATATACTTTGCCTGCCACAAAATAGAGAGGAGTGACACCCTTGTGAGAGCCTTTTCAGGATTTGTAAGCCTTGTGGATGCTTGAATTTGATAAATTGTTGGATGATTGGTGGTTGGATGGATTTGATTAGCCAAACTTGAATTATGCCTGCTTGAAAGATTCTTAGTCTTGAAAACGTTTTGAGCTTTGATCGATTTTTATCTATGGGGTAAGGCAATCTATTCCATGTTCATGTTCTGTTTGCTTGAGGACAAGCAAAGGTTTAGCTTGGGGGAGTTTGATATCACGTATTTATATAGACTTTTCTCCCTTATTTACAAGCTAATTTGTGCGTCATTGGAGCTCTTCGGAGCTATTTTATGCTAACTATCGTATATAGTTGTGGTTTTGGGTTTTAGTGTTGAATTGCAGGTTTTATGGAATTTTCTCCTTATTCCCGAGCCATTTGGAAGCAACCACGGCTTTACGAGATGTTACGAGACACGTAGGATGGCTCACGAGCTTTATGGGTAGTTTAGGAGGTCCCAAAACCTCTAAACGTGAAAAATTGAGAGCCAAAGAGTCAAAAGGAGTTTTCCGTATTCTGATCGGGCAAAAATGGCCCGATCAGGCGAAGATATTATGATCGGGTACAGAATTTGCGGACCCGATCGGGCAAGCCTTGCCCTATCCGATCGGGCAAGCCTTGCCCTATCCGATCGGGCAAGCCTTGCCCTATCCGATCGGGCGAGAAGCCATGTGCCCAGACCCGATCGGGTGCTGACCGCCCGACCCGATCGGGTGGGCCACATCTTGATTGCTGCTGTACAGAGAAGCTGGGCAAGCGGCGTGTGTAGACCCGATGAGCCGCCCGATCGGGCAGCCCATCGGGTGGGCCTAATTTTGCACTCCAGGCTCTCGTTGCTGCGTTGGATGATGAAACGAAGTTGGAAAAATATTTTACTATGGGCCCGATCGGGTGGCCCTGTGCCAGATCGGGTCACGTGCACGTTTACGCGATTTTTATCTTTTATTTTCCGCATTTAGTTAGACTTTGGGGGGTATTATAAATACCTTTTTCTCATTATTTTAGAGAGATCTTTCATTCTAGTTTCTCTCATAGTTCTTAGCTTAGTTTTATTTAGTTTAAACACTCTAGATTAGATTAAAGGTGATTGAACCTCGGATTCGAATTTCAATAAAAGTTCTTGCTTTCCGTCAATTGGTACTCTTCTCTACTCTCTATCTCTTTAATTACTTTTGCTTAGCTTAATTATTTAATCATTCATGATGCAATTATTAGGGTTCCAATTTAGTTTTGTTATTGTCAATTCAATTATGAGTGAGTAGTTCTCTTTCTAGGGTGTTAGATAGGGAAGCCATGTTTATACCATGATTGTTTTTTAGATTCCTATCGATTTCTAGGGCTTGATTAGAGTGATTGTGGTGTGGTTTGTTCTTAATTAGTGATTAATGTTAGTGGCCAATTGCAGTGATTGCTTGTGGTTAATAGTTGTTTTCACAGATCCGTCTTACGACTAGAGGCCTAGGACACATCAGTAGTTCTGATTACGTTAGTGAACATGCGGCGTATGTTGAACTATGAGCGTTGAGTCTTAACCATAGCTCAACACATGCTCTAATCCCTCGACTCTTGACTTAGGTTTTGATAGTAGTTGACCTTGTTTGATTGGTATAAGCATGGTGGACCGACTTAATACCCTAGGTTTTTAGTCCATAGTTAAATCCTCGGTTTAATTCGTTACCCTTAGCTTAATTTTTAGTTCAGTTAATCTTCCCTGATTTCATCTAAAGTAGCTAGTTGATTGAATATTAATTTAGAAATTCTGTCTCCCTTTGCATTCGACCCTGCTTACATTGACTACCATAGTTAGAGCATTATAGGTTTATCTTTTATTAGGTGATACGACTAAATCCTATCAGTCACATAGGCTCCTTTTTGGCACTCAGTTCAAGTTGATGGAAAAAAAGGGTTTCAAAAGAGTTTTCAGATTGAAACGAAATTTTGGTGGTTGGTTTCTATGACCAAAAAAAATAGGGGATACAAAATTTGGGGCAAAAACGACGCCGTATGAGGTGGTTTTTAGTCACATAGGCTCCTTATTGCACTTGGTTCACGTTGATGGAAAAAAGGGTTTCAAAAAGAAGTTTTTAGATTGAGACAAAATTTTGGTGGTGGGTTTCAATGACCAAAAAAAGGGAATACCAAATATGGAGCAAAAACGACGCCGTATGGGGTGGTTTTTAGTCACATAGGCTCCTTATTGGCACTTTGTTCACGTTAATGGAAAAAAAGGTTTAAAACAAAGTTTTCAGATTGAGACGAAGTTTTGGTGGTTGGTTTCAATGACTAAAAAAATAGGGAATACCAAATTTGGGGCAAAAACGACGTCGTATGAGGTGGTTTTTAGTCACATAGGCTCCTTTGGCACTTGGTTCACGTTGATGGAAAAAAAGGGTTTCAAAACAAAGTTTTCAGATTAAGACGCAATTTTGGTGGTAGGTTTCAATGACCAAAAAAATAGGGAATAACAAATGATGGGCAAAAGGACGCCGTATGAGGTGGTTTTTAGTCACATTGGCTCCTTATTTGCACTCAGTTCACGTTGATGGAAAAAAAGGGTTTCAAAATAAAGTTTTTAGATTGAGACGAAATTTTGGTGGTAGGTTTCAAAGACCAAAAAAAAGGGAATACCAAATTGAGGGCAAAAACTACGCCGTATGAGGTGTTTTTTAGTCAGATAGGCTCCTTATTGGCACTCGATCATGTTAATGTAAAAAAAGGTTTCAAAACAAAGTTTTCAGATTCAGACGAAATTTCGTTGGTATGTTTCAATGACCAAATAAATTGGGAATACCAAATTTGGGGCAAAAACGACGACGTATGAGGTGGTTTTTAGTCACATAGGCTCCTTATTGGCAATCGGTTCACGTCGATGGAAAAAAAGGGTTTAAAAGCAAAGTTTTCAGATTGAGACGAAATTTTGGCTGTTGGTTTCAATGACTAAAAAAATAGGGAATACCAAATTTGGGTCAAAAACGCTGCCGTATGAGGTGGTTTTTAGTCACATAGGCTCCTTATTGGCACTTGGTTCACGTTGATGGAAAAAAAGGGTTTCAAAACAAAGTTTTTAGATTGAGACGAAATTTTTGTGATAGGTTACAATGAACAAAAAATAGGGAATACCAATTTTTGGGCAAAAACGACGCCGTATGAGGTGGCTATTAGTCACATTTGCTCCTTATTGGCACTCGGTTCACGTTAACGGAACAAAAAGGTTTCAAAACAAAGTTTTTAGATTGAGACGTAATTTTGGTTGGAGGTTTCAGTAACCAAATAAATAGGAAAAATCGTAAACAACGTCGTATGAGGTGGTTTTTAGTCACATAGGCTCCTTATTGGAACTTGGTTCATGTTGATGGAAAAAAAGGGTTTCAAAACAAAATTTTCAGATTGATTCGGAATTTTGGTGGTAGGTTTCAATGACCAAAAAAATAGGTAATAACAAATTTGGGGTAAAAACGACGCCGTATGAGGTGGTTTTAGTCACAAAGTCTCCTTATTGGCACTCAGTACACAATGATGGAAAAACAGGGTTTCAAAACCAAGTTTTTAGATTGAGACGAAATTTTGGTGGTGGGTTTCAATGACCAAAAAAAAGGGAATACCAAATTTAGGGCAAAAACTACGCCGTATGAGGTGGTTTTTAGTCACATAGGCTTCTTATTGGCACTCGGTTCACGTTAATGGAAAAAAACGGTTTCAAAACAAAGTTTTCAGATTGGGATGAAATTTCGTTTCTGTGCTTCAATGACCAAATAAATAGGGAATACCAAATTTGGGGCAAAAACGACGCCGTATGAGGTGATTTTTAGTCACATAGGCTCCGTATTGGCACTCGGTTCACAATGATGGAAAAAAAGGGTTCAAAAACAAGGTTTTCAGATTTAGACGAAATTTTAGTGGTTGGTTTCAATGACTAAAAAACTAGGGAATACCAAATTTGGGGCCAAAAAATGCCGTAAGAGTTGGTTTTTAGTCACATAGGCTTCTTATTGGCACTTCGTTCACGTTGATGGAAAAAAAGGGTTTCAAAACAAAGTTTTTAGATTGAGACGAAATTTTGGTGATAGGTTACAATGAACAAAAAATAGGAAATACCAATTTTGGGGCAAAAACGACGCCGTATAAGGTGGCTCTTAGTCACATTGGGTCCTTATTGGCACTCGGTTCACGTTAATGGAAAAAAAGGGTTTCAAAACAAAGTTTTCAGATTGAGACGATTTCGGTGGTAGGTTTCAATGACAAAAAAAGTAGGGAATACCAAATTTGTGGCAAAAACGACGCCGTATGAGGTGGTTTTTAATCACGTAGGCTCCTTATTGGCACATGGTTCACGTTAATGGAAAAAAAGGGTTTCAAAACAAAGTTTTCAGATTGACACGAAATTTAGGTGGTAGGTTTCAATGACCAAAAAAATAGGGAATACCGAATTTGGGGCAAAAACGAAGCCGTATGAGATGGTTTTTCATCACATAGGCTCCTTTTTCGTACTAAGTTCACGTTGATGGAAAAAAAAGGGTTTCAAAACAAAGTTTTCAGATTCAAACGAAATTTTGGTGGTTGGTTTCAATGACTAAAAAAATAGGAAATACCAAATTTGGGGCAAAAACGACGCCGTATGAGGTGGTTTTTAGTCACATAGGCTTTTTATCTGCACTTTGTTCACGTTAATGGAAAAAAGGGTTTCAAAACAAAGTTTTCAGATTGAGACGATATTTTGGTGGTGGGTTTCAATGACCAAAAAAATAGGGAATACCAAATTTGGGGCAAAAAACGACGTCGTATGAGTTGGTTTTTAGTCACATAGGCTCCTTATTGGCATTCGATCATGTTAATTAAAAAAAGGTTTCAAAACAAAGTTTTTAGATTGAGACCAATTTTTGGTGGTTGGTTTCAATGACCAAAAAAACAGGGAATACAAAATTCGGGCAAAAACGACACTGTTTGATGTGGTTTTTAGTCACATAGGCTCCTTATTGGCACTCAGTTCACGTGGATTGAAAAAAAGAGTTTCAAAACAAAGTTTTCACATTGAGACGAAACTTTTGTGGTACGTTTCAATGACCAAAAAAATAGGGAATACCAAATTTGGGGCAAAAATGACGCCGTAAGAGGTGGTTTTTAGTCTTATAGGCTCCTTATTGGCACTCAGTTCACGTTGACGGAAAAAAAGGGTTTCAAAAAAGTATTTGGATTGAGACGAAATTTTTGTGGTAGGTTTCAATGACCAAAAAAAGGGAATACTAAATTTAGGGCAAAAACTACGCTGTATGAGGTGGTTTTTAGTCACATAGGCTCCTTATTGGAACTCTGTTCACGTTAATGGTAAAAAAGGGTTTCAAAACAAAGTTTTCAGATTGAGACGAAATTTTGGTGGTATATTTTAATTACCAAATAAATAGGGAATACCAAATTTGGGGCAAAAACGATGTCGTATGAGGTGGGTATTCGTCACATAGGCTCCTTATTGGCACTCGGTTCACGTTGATGGAAAAAAAGGGTTTAAAAACAAAGTTTTCAGATTGAGACGAAATTTTGGTCGTTGGTTTCAATGACTAAAAAATAGGGAATACCAAATTTGGGGCAAAAACGACGCCGTATGAGGTGGGTTTTAGTCACATAGACTCTTTATTGGCACTCAGTTCACGTTGATGGAAAAAAAGGGTTTCCTAAAACCAGAGGGCTTTCATCAGTGGTAGGAGCATCATTAATAATATCCTAGTATGCCAGGACCTTGTGAGGCACTATGCTAGGAAACACACAACTCCTAGTTGCTTGATGAAGATAGACTTGCAAAAAGCTTATGATACAGTTGAATGGGTATTTCTCAAAGATTTAATGGTGGCTTTGAATTTCCCAAGCCATTTCATTAAGATTATTATGGCCTGTGTTACTACTGCAAGCTTCACACTGCTCATCAATGGTACAAGCCAAGGTTTCTTCAACTCCAAGAAGGGTTTAAGGCAAGGAGATCCTATGTCTCCTATGTTGTTCACACTTTGTATGAAATATTTGACTAGAACACCGAAGTACCTGGGTAGCAAGAAGGATTTCAAGTTTCATCCTAGATTCCATGATTTGAAGCGGAACACTCTATGCTTTGTTGATGACTTGCTAGTTTTCTGCAAAGGGGAGCTTAAAAGTGCCAGGTTGATCCTTCAAGGTCTCAAAGACTTTGAACTTGTTTCACGGTTGGTTGCCAACAAAGGGAAATCTGAGTTGTATCAGGCTAACATGGCAGCTGGTGATGTGGAAACCTTGATACAGGAGATCAGGATTCAAGACGGGATTTTGGCCTTTCAGTTATTTGGGGATCCCAATTTGCAACAGGAAGCTGAGTACTAGGGATTGTGAACAGTTGGTCCAAAAGGTCTTGCACAGAATTACAAGATGGCAAACAATACATTTATCATTTGTTGGCAGGCTTCAATTGGTCAACTCTGTACTTATGAGTATCTGTACCTATTGGATGCAGATAATCATTTTCCCTAAAGCTGCTATCTAAAGGATCGATAAACTCTGCAGAAGATTCCTTTGGGAAGGTAAAACATAAGGGATCAAGACTGGCTATGTCAACTGGGAGACAATATGCAATCCTAGGAAGCTAGGAGGTTTGGGGGTTAGAAACCTGGACCTTTGGAACAGAATTGCAGTTGGCAAAGTGGCTTGGCAGCTGGCTGAGAAAAAGGATACACTATGGGTCAAATGGGTCCATAGTGTTTATTTAAGAGGGCATGACTGGTGGGGGTACAAGCCTAAACCAATGGCAGTTGGGTTTGAAAACAGCTTTCTAAAGTAAAAGATGAAATGCAGATTTGGATACATCAACCTTGGTGGCCAACTGGTGGCTAATCAATAGCTAAGATATACCAGGGTATTGAACATATGGGTGCATCAGTGGCATGGCATGGCACTATTTGGAGTAGGATTACAATGCCTAAGCATAGCTTTTTGTGGTGGTTGGTTGTACACTAAAGGCTACCAGTTAGAGAAAGACTAACTAGGTTTCAGATTTGTGATTCTCACTTATGTTGTATTTGTGAGCTTCAAAAGGAGACCCACCAGCACCTCTTCTTTGAGTGCCAGTATACAAAGCAGATGTGGCAAGAGATATGCTCATGGCTAGGCATTCCAAAACTCTTTGATTCTATGGGGCAGTTGATCAATTGGATTAGAAGCGGGAGAAAGCTCTCCTCTGTGCAGCAACAAGTTATCAAGGCCTCTACAGCAGGGATCTTGTATAGTATAAAAGGGCTAGCAACCAGTCTTTCTGGTTAATCAAGACTCCATCAATTTCCTTTACTGTTCAGAGAATCAAGTTTTTTGTTAGCAAAAGAACTTACATGCTTTATACTTGTAAATTGAAAGCAAAGGATAGGGAATGGTTACATAAACTTTGTACTTAGTTTCTTACTTGTACATGAACCTTGAGTTGGGGCTTGTCCCATCCATATTTTGTTAGGGTGTAAAAAAAGTTTTGAAGATATGTCACTTCTTTATTTACCAAAAAGAAAAGGGTTTCAAAACAAAGTTTTCAGATTGAGACGAAATTTTGGTGATAGGTTTCAATGACCAAAAAAATAGGGAATAACAAATTTGGGGCCAAAACGACGCCATATGAGGTTGTTTTTAGTCACATAGGCTCCTTATTGGCATTAGTTCACGTTGATTGAAAAAAAGGGTTTCAAAGCAAAGGATTTACCAAAAAAAATTGTACACTTAGCTTTTTGTTACTTGTATATGATACCTTGAGTTGGGGTATGTCCATTCCAAGGGGAGTTAGGTTGTAAAATGCCTTTTAAAGATATGTCACTTTTTATTTACCAAAAAAAAGGGTTTCAAAAAGAATTTTTCAGATTGAGGCGAAATTTTGGTGGTACGTTTCAATGACCAAAAAAATAGGGAATACCAAATTTGGGGCAAAAATGACGCCGTATGAGGTGGTATTTAGTCACATAAGCTCCTTATTGGCACTCGGTTCACGTTGATGGAAAAAAGGGTTTCAAAATAATTTTTTCTAGATTGAGACGAAATTTTAGTGGTCAGTTTCAATGACCAAAAAAATAGGGAATACCAAATTTGTGGCAAAAACGACACCATATGAGATGGTTTTTAGTCACATAGGCTCCATATTGGCACTCGGTTCATGTTGATGGAAAAAAGGGTTTCAACACAACGTTTTCAGATTGAGGCGAAATTTTGATCGTAGGTTTCAATGAAAAAAATTTGGGAATACCAAGTTTGGGGCAAAAACGACGTCGTATGAGGTGGTTTTTTGTCACATAGGCTCCTTATTGGCACTCGGTTCACGTTGATGGAAAAAAAGGGTTTCAAAACAAATTTTTCTAGCTTGAGACGAAATTTTTGTCGTAGGTTTCAATGACCAAAAAAATAGGGAATACCAAATTTGGGGCAAAAACGACGTCGTATGAGGTATTTTCTAGTCACATAGGCTCCTTAATGGTACTCTGTTCACGTTGATCGAAAAATAGGGTTCAAAACAAAGTTTTCCGATTGAGACGAAATTTTGGTGGTCGGTTCCATTGACCAAAAAAATAGGGAATACCTAATTTTGGGCAAAAACGACGTCGTATGAGGTGCTTTTTTTCACATTGGGTCCTTATTGGAACTCGATTCACGTTGATGAAAAAATGGGTTTCAAAACAAAGTTTTTAGATTGAGACAAAATTTTGGTGGTCGGTTACAATGACCAAAAAATAGGGAATAGCAAATTTTGGGCAAATAGACGATGTATGAGGTGGTATTTATTCACATAGGCTCCTTATTAGCACTCAATTCATGTTGATGGAAAAAAAGGGTTTAAAAACAAATTTTTCAGATCGAGACGAAATTTTGGTGGTAGGTTTCAATGACCAACAAAATAGGCCATACCAAATTTGGGGCAACAACGACGTCATATGAGGTGGTTTCTAGTCACATAGGCTCCTTAATGGCATTCGGTTCTTGTTGATCGAACCAAAGGGTTTCAAAACAAAGTTTTCCGATTGAAAAGAAATTTTGGTGGTAGGTTTTAATAACCAAAAAAATAGGGAATACCAAATTTGGGGCAAAAACGACATCGTATGAGGTGGTTTTTAGTCTTTTAGGCTCCTTATTGGCACTCAGTTCACGTTGATGGAAAAAAGGGTTTCAAAAAACGTTTTCAGATTTAGACTAAATTAAGGTGGTCGGTTTCAATGACCAAAAAATTATGGAATACCAAATTTTGGGCAAAAACAACATCGTATGAGGTGGTTTTTAGTCACTTAGGCTCGTTATTGGCAATCAGTTAGCGTTGATGGAAAAAAAGGGTTTGAAAACAAGGTTTTCAGATTGAGACGAAATTTTTGTGGTCGGTTTCAATGACCAAAAAAATATGGAATACCAAATTTGGGCCAAAAACGACGCCGTATGAGGTGGTAGTTACATAGGCTCCTTTTTGGCATTCGGTTCACGTTGATGGAAAAAAGGGTTTCAAAACAAATTTTTCAGATTGAGATGAAATTTTGGTGGTAGGTTCCGACGACCAACAAAATAGGGAATACCAAATTTGGGGCAAAAACAACGTCATATGAGGTGGTTTCTAGTCACATAGGCTCCTTAATGACACTCGGTTCATGATGATCGAAAAAAAGGGTTTCAAAACAAAGTTTTCAGATTGAGATGAAATTTTGGTGGTAGGTCTGAATAACAAAAAAAATAGGGAATACCAAATTTGGGGCAAAAACGACGTCGTATAAGGTTATTTTTAGACACTTAGGCTCCTTATTGGCACTCAATTCACGTTGATGGAAAAAACGGTTTCGAAACAAAGTTTTCAGATTGAGACGAAATTTTGGTTGTCAGTTTGATTTAGCAAAAAAATAGGGAATACTAAATTCGGGGCAAAAACGACGCCGTATAAGGTGGTATTTAATCACATAGGCTCCTTATTAGCACTCGGTTCACGTTGATGGCAAAAAAAGGGTTTTAAAACAAATTTATCAGATTGAGACGAAATTTTGGTGGTAAGTTTCAATGACAAAAATAATAGGGAATACCAAATCTGAGGCAAAAACGAGGTCGTATGAGGTGGTTTTTAGTCACTTAGGCTCCTTATTGGCACTCAGTTCACGTTGATGGAAAAAAAAGGGTTTGAAAACAAAGTTTTCATATTGAGACGAAATTTTGGTGGTAGGTTATTATGACCAAAAGTATTGGGGATACTAAATTTGGGGAAAAAACTACGCCGTCTGAGGTGGTTTTTAGTCACATAGGCTCCTTATTGGCACTCAGTTCACGTTAATTGAAAAAATAATGTTTTGTGGTAGGAGCTAATCCACCTTTTTCTGTAATGGAAGGGTTTCTGAAGAGGATTTGGGGAAAAATGGGCATTGATAAGATTGCTCAAGTTGGCAAGGGGACTATTATGGTGAGGTTTAGTGACATGGGAGGGAAAAAATTGGCTCTTACTGGCCATTTCAGCTTTGATTCTAAGCCTTTGATTGTCAAATCATGGGACATTGATGCTGATATTGGTGACCAAGTTGTGAAAAAGGTCCCTATTTGGGTTAAACTCCCAAAGCTAAATGTGAAATATTGGGGAGGTCGAAGCCTTACCAAAATAGTACAGGCTTTAGGTGACTTTGTAAAGGTTGATCAAGCTACAGAGAAGAGAGATAGGTTGATGTATGCAAGAGTGCTGGTGGAAGTGTTGGTTGATCAGGTATATCCTGACTCTGTATCTTTCTTGATTGAACATGGTGTAACTCTTAATCAGATTATTGAATATGAGTGGAAACCTGAAATTTGCAAGCATTGCAAGAAGATAGGCCATACAGGTGATGATTGTAGGATTGTTAGAAAGAAGCAGGAATGGAGGCCCAAAGTGAACCCTAAATTGAACCAGGAGCTGTTGGTTGATGAGTATGGTTTCAGACCAGTCTCCAGTAAGTTTTCAGATTCAGACGAAATTTTGGTGGTAGGTTTCAATGACCAAAAGAATTGGGGATACTAAATTTGGGGAAAAAACGACGCCGTATGTGGTGGTTTTTAGTCACATAAGCTCCTTATTAGCACTCAGTTCACGTTGATGAAAAAAACGGTTTCAAAAGAAAGTTTACCGATTGAGACGAAATTTGGGTGGTCGGTTTTAATGACCAAAAAATAGGGAATACTAAATTTGGGACAAAAACGACGTGGTATGAGGTCGTTTTTAGTCACATAGGCTCCTTATTGGCACTCAGTTCACGTTGATGGAAAAAAAGATTTCAAAATAAAGTTTTCAGATTGTGACGTAATTTTGGTGGTAGGTTTCAATAACCAAAAAAATAGGGAATACCAAATCTAAGGTAAAAACGACGTTGTATGAGGTGGTTTTTAGTCACTTAGGCTCCTTTTTGGCACTCAGTTCACGTTGATGAAAAAAAAGGGTTTCAAAACAAAGTTTTTACATTGAGACGAAATTTTGGTGGTAGGTTTCAATGACCAAAAAATAGGGAATACTAAATTTGGGGCAAAAACGACGCCATATGAGGTGTTGTTTAGTTACATAGGCTCCTTATTAGCACTCGGTTCACGTTGATGGAAAAAAAGGTTTCAAAATAAAGTTTTCAGATTGAGACGAAATTTTGGTGGTAGGTTTCAATGACCAAAAGAATTGGGGATACTAAATTTAGGGACAAAACGACGTCGTATGAGGTGGTTTTTTGTAACATAGGCTCCTTATTGGCACTCAGTTCACGTTGATGGAAAAAAGGGTTTCAAAACAAAATTTTCCGATTGAGACGAAATTTTGGTGGTCGGTTTCAATGAACAGAAAAACAGGGAATACCAAATTTTGGGCTAAAAACACGTCGTATGAGGTGGTTTCTAGTCACATAGGCTCCTTAATGAGACTCTGCTCACGTTGATAATAAAAAGGTTTGAAAACAAAGTATTCCGGTTGAGACGAAATTTTGGTGGTCGGTTTCAATGAACAAAAAAATAGGGCATACCAAATTTGGGGCAAAAAACACGTCGTATGAGGTGGTTTTTAGTCTCATAGGCTTCCTATTGGCACTCGGTTCACGTTGATGGAGAAAAAGGGTTTTAAAACAACATTTTTAGATTGAGACGAAATTTTGGTGGAAGGTTTCAATGACCAAAAAACTAGGGAATATCAAATTTTTGGGAAGAACAACGCCGTATGAGGTGTTATTTAGTCATATAGGCTCCCTATTGGCACTCGTTTCACGTTGATGGAAAAAAGGGTTTCAAAACAAAGTTTTTAGGTTGAGAGGAAATTTTGGTGGTAGGTTTCAATGACCAAAAAAATAGGAAATTCTAAATTTGTGGCAAAAATGACGCCGTATGAGGTGGTATTTAGTCACATAGGCTACTTATTAGCACTCGGTTCACGATGTTGGAAAAAAAGGGTTTCAAAACAAAGTTTTCAGATTGAGATGAAATTTTGGAGGTAGGTTTCAATAACCAAAAAATAGGGAATTCCAAATCTGTGGCAAAAACGACGTCGTATGAGGTTGTTTTTAGTCACTTATGTTCCTTATTGGTACTCAGTTCACGTTGATGGAAAAAAGGGTTTCAAAACAAAGTTTTCAGATTGAGACGAAATTTTGGTGGTAGGTTTCAATGACCAAAAGAATTGGGGATACCAAATTTGGGGGAAAAAACGACGCCGTATGAGGTGGTTTTTAGTCACATAGGCTCCTTATTGGCACTCAGTTCACGTTGGTGGAAAAAAAGGGTTTCAAAACAAAGTTTTCCGATTCAGACGAAATTTTGGTGGTCGGTTTCAATGACCAAAAAAATAGGGAATACCAAATTTGAGGCAAAAAAGACGTGATATGAGGTGGTTTTTAGTCACATAGCCTACTTATTAGCACTCAGTTCACGGTGATGGAAAAAAAGATTTCAAAATAAAGTTTTCAGATTGTGACGTAATTTTGGTGGTAGGTTTCAATAACCAAAAAAATAGGGAATACCAAATCTGAGGCAAAAACGACGTTGTATGAGGTGGTTTTTAGTCACTTAGGCTCCTTATTGGTACTCAGTTCACGTTGATGGAAAAAAAAAGGTTAAAAAGGGTTTCCAAAAATAGAAAGTTCTCACTCTTCTGAGGCGATTTCTCCTTCCCATCTCCACCATCTGTGGAAGCCATGGCAGGGGGCAAGAGAGGCAGACCCCCAAAGAGAAAGAATGCAAGAAGTAAAGTAGACTCTGATTCCATAGCTAAAACCTCCATTGATCTGAAGCAGAAAGGCAAACTGACTGAGGAAGAGGAAGACATTTCTGATCTTGACATTACAAGTGATGAGGAGTTCAATCCAGATACGCCTATTGTACATTCTGATGGGGATGAAGTTAACCCTCAAGCTCTGAGAAGGTTCTCAGAATGGGTTTCAGCTCTGAAATCTAACACTGGTGATTATGCCTCAGTTTCTAGAGGTAAGTTCAAGCATAGCAATCCTAGTAAGAACATTTTATTTGGCTCTGCTGTTAGTGTAGAGATGAACACTGGGAAGAAGAGCTTCAGTAAGCTAAATGTTATAGATGAGCAGCCTCCTCAAATGGAGCAGTTACCTAAAATAGAACTAGATGATGTTGCTGAGGAGGTAGACTATTGACAAACAGCCATTTTCTGTTTTGTGGTAGGAGCTAATCCACCTTTTTCTGTAATGGAAGGGTTTCTGAAGAGGATTTGGGGAAAAATGGGCATTGATAAGATTGCTCAAGTTGGCAAGGGGACTATTATGGTGAGGTTTAGTGACATGGGAGGGAAAAATTTGGCTCTTACTGGCCATTTCAGCTTTGATTCTAAGCCTTTGATTGTCAAATCATGGGACATTGATGCTGATATTGGTGACCAAGTTGTGAAAAAGGTCCCTATTTGGGTTAAACTTCAAAGCTAAATGTGAAATATTGGAGAGGTCGAAGCCTTACCAAAATAGTACAGGCTTTAGGTGACTTTGTAAAGGTTGATTAAGCTACAGAGAAGAGAGATAGGTTGATGTATGCAAGAGTGCTGGTGGAAGTGTTGGTTGATCAGGTATATCCTGACTCTGTATCTTTCTTGAATGAACATGGTGTAACTCTTAATCAGATTATTGAATATGAGTGGAAACCTGAAATTTGCAAGCATTGCAAGAAGATAGGCCATACAGGTGATGATTGTAGGATTGTTAGAAAGAAGCAGGAATGGAGGCCCAAAGTGAACCCTAAATTGAACCAGGAGCTGTGGTTGATGAGGATGGTTTCAGACCAGTCTCCAGTAAATTTAAAAAACAGCAAACTCCTATTGTCAATGCTGCTGTCAGTACAAGCCAGACAAGTCCCAATAGGTTTGAGGTGCTGCAACAGGTGCCTACTGAAGTTGCTAAAACAGATACCCTCCCTGATGACAGAGGTAATGATGAGCTAATTGATAAGGGGTTGACTACCCCTATTGTGAATGGATAATATCATTTGCTGGAATGTAAGGGGTATAAACAAGTTAGCTAAGCAGAAAGAGGTGAAGAACCTTATTTCTTCACATAAAGCTAAGCTTGTTTGTCTCCTTGAAACCAAGATCAGGGCACACAAACTGGGGGCCTTGTATCTGAACTTATTTCCAGGTTGGAATATCACTACAAACTTACCATGGCATGGAAGGGGTAGAATTATCATTGCTTGGGACCCTAGAGTTTTTGAGGTGGACATCAGATTCTGCACTGATCAGTTAGTGCACTGTATTGCTACTTCTTGCAGCTCTAAGGTTTCATTTGCTTGTTCTATAATTTATGCTCATAATGATGCTGTTGATAGGTGTGTATTATGGAAGGACTTGGAAAAGATAGGTAGTTCTCTAGTTGGTCCTTGGATGATGATGGGTGACTTCAATAATGTGCTCAAGTATAAAGAAAGAGTTGGGGCTGCAGTAACTAGTAGAGAGATTGCAGCTTTTCAGAGTTGCCTCAATTACTGTAATTTGACTGATGTCAAATTTAATGGTAGGTTTTACACATGGAATAATAAGCAAGATAATGAAGATAGAGTGCTTGCAAAGATGGATAGGGTTATTGCTAATGATGATTGGCTAAATCTCTTCAAATCAGTTGAAGTGATCTTCCTTCCTGAGGGATATTTTGATCACTCCCCAGCTTTGATCAAATGTTTTCCCACTCCCCAAGGCAAGATTCCCTTCAGGTATTTTCAGATGTGGAGTAAATGTGAGAGCTTTCTAAATGTTGTTAAAGTAGCTTGGCAACAGCAAATTCATGGCTATAGGATGTTCCAAGTGTGGCAGAAACTGGAAATTTTGAAGCAAGGCCTCAAGAAGCTCAACAAAGATAGATTTGGAGATGTTGAAGCTGCTCATCTGAATGCTGTTGTTGCTCTTAAAGCTTGCCAGAATCAGCTGCATTTGGATCCCAGGAATGTCAGTCTTGTGCATGCTTAATATATAGCACATCAAAAGCTCAAAGATGCTCAGGGCAATTACCTTTCTTTTTTGAGTCAGAAAGCAAAGGGGGAGTGGATTCTTGATGGTGATAGTAATACCAAAAAATTTCATAATAGTGTTAAATTATTGGCTCAGAGAAATAACATTAATGCTATTATGAGTAGTGATGAAGTCTGGGTGTATGAGCATGATGAGGTGAAGAATATCTTCTTGAAGCACTTTAGCAATTTTGTTGAACACAAAAAGTGATGTTCTACCTATCAATAGCAGTTTCATTCTTCAAGGGCCTGTCTTGGTGGATGCTACACATGATCTCCTGAACCTCCATTTCACAGGAGAAGAAATTAAATTAGCACTATGGTCTATCCCTAGCAACAAATCTCCTGGGGTAGATGGATATGGAAGCAGTTTTTTCAAGGATGCTTGGGATGTGGTGGGACAAGATGTCATCTCTGCTGTGCAAGAAGTCTTTAGCTCAGGCAGAATGCTTCAAGCTATAAATACTACAGCAATAACCTTGGTTCCTAAGGTTAATTGCCCTTCACATGTTGGAGACTACAGACCTATAGCCTGCTGTACAGTGCTGTACAAAATCATCTCCAAACTCTTATGTTCAAGATTGAAAAGAGTCCTGCCTGGTCTGGTTAGCCAAAGTCAGAGTGCATTTGTGGCTGGTAGAAGTATCATTGATAATATACTGCTATGTCAAGACCTTGTCAAGCATTATACTAGAAAACAAGCTGCCAGAAGCTGTTTGATGAAAATTGACCTGCAAAAAGCCTATGATACTATTGAATGGCAATTTGTGCATGATTTACTTCAGGCCCTTAACTTCCCTAAGGATTTCATTGATATCCTGATGGTATGTATAAATACTACCAAATATACTATTCTCTTTAATGGGGCATGTATAGAACTGTTTGAGGCTAAGAGAGGATTAAGACAAGGGGATCCTATTTCCCCCCTTGTGTTTGTCTTATGTATGGAGTATCTCACTAGAATACTAAATTATCAAGGGGCAAAAAGTGATTTTCATTTCCACCCCAGATGTCAAGAATTGAAACTGAATAACCTTTGTTTTGCTGATGATCTTATGGTGTTCAGTAGAGGAGACTACAGAAGTGTCTACTTGATGCTTCAAGGCTTGCAAATGTTTGAGAAATCTTCTGGACTAGCTGCAAATAAACAGAAATCTGAAAATTTTCAGGTTAACATGAAAGCTACAGATCTTCATAGGATAACAAGAATGTCTGGGTTTAGTTCTGGTGCCTGGCCCCTCAAATATCTTGGTGCTCCCATCTCCACCAAAAAGTTGAGAACTGCAGATTGTGAGAAGTTAGTTGAGAAGATGCTGTTTAGGATCAAATCTTGGCAGCATAGAACACTGTCTTTTGCTGGTAGACTTCAGCTTGTAAACTCTGTGCTAATGAGTGTTTGTAACTACTGGATGCAGATTTTCATTTTCCCTGAGGCTGTTCTTTCAAGAATCAATCAAATTTGCAGAGTATACTTATGGCAAGGTAATGCTAACTACCTTAAACCTGGTTATGTTAATTGGGAAAAAGTCTGCAGCAGGAAGAGCCATGGAGGCTTGGGTGTTAGAGATATTAAGCTTTGGAACCTCATAGCAGTTAGTAAGCAAATATGGGCCATTGCTGAGAAGAAAGACACCCTTTGGGTGAGGTGGGTTAATTCTGTTTACATTCAGGGAGATGACTGGTGGCATCACCACCCTAAAACCACTACTAGCTGGATATGGAGATACTTTTGCCAAGTCAGAGATGAAATTAAACAAGCACCCTGGCTTCCTCAACCTAGCCAAGTCTTCTCCATTGGTAAGTGTTATAAACAAGCACAGAAGAGGGGTACCAAAGTGGTATGGGACGGGATTGTATGGAATAGGTTAAACACACCTAAACATAGTTTTATGCTATGGTTAGCAGCACATCAAAGGATTATGACAAGAGAAAAGCTCAAGAAATTTGGTGTCTGTAATGAGGACACCTATACCATCTGTGGATCTCACACTGAGAGCCTTGATAAGTTACTGTTTCACTGTTTGTTCAGCAAGCAGATATGGGAGGAAAGCCTGGTATGGATCAAGATTAAGAAGAGGTGGACTAGCATGGATGAATGCCTTAACTGGATCAGTAAAAAGGGTAACATGTCTCAAGCTAAAATGAAAGTAGTTTTTTCTGTTGTGGCTGCTGTTGTGTATCATATTTGGCTTCCTAGAAATCAAGCCTATTGGTGTAGTTATGTTCGTAGTGTTGATAGTTGTTCTGCTTCTATCAAATTTGTAATTAGAACTAGGATGAAACTAGTTTATAACTCTAAGGCCTTCTCTAAGATCAAATGTTGGCTAGATGAGCTCCAATTGTAATAGTTACTCTTAGGTGTTTGGGGAGCCTTCCTAGAAGGGTTGCCATCACTTTGGAGTAGATTGTAGTGGTGTTTGGTACTTAATATATATTATCACTTATCTATAAAAAAAAAACAGGTTTTCAAAACAAAGTTTTCCGATTGATACGAAATTTTGGTGGTAGGTTTCAATGACCGAAAAAATAGGGAATACCAAATTTGGGGCAAAAACGACGTCGTATGAGGTGGTTTTTAGTCACATAGGCTCCATATTGGCACTTGGTCCACGTTGATGGAATAAAAGGGTTTCAAAACTAAGTTTTCATATTGAGATGAAATTTTGGTGGTAGGTTTCAATGACCAAAAAAATAGGGAATACCAAATTGGGGGCAAAAACGACGCCGTATGAGGTGGTATTTAGTCACATAGGCTCCTCATTGGCACTCAGTTCAACTTGATGGAAAAAAAGGGTTTCAAAACAAAGTTTTCAGATTGAGATGAAATTTTGGTGGTCGATTTCAAAGACCAAAAAAATAGGGAATACCAAATTCGGGGAAAAAACGACGCCGTATGAGGTGGTTTTTAGTCACATAGGCTCCTTAGTGGCACTCTGTTCACGTTGATGGAAAAAAGGGTTTCAAAACAAAGTTTTCAGATTGAGACGAAAATTTGGTGGAAGGTTTCAATGACCAAAAAAATAGGGAATACCAAATTTGGGGCAAAAACAACGTCGTATGATGAGGGTTTTAGTCACTTAGGCTCCTTATTGGCACTCAGTTCATGATGATGTAACAAAAGGGTTTCAAAACAAAGTTTTCAGATTGAGACTAAATTTTGGTGGTCTGTTTCAATGACCAAAAAAATAGGGAATACCAAATTTGGGGCAAAACGACGCCGTATGAGGTGGTATTTAGTCACATAGGCTCCTTATTGGCACTCGGTTCAGGTTGATGGAAAAAAAGGTTTCAAGACAAAGTTTAAAGATTCAGATTAAATTTTGGTGGTCGGTTTCAATAACCAAAAAAATTTGGAATACCAAATTTGGAGCAGATACGACGCCGTATGAGGTGGTATTTACTCACATAGGCTCCTTATTGGCACTCGATTCACGTTGATGGAGAAAAAGGGTTTTACAACAAAGTTTTCAGATTGAGATGAAATTTTGGTTGTAGGTTTCAATAACCAAAAAAATAGTGAATACCAAATTTGGGGCAAAAACGATGTCGTATGAGGTGGTTTTTAGTCAGATAGGCTCCTTAATGACACTAAGTTCACGTTGATCGAAAAAAAGGGTTTCAAAACAAAGTTTTCAGATTGAGACGAAATTTTGGTGGTAAGTTTCAATGACCAAAAAAATAAGGAATACCAATGTTGGGGCAAAAATGACGTCGTATGACGTGGTATTTAGCCACATAGGCTCCACATTGGCACTCAGTTCATGTTGATGGAATAAAGGGTTTAAAAACAAAGTATTCAGATTGAGACGAAATTTTGGTGGTCGGTTTCAAAGACAAAAAAAATAGGGAGTACCAAATTTCGGGCAAAAACGACGTCTTATGAGGTTGTTTTTAGTCACTTAAACTCCTTATTCGCACTCAGTTCACATTGATGGAAAAAAGGGTTTCAAATCAAAGTTTTCAGATTGAGACGAAATTTTGGTGGTCGGTTTCAATGACCTAAAAAATAGGGAATACCAAATTTGGGGTAAAACGACGCCGTATGAGGTTGTATTTAGTCACATAGGCTCATTATTGGCACTCAGTTTCGGTTAATCGTAAATAAGGTTTCAGGACAAAGTTTTCAGATTCAGATGAAATTTTGGTGGTAGGTTTCAATGACCAAAAAAATAGGGAATACCAAATTTGAGGAAAAAACGACGCCGTATGAGGTGGTTTTTAGTCACAGGCTCCTTATTGGCACTCAGTTCACGTTGATGGGAAAAAAAGGTTTCAAAACAAAGTTTTCCGATTGAGACAAATTTTTGGTGGTCGGTTTCAATGAACAAAAAAATAGGGAATAACAAATTTCCGTCAAAAAGGACGTCGTAAAAGGTGGTTTTTGGTCACATAGGCTCCTTATTGGCACTCTGTTCACGTTGATGGAAAAAAAGATTTCAAAATAAAGTTTTCAGATTGTGACGAAATTTTGGTGGTAGGTTTCAATTACCAAAAAAAATAGGGAATACCAAATTTGGGGCAAAAACGACGTCTATGAGGTGGTTTTTAATCACTTAAGCTCCTTATTGGCACTCAGTTCACGTTGATGGATAAAAAGGGTTTCAAAACAAATTTTTTTCGATTGAGACGAAATTTTGGTGGTCGGTTTAAATGAACAAAAAAATAGGAAATACCAAATTTGGGGCAAAAACGACGTCGTATGAGGTAGTTTCGAGTCACATAGGCTACTTAATGGGACTCGGTTCACTTGATCATAAAAAGGTTTCAAAACAACGTTTTCCAGTTGAGACAAAATTTTGGTGGTCGGTTTCAATGACCAAAAAATAGGGAATACCAAATTTGGGGCAAAAAGCACGTCGTATGATGGAGAAAAAGGGTTTTAAAACAAAATTTTTAGATTGAGACGAATTTTTGGTGGTAGATTTGAATAACCAAAAAAATAGGGAATACCAAACTGGAGACAAAAACCACGCCGTATGAGGTGGTATTTAGTCACTTAAGCTCCTTTTTGGCACTGTGTTCACGTTGATGGAAAAAAAGGGTTTCAAAACAATATTTTCAAATTGAGATGAAATTTTGGTGGTAGGTTTCAATGACCAAAAACATAGGGAATACCAAATTTGGGGCAAAAACGACGTCGTATGACTTGGTATTTAGTCACATAGGCTCTTCATTGGTACTCAGTTTACGTTGATTGAAAAAAAGGGTTTCAAAACAAAGTTTTCAGATTTAGACGAAATTTTTGTGGTGGGTTTCAATTACCAAAAAAATAGGGAATACCAAATTTGGGGCAAAATCGACGTCGTAAGAGGTGGTTTTAAGTCACTTAAGCTCCTTATTGGCACTCAGTTCACGTTGATTGAAAAAAAGGGTTTCAAAACAAAGTTTTCACATTGAGACGAAATTTTGGTGGTCGGTTTCAATGACCAAAAAATTAGGGAATACCAAATTTGGGGCAAAAACAACGTCGTATGAGGTTGTTTTTAGTCACTTAAACTCCTTATTGGCACTCAGTTCTCATTGATGGATAAAAACGGTTTCAAATCAAAGTTTTCAGATTGAGACGAAATTTTGGTGGTCGGTTTCATAGACCAAAAAAATAAGGAATACCAAATTTGGGGCAAAAAGTACGCCGTATGAGGTGGTATTTAGTCACATAGGCTCCTTATTTGCACTCGGTTCACGGTGATGGAAAAAAAGGATTTCAAAATAAAGTTTTCAGATTGAGTTGAAATTTTGGTGGTAGGTCACAATAACCAAAAAAATTGGGAATACCAATCTGAGGCAAAAACGACGTCGTATGAGGTGGTTTTTAGTCACATAGGCTCCTTAATGGCACTCAGTTCACATTGATGGAAAAAAGGGTTTCAAAACAAAGTTTTCCGATTGAGACGAAATTTTGGTGGTCGGTTTCAATGACCAGAAAAATAGGGAATACCAAATTTGGGGCAAAAACGACGTCGTATGAGGTGGTTTTTAGTCAGATAGGCTCCTTAATGGGACTCTGTTCACGTTGATCATAAAAAGGTTTTAAAACAAATTTTTCCGGTTGAGAAGAAATTTTGGTGGTAGGTTTCAATGACCAAAAAAATAGGGAATACCAAATTTGGGACAAAAAACACGTCGTATGAGGTGGTTTTTAGTCACAAAGGCTTCTTATTGGCACTCGGTTCACGTTGATGGAGAAAAAGGGTTTTAAAACAAGATTTTTAGATTGAGACGAATTTTAGCTGGTAGGTTTCAATGACCAAAAAAATAGGGTATACCAAATTTGAGACAAATAAACGACACCATATGAGGTGGTATTTAGTCACATAGGCTCCGTATTGGCACTCGGTTCACGTTGATGGAAAAAAAGGGTTTCAAAACAAAGTTTTTACATTGAGACGAAATTTTGGTGGTACATTTCAATGACCAAAAAAATAGTGAATACCAAATTTGCGGTAAAAACGACGCCGTATGAGGTGGTGTTTAGTTACATAGGCTCCTTGTTAGCACTCGGTTCACATTGATGGAAAAATGAGTGTTTCAAAATAAAGTTTTCAGATTCAGACGAAATTTTGGTGGTAGGTTTCAATGACCAAAAGAATTGGGGATACTAAATTTGGGGAAAAAACGACGCCATATGTTGTGGTTTTTAGTCACATAGGCTCCTTATTGGCACTCAGTTCACGTTGATGGAAAAAAAGGGTTTCAAAATAAAGTTTACCGATTGAGATGAAATTTGGGTGGTCGGTTTTAATGACCAAAAAAATAGGGAATACTAAATTTGGGACAAAAACGACGTGGTATGAGGTCGTTTTTAGTCACATAGGCTCCTTATTGGCACTCAGTTCACGTTGATGGAAAAAAGATTTCAAAATAAAGTTTTCAGATTGTGACGTAATTTTGGTGGTAGGTTTCAATAACCAAAAAAATAGGGAATACCAAATCTAAGGTAAAAACGACGTTGTATGAGATGGTTTTTAGTCACTTAGGCTCCTTTTTGGCACTCAGTTCACGTTGATGAAAAAAAAGGGTTTCAAAACAAAGTTTTTACATTGAGACGAAATTTTGGTGGTAGGTTTCAATGACCAAAAAAATAGGGAATACTAAATTTGGGGCAAAAACGACGCCATATGAGGTGTTGTTTAGTTACATAGGCTCCTTATTAGCACTCGGTTCACGTTGATGGAAAAAAAGGGTTTCAAAATAAAGTTTTCAGATTGAGACGAAATTTTGGTGGTAGGTTTCAATGACCAAAAGAATTAGGGATACCAAATTTGGGAAAAAAACGACGCCGTATGAGGTGGTTTTTAGTCACATAGGCTGCTCATTGGCACTCGGTTCACGTTGATGGAAAAAAAGGGTTTCAAAACAAAGTTTTCCGATTGAGACGAAATTTTGGTGGTCGGTTTCAATGACCTGAAAAATAAGGAATACCAATTTTGGGGAAAAAAGGACGTTGTATGAGGTGGTTTCTAGTCACATAGGCTCCTTATGGGACTCGGTTCACGTTGATCATAAAAAGGTTTCAAAACAATGTTTTCCGGTTCAGACGAAATTTTGGTGGTCCGTTTCAATGACCAAAAAAATAGGAAATTCCAATTTTGGGGCAAAAAACACGTCGTATGAGGTGGTTTTTAGTCACATAGGCTTCTTATTGGCACTCGGTTCACGTTGATGGAGAAAAAGGGTTTTAAAACAAGATTTTTAGATTGAGACGAATATTTGGTGGTAGGTTTCAATGACCAAAAAAATAGGGAATACCAAATTTGAGACAAAAACCACACTGTATGAGGTGGTATTTAGTCACATAGGCTCCTTATTGGCACTCGGTTCACGTTGATGGAAAAAAGGGTTTCAAAACAAAGTTTTTAGGTTGAGAGGAAATTTTGGTGGTAGGTTTCAATGACAAATAAAATAGGGAATTCAAAATTTGGGGCAAAATTGACGCCGTTTGAGGTGGTATTTAGTCACATAGGCTATTTATTAGCACTCGGTTCACGGTGTTGGAAAAAAAGGGTTTCAAAACAAAGTTTTCAGATTGAGATGAAATTTTGGAGGTAGGTTTCAATAACCAAAAAATAGGGAATACCAAATCTGTGGCAAAAACGACGTCGTATGAGGTTGTTTTTAGTCACTTATGTTCCTTATTGGTACTCAGTTCACGTTGATGGAAAAAAAGAGTTTCATAACAAAGTTTTCAGATTGAGACTAAATTTTGGTGGTAGGTTTCAATGACCAAAAGAATTGGGCATACCAAATTTGGGGGGGAAAACGACGCCATATGAGGTGGTTTTTAGTCACATAGGCTCCTTATTGGCACTCAGTTCACGTTGGTGGAAAAAAAGGGTTTCAAAACAAAATTTTCCGATTAAGACGAAATTTTGGTGGTCGGTTTCAATGACCAAAAAAATAGGGAATACCAAATTTGAGGCAAAAACGACGTGATATGAGGTCGTTTTTAGTCACATAGGCTACTTATTAGCACTCAGGTCACGGTGATGGAAAAAAAGATTTCAAAATAAAGTTTTCAGATTGTGAGGTAATTTTGGTGGTAGGTTTCAATAACCAAAAAAATAGGGAATACCAAATCTGAGGCAAAAACGACGTCGTGTGAGGTGGTTTTTAGTCACTTAGGCTCCTTATTGGTACTCAGTTCACGTTGATGGAAAAGTGGGTTTCAAAACAAAGTTTTCAGATTGATACGAAATTTTGGTGGTAGGTTTCAATGACCAAAAAAATAGGGAATACCAAATTTGGGGCAAAAACGACGTCGTATGAGGTGGTTTTTAGTCACATAGGCTCCTTATTTGCACTTGGTCCACGATGGAATAAAAGGGGTTCAAAAATAAGTTTTCATATTAAGATGAAATTTTAGTGGTAGGTTTCAATGACCAAAAAAATAGGGAATACCAAATTGGGGGCAAAAACGACGCCGTATGAGGTGGTATTTAGTCACATAGACTCCTCATTGGCACTCAGTTCAACTTGATGGAAAAAAAGGGTTTCAAAACAAAGTTTTCAGATTGAGACGAACTTTTTGTGGTCGATTTCAATGACCAAAAAAATAGGGAATACCAAATTTGGGGAAAAAACGACGCCGTATGAGGTGGTTTTTAGTCACATAGGCTCCTTAGTGGCACTCTGTTCACGTTGATGGAAAAAAAGGGTTTCAAAACAAAGTTTTCAGATTGAGACGAAAATTTGGTGGAAGGTTTCAATGACCAAAAAAATAGGGAATACCAAATTTGGGGCAAAAACAACGTCGTATGATGAGGGTTTTAGTCACTTAGGCTTCTTATTGGCACTCAGTTCATGATGATGGAACAAAAGGGTTTCAAAACAAAGTTTTCAGATTGAGACAAAATCTTGGTGGTCGGTTTCAATGACAAAAAAATAGGGAATACCAAATTTGGGGCAAAACGTCGCCGTATGAGGTGGTATTTAGTCACATAGGCTCCTTATTGGCACTCGGTTCAGGTTGATGGAAAAAAAGGTTTCAAGACAAAGTTTTCACATTCAGATTAAATTTTGGTGGTCGGTTTCAATAACAAAAAAAATTGGGAATACCAAATTTGGAGCAGATACGACGCCGTATGAGGTGGTATTTAGTCACATAGGCTCCTTATTGGCACTCGATTCACGTTGATGGAGAAAAAGGGTTTTACAACAAAGTTTTCAGATTGAGATGAAATTTTGGTTGTAGGTTTCAATAACCAAAAAAATAGTGAATACCAAATTTGGGGCAAAAACGATGTCGTATGAGGTGGTTTTTAGTCACATAGGTTCTTAATGACACTAAGTTCACGTTGATCGAAAAAAAGGGTTTCAAAACAAAGTTTTCAGATTGAGACGAAATTTTGGTGGTAGGTTTCAATGACCAAAAAAATAAGGAATACCAATGTAGGGGCAAAAATGACGTTGTATGAGGTGGTTTTTAGTCACATAGGCTCCTTATTGGCACTTGGTTCACGTGGATGGAAAAAAAGGGTTTCAAAACAAATTTTTCAAATTGGAATGAAATTTTGGTGGTAGGTTTCAATGACCAAAATAATAGGGAATACCAAATTTGGGGCAAAAACGACGCCGTATGACGTGGTATTTAGCCACATAGGCTCCACATTGGCACTCAGTTCACGTTGATGGAAAAAAGGGTTTCAAAACAAAGTTTTCAGATTGAGACGAAATTTTGGTGGTCGGTTTCATTGACAAAAAAAATAGGGAGTACCAAATTTCGGGAAAAAACGACGTCGTATGAGGTTGTTTTTAGTCATTTAAACTCCTTGTTCGCACTCAGTTCACGTTGATGGAAAAAAGGGTTTCAAATCAAAGTTTTCAGATTGAGACGAAATTTTGGTGGTCGGTTTCAATGACCAAAAAATAGGGAATACCAAATTTAGGGTAAAAACGACGCCGTATGAGGTTGTATTTAGTCACATAGGCTCCTTATTGGTACTCAGTTCACGTTGATGGAAAAAAGGGTTTTAAAACAAAGTTTTCAGATTGAGACGAAATTTTGGTGGTCGGTTTCAATGACGAAAAAATAGGGAATACCAAATTTGGGGCAAAAACAACGTCGTATGATGAGGGATTTAGTCACTTAAACTCCTTATTGGCACTCAGTTCTCGATGATGGAACAAAAGGGTTTCAAAACAAAGTTTTCAGATTGAGACGAAATTTTGGTGGTCGGTTTCAATGACCAAAAAAATAGGGAATACCAAATTTGGGGCAAAACGACGCCGTATGAGGTGGTATTTAGTCACATAGGCTCCTTATTGGCACTCGGTTCAGGTTGATGGAAAAAAAGGTTTCAAGACAAAGTTTTCAGATTCAGATTAAATTTTGGTTGTCGGTTTCAATAACCAAAAAAATTGGGAATACCAACATTGGAGCAGATACGACGCCGTATGAGGTGGTATTTAGTGACATAGGCTCCTTATTGGCACTCGATTCACGTTGATGGAGAAAAAGGGTTTTACAACAAAGTTTTCATGATTGAGATGAAATTTTGGTTGTAGGTTTCAATAACCAAAAAAATAGTGAATACCAAATTTGGGGCAAAAACGATGTCGTATGAGGTGGTTTTTAGTCACATAGGCTCCTTAATGGCACTAAGTTCACGTTGATCGAAAAAAAGGGTTTCAAAACAAAGTTTTCAGATTGAGACGAAATTTTGGTGGTAGGTTTCAATGACCAAAAAATAAGGAATACCAATGTTGGGGCAAAAATGACGTCGTATGAGGTGGTTTTTAGTTACATAGGCTCCTTATTGGCACTTGGTTCACGTGGATGGAAAAAAACGGTTTCAAAACAAATTTTTCAAATTGAGATGAAATTTTGGTGGTAGGTTTCAATGACCAAAAAAATAGGGAATACCAAATTTGGGGCAAAAACGACGCCGTATGACGTGGTATTTAGCCACATAGGCTCCACATTGGCACTCAGTTCACGTTGATGGAAAAAAGGGTTTCAAAATAAAGTTTTCAGATTGAGACGAAATTTTGGTGGTCGGTTTCATTGACAAAAAAAATAGGGAGTACCAAATTTCGGGCAAAAACGACGTCGTATGAGGTTGTTTTTAGTCACTTAAACTCCTTATTCGCACTCAGTTCACGTTGATGGAAAAAAGGGTTTCAAAACAAAGTTTTCAGATTGAGACGAAATTTTGGTGGTCAGTTTCAATGAATAAAAAATAGGGAATACCAAATTTGGGGTAAAAACGACGCCGTATGAGGTTGTATTTAGTCACATAGGCTCCTCATTGGTACTCAGTTCACGTTGATTGAAAAAAGGGTTTCAAAACAAAGTATTTAGATTTAGACGAAATTTTTGTGGTAGGTTTCAATTACCAAAAAAATAGGGAATACCAAATTTGGGGCAAAAACGACGTCGTAAGAGGTGGTTTTTAGTCACTTAAGCTCCTTATTGGCACTCAGTTCACGTTGATGGAAAAAAAGGGTTTCAAAACAAAGTTTTCACATTGAGACGAAATTTTGGTGGTCGGTTTCAATGACCAAAAAAATAGGGAATACCAAATTTGGGGCAAAAACGACGTCATATGAGGTTGTTTTTAGTCACTTAAACTCCTTATTGGCACTCAGTTCTCGTTGATGGATAAAAATGGTTTCAAATCAAAGTTTTCAGATTGAGGCGAAATTTTGGTGGTCGGTTTCAACGACCAAAAAAATAGGGAATACAAAATTTGGGGCAAAAACTACGCCGTATGAGGTGGTATTTAGTCACATAGGCTCCTTATTGGCACTCGGTTCAGGTTCAACGAAAATAAGGATTCAAGACAAAGTTTTCAAATTCAGATGAAATTTTGGTGGTAGGTTTCAATGACCAAAAAAATAGGGAATACCAAATTTGAGTAAAAAACGACGCCGTATGAGGTGGTTTTTTAGTCACATAGGCTCCTTATTGGCACTCAGTTCACGTTGATGGGAAAAATGGGTTTCAAAACAAAATATTCCGATTGAGCCAAAATTTTGGTGGTCAGTTTCAATGACCAAAAAAATAGGGAATTCAAAATTTGGGGCAAAAACGACTTCGTATGAGGTGGTTTTTAGTCACATAGGCTCCTTATTGGCACTCAGTTCACGTTGATGAAAAAAAAGATTTCAAAATAAATTTTTCAGATTGTGACGAAATTTTGGTGGTAGGTTTCAATAACCAAAAAAAATAGGGAATACCAAATCTGAGGCAAAAACGACGTCGTATGAGGTTCTTTTTAGTCACAGAGGCTCCTCATTGGCACTCAGTTCACGTTGATTGAAAAAAACGGTTTCAAAACAAAGTTTTCAGATTGATACGAAATTTTGGTGGTAGGTTTCAATGACCAAAAAAATTGGGAATACCAAATTTGGGGCAAATACGACGTCGTATGAGGTGGTATTTAGTCACATAGGCTCCTTATTGGCACTCGATTTACGTTGATGGAGAAAAAGGGTTTTACAACAAAGTTTACAGATTGAGACGAAATTTTGGTTGTAGGTTTCAATAACCTAAAAATAGGGAATACCAAATTTGGGGCAAAAACGACGCCGTATGAGGTGGTTTTTAGTCACATAGGCTCCGTATTGGCACTCAGTTCACGTTGATGGGAAAAAAGGTTTCAAAACAAAATTTTCCGATTTAGACGAAATTTTGGTGGTCGGTTTCAATGACCAAAAAAATAGGGAATACCAAATTTGGGGCAAAAACGACCTTGTATGAGGTGGTTTTTAGTCACATAGGCTCCTTATTAGCACTCGGTTCATGGTGACGGAAAAAAAGGGTTTCAAAACAAAGTTTTCAGATTGAGATGAAATTTTTGTGGTAGATTTCAATAACCTAAAAATAGGGAATACCAAATCTGGGGCAAAAACAAAGCCGTATGACGTAGTATTTAGTCACATTGGCTATTCATTGGCACTCAGTTCACGTTGATTGAAAAAAAGGGTTTCAAAACAAAGTTTTCAGATTGAGATGAAATTTTGGTGGTAGGTTTCAATTACCAAAAAAATAGGGAATACCAAATTTGGGGCAAAAACGACGTCGTAAGAGGTGGTTTTTAGTCACTTAAGCTCCTTATTGGCACTCAGTTCACGTTGATGGAAAAAAAGGGTTTCAAAACAAAGTTTTCAGATTGAGACGAAATTTTGGTGGTCGGTTTCAATGACCAAAAAAATAGGGAATACCAAATTTCGGGCAAAAACGACGTCGTATGAGGTTGTTTTTAGTCACTTAAACTCCTTATTGGCACTCAGTTCACGTTGATGGAAAAAAAGGGTTTCAAATCAAAGTTTTCAGATTGAGACGAAATTTTTGTGGTCGGTTTCAATGACCGAAAAAATACGTAATACCGAATTTGGGTCAAAAACGACGTCGTATGAGGTTGTTTATAGTCTCTTAAACTCCTTATTGGCACTCAGTTCTCGTTGATGGATAAAAATGGTTTCAAATCAAAGTTTTCAGATTGAGGCGAAATTTTGGTGGTCGGTTTCAACGACCAAAAAAATAGGGAATACAAAATTTTGGGCAAAAACAACGCCGTATGAGGTGCTATTTAGTCACATAGGCTCCTTATTGGCACTCGGTTCAGGTTCAACGAAAATAAGGATTCAAGACAAAGTTTTCAAATTCAGATAAAATTTTGGTGGTAGGTTTCAATGACCAAAGAAATAGGGAATACAAATTTGAGGAAAAAACGACGCCGTATGAGGTGGTTTTTTAGTCACATAGGCTCCTTATTGGCACTCAGTTCACGTTGATGGGAAAAATGGGTTTCAAAACAAAATTTTCCGATTGAGCCAAAATTTTGGTGGTCGGTTTCAATGACCAAAAAAATAGGGAATTCCAAATTTGGGGCAAAAACGACTTCATATGAGGTGGTTTTTAGTCACATAGGCTCCTTATTGGCACTCAGTTCACGTTGATGAAAAAAAAGTTTTCAAAATAAATTTTTCAGATTGTGACGAAATTTTGGTGGTAGGTTTCAATAACCAAAAAAAATAGGGAATACCAAATCTGAGGCAAAAACGACGTCGTATGAGGTTGTTTTTAGTCACAGAGGCTCCTCATTGGCACTCAGTTCACGTTGATTGAAAAAAACGGTTTCAAAACAAAGTTTTTAGATTGAGACGAAATTTTGGTGGTAGGTTTCAATGACCAAAAAAATTGGGAATACCAAATTTGGGGCAAATACGACGTCGTATGAGGTGGTATTTAGTCACATAGGCTCCTTATTGGCACTCGATTTACGTTGATGGAGAAAAAGGGTTTTACAACAAAGTTTACAGATTGAGACGAAATTTTGGTTGTAGGTTTCAATAACCTAAAAATAGGGAATACCAAATTTGGGGCAAAAACGCCGCCGTATGAGGTGGTTTTTAGTCACATAGGCTCCTTATTGGCACTCAGTTCACGTTGATGGGAAAAAGGTTTCAAAACAAAATTTTCCGATTGAGACGAAATTTTGGTGGTCGGTTTCAATGACCAAAAAAATAGGGAATACCAAATTTGGGGCAAAAACGACCCTGTATGAGGTGGTTTTTAGTCACATAGGCTCCTTATTAGCACTCGGTTCACGGTGACGGAAAAAAAGGGTTTCAAAACAAAGTTTTCAGATTGAGATGAAATTTTTGTGGTAGATTTCAATAACCTCAAAATAGGGAATACCAAATCTGGGGCAAAAACGACGCCGTATGACGTAGTATTTAGTCACATTGGCTATTCATTGGCACTCAGTTCAAGTTGATTGAAAAAAAGGTTTTCAAAACAAAGTTTTCTGATTGAGATGAAATTTTGGTGGTAGGTTTCAATTACCAAAAAAATAGGGAATACCAAATTTGGGGCAAAAACGACGTCGTAAGAGGTGGTTTTTAGTCACTTAAGCTCCTTATTGGCACTCAGTTCACGTTGATGGAAAAAAAGGGTTTCAAAACAAAGTTTTCAGATTGAGACGAAATTTTGGTGGTCGGTTTCAATGACCAAAAAAATTAGGGAATACCAAATTTCGGGCAAAAACGACGTCGTATGAGGTTGTTTTTAGTCACTTAAACTCCTTATTGGCACTCAGTTCACGTTGATGGAAAAAAAAGGGTTTCAAATCAAAGTTTTCAGATTGAGATGAAATTTTTGTGGTCGGTTTCAATAACCAAATAAATAGGTAATACCGAATTTGGGTCAAAAACGACGTCGTATGAGGTTGTTTATAGTCTCTTAAACTCCTTATTGGCACTCAGTTCACCTTGATGGATAAAAAGGGTTTCAAATCAAAGTTTTCAGATTGAGACAAAATTTTGGTGGTCGGTTTCAATGACCAAAAAAATAGGGAATACCAAATTTGGGGCATAAACAACGCCGCAAGAGGTGGTATTTAGTCACATAGGCTCTTTATTGGCACTCGGTTTAGGTTGATGGAAAAAAAGGTTTCAAGACAAAGTTTTCAGATTCAGATGAAATTTTGGTGATAGGTTTCAATGACCAAAAAAATAGGGAATACCAAATTTGGGGAAAAAACGACGCCGTATGAGGTGGTTTTTAGTCACATAGGCTCCTTATTGGCACTCAGTTCACGTTGATGGGAAAAAAGGGTTTTAAAAGGTTTCAAGGTTTCATCAACAGATAAACTTTCCTAAAATAGAAAGTTCTCTCTCTAAGAGGCGATTTCTCCTTCCCTCCTCCACCATCTGTGGAAGCCATGGCAGGGGGCAAGAGAGGCAGACCCCCAAAGAGGAAGAATGCAAGAAGCAAGGTTGGCTCTGATTCCATAGCTAGGAGCACTACCATTGATCTGAAACAGAAAGGAAAACTGACTGAGGAAGAAGAAGACATTTCTGATCTTGACATTACAAGTGATGAGGAGTTCAACCCAGATACTCCTATTGTACACTCTGATGGTGATGAGGTGAACCCTCAAGCTCCGAGGAGATTCTCAGAGTGGGTTTCAGCTCTGAAATCTAACAATGGTGATCATGCCTCGACTTCTAGAGGTAAGTTTAAGCATAGCAATCCCAGTAAACACATTCTATTTGGTTCTGCTGTTTGTGTAGAGATGGAAACTGGGAAGAAGAGATTAAACATGCTAAATGTGATAGAGGAGCAGCCTCCTCCAACTGAGCAGTTACCTAAAATAGAGCTAGATGATGTTGCTGAGGAAGTTGACTATTGGCAAACAACCATTTTCTGTTTTGTGGTTGGAGCTAATCCACCTTTCTCTGTTATGGAAGGGTTTGTTAAGAGGATTTGGGGAAAGATGGGCATTGATAAAATTTCTCAAGTTGGTAAGGGAACTATGATGGTGAGATTCAGTGACATGGGAGGGAAAGACTTGGCTCTTACTGGCCATTTCATTTTTGACTCAAAGCCTTTGATAGTTAAATCATGGGATATTGATGCTGATATTGGTGACCAGGTGGTGAAAAAGGTCCCTATTTGGGTCAAACTTCCAAAGCTTAATGTGAAATACTGGGGAGGAAAAAGCCTCACCAAAATAGTGCAGTCTCTAGGTGATTTTGTTAAAGTAGATCAAGCTACAGAGAAGAGGGATAGACTGATGTATGCAAGAGTGTTGGTGGAAGTGGTGGTTGATCAGACTTATCCTGATTCTTCTTTCTTTTTTGAATGAGCATGGAGTACTTCTTAATCAGGTTATTGAGTATGAATGGAAGCCTGAAATCTGCATACATTGCAAAAAGATAGGCCATAGAGGGGGGACTGTAGAGTAGTAAAAAAGAAGCAGGAATGGAGGCCTAAAGTGGCCCCTAAACTGAATAAGGAGTTATTGGTGGATGAGGATGGGTTCAGACAAGTGTCCAACAAATTTAAAAAGCAGCAACAACCTACTGTAACTGCTGTAAGCCAGGAAAGTCCCAACATATTTGAGGTTCTGCAACAGGTGACTCCTATTGAAGCTGATAAAGTTGGCATTCACACTAATGACAGAGGTAATGATGAGCTGATAGATAAGGGGTTGATTACCCCTACTGTGAATGGATAATATACTATGCTGGAATGTAAGGGGGCTAAACAAGATAGCTAAACAGAAAGAGGTCAAGAATCTTATCTATTCTCATAAAGCTAAGCTTGTTTTTCTCCATGAAACTAAGATCAGGGCTCATAAGCTGGGGGCCTTGTATCTAAACTTATGTCCAGGTTGGAATATAACTACAAACTTACCATGGCATGGTAGAGGTAGAATCATCATTGCTTGGGACCCTAGAGCTTTTGAGGTGGATATCAGATTTTGCACTGATCAGTTAGTGCATTGTATTGTCACTTCTTGCAGTTCAAGAGTCTCCTTTGCTTGTTCAATTGTGTATACATGACAGGCTAAAGTCGTATCACCTAATCAAAGATAAACCTAAGTCCTCTAACAATGGTAGTCAAGGGAAGTAGGGTCGAATCCACAGAGAGACGGAGTTCTAAGTTAATATTTAGCCAAACAGCTACTTCAGACAAAAATCAGATAGAATTCTGCTGAACTAATAATTAACTACTAGAAAGCAATATAAAGATCCGAATTTAACTATGAATTAAAGGTCTAGGGAATTAGTTTGGTCCACCATGCTTATACCAATCAAAGGATCAAACAACTATCAGAACCTAGGTCGAGAATCGATAGATTAGAACAATGTCAAACTATGGTTAAGTCTCAACGTCCATAATTCAACATATGCAGCATGTTCACAAACATAATCAGAATTACTGGTGTGTACTAGGCCTCTAAAAGTAAGACGGATCTGTGCAAACAATTATTAACCTCAAGTAATCAAAGAAACTGCACAATAACGTTAATTACTCCATAAGAACAAATCACACCATAACCTATCTCATCAAACCCTAGAAACTAATAGCAATTCAAATAATCATGGTATAAACATGGCTTCCCTATCTAAATCCCTAGAAATTAAACTACTCACTCATAATTGAATTGACAATAATAAAACTAATTTGAAACCCTAATAATTGCATCATGAATGATTAAATAATTAAACTAAGCAATCAAAGTAATTAAAAGAGATTAGGGTAAGAAAGAATACCAATTGACAGAGAGCAGGAACTTTTATTGAAATCGAATAGGTTCAATCACCTTTAATCTAATCTAAAGTGTTTAGACTAAAATAAAGCTAAACTAAGAACTATGGAAAAACTAGAATGAAAAGATGTCTCTAAAAATATGAGGAATAGCTATTTATAATAGCCCCAAAATCTAATAAAAATGAATAGAAAAAGATAGAATTTCGGGAGAAAGAGCTGTCCGTGCTCCAGGCCCGATCGGGTCAATTCCCGCCCGATCGGGTGGCTAAACTGCAATTCTGCATTAACTTGCGAAGGCCGTATCTCTCAAACCAGAAGTCCGATTGGGGCGTGTGACCTATCATTGGAAAGCTCTTGAAGTCTAGAATCCAACCCAATTGGAATTTATTAATTATCAAATTTCTATCAAAAGTTATAATGAAAATAGTGAAGGTGTGTCAGTTTTGGCTTTTGTTTCACTAACTCTTTGCTTCATTCCAACTAAAAATCGTCCCAAACGGATGCATTGTGATCCTTGTACAAGCTACCTTCATCTTCAATGATTAATAGGCTACATCCTCGGTAGTCATGATCACTTTGTATCATAATAACCTGAAAATCATCGAAACACACAAACGGAGAGTAGTAGAGCACAACTTATGTAATTCATGTCATTATGCACCTAAATGCTCAAAAAGGAGTTCTAAATGCAATCTAAATGCATCTAAAAACTATATATAAATGTGATACATCAAACTCCCCCAAGCTAAACCTTTACTTGTCCTCAAGCAAATAAAATATGAACATGGAATAAATTGCCTCACCCCACAGATAAAAATAAATCAAAGCTCAAAACATTTTCAAGACTAAGAATCGTTCAAGCAGGCAAAATTCAAGTTTGGCTAATCAAATCCATCCAACCACCAATCATTCAAGCAATTTATCAAACTCAAGCATCCACAAGGCATACAAGTCCTGGAAAGGCTCTCACAAGGGTGTCACTCCTCTCTATTTTGTGGCAGGCAAAGAATATGCCCGAACACTCACCACCCCGACCATAAGTACCCTTCCCACTCATACTCTCATGTGTTTAAGAAGGTTCAATGACGCTCATCCTAGTCAAGTCGACTCAATTAGCAGAAATACTCTTTAACTTTGACAAACTGACTCGAAATCAATCAAATGAACACTGCAGACACAAGCTCAAGAGGACTTTATAGGGTTGTAATGGGGCTTAGGTAAGAGGTAGGGGATACTTTTGGGTAATGTGGTGGAAAAACCGAGAAAGGGGGAGCATAAATCATTCAAACAAGGTTTTCCCTCCCATTTGACGGTTTTTTGTATGGAGAATTAACTGAGACATTAACTAAGTTATTTCCCTCCAATTTTTTGCACGTTTTCCCTCCAATTCACCCACCACTCATCTATTTAACCCTAATTCTCTCTCACAATTAGATTGCTGTCCAAACAAAATTGCCCCTTTCAAAAAAAAATTCAATTGAGTGCTCGGTGCCTTTGTAAGGTAAATTTTGTTCTTGTTGTGCTTTTTTTTTTGATTGATTTATATGTTTCCATTGAAGTGCAATTTCTTGATTTGCAATTGATTGAAGGATGTCAAGCTCCTCATATCAATCAGATGTTGCGCCAATTCCAACCCATTGTCAATGTGGAATTGCAGTTGCGAACAGGCAATCGTGGACCCAAAGGAACCCTGGGAGGAGGTTTGTTGCGTGTAAGTTTCACAGCCTAGTAGGTGGTCTAAATGGGTGTGGGTTGTTTCTCTGGGTTGACAGCAATCAGGAAGAATGGCAGAGGTTTGTGATCAATCAACTCATTTTGGACAAGCAGTTACTTAGGAGGCAATTGGACCTTTTGAAAGAGAGGGTTTGTGGATTGGAAGAAGAAAACTCCAAAGTGCTGAAAGAGAATGAGGAATTGAAGATGAAGATGGAGAAGAAGAATGAGAAACCTAAGAAGAAGCCTAAGAAGATGGGTCAAGTTAATTGGACATTGTCAATTGTTGTTGGGGTTCTGGTTGCTGTGTTAGGTTTCATCATTTTAGTTGTTGTACTGTGAAGCAGATATCAACTAAGACTAGGAATTTTAATTTGTTGTTTACGTATGTGATGGTTAGTTCAGTTAGGAATCATGGTAGGGTGTTAAGTATGGTGGTAAGTTAGTGGATTGGTGTTGTATTTTGGGTTTGCAGTGGTTCTGTAATGGCTATTATGTTAATGAATGAAAGTGGTTTTTTAGTATTTACAATTTGCTCCAATAAGTTGTTGTTGTTTGTGCTTGTTTGCTATCAATGAAACTGCATTCATGTTGTTTTGAAACAACTATAGCATTGACTTAAACATGAAGCATACACCATTCACCAAATGTCTGTTGAAAATGACACCCAAATATAATGCCATAGGACCATCCAAAAGCAGCAAAACAGAATCCAAAATAACCTTAGACAATCTAAACAACATTACAACTATACCACTAGTTCAATTACATCAGAAACAACTACAAACATCCTACTCATATAGGTCGGTAACTTTTTTCTTTTTCTTCTTAGACTTGACTTCAAGCTTGACTTGATGTGTGCTTGTGCTTGCAACTAATTAGGGTGGGGCTGCACTTGTTTGACTTTGTTGGGTTGGAGCAATACTTGGGGCACCTACTGTCACCTGTTGGCTTATTAAAGGCTCATCTGCTGCACTTGGTAACTACAATAGCATTGAAACACATAACAATTAGATATAGGGTTAGTAATGCTGAAATCAGTAAAAGCACTTGCAATAAGTTACCTTAAGTGCTTGAGCCCTAGCTTGTTTCTTTGCCCTCTGATTTTTAACCCAAGGTGTGGTAGAGTATGGCCAGCCACCATTGTCTTTTGGTTGTGGTGGGGGCACCATGTTCGCACAGTTAACCCTGTTATGTCCCGCATCCCCACATCTGCCACATTTGTTCTGTTTTCTCAGCATCTTAACATCACTTTCTTCATCCTCTCCTTTTGTTTTCCTTCTTGCTTTTTTGGAGGGTCTCCCGGGCAGAGTTATTATGGCAGGAGGCAGGGGTCTCACCATGTCCTGTGGTCTCCAATGTCTACATCCAGGCATGGCATTGACAGTGTGCTTGTAACATTCAATGTACTTGGCTTTGGTGTAGTAGCCGTGGACATAATCCTCAGGGTTTTCCTTTCTCTTGAGTATGCATGAAAATGCATGGGGGCAAGTGATGCCAGTCAAAGCCCACTTCCCACAACTGCAACTCCAATCCTTTAGGTTAACCACCACTGTATCACCCTTGTAAGGAAGTTCCCATTCATCCATATTACATCTGACCGGGAAACATTCCCTAGCCTCTTTGCTGACCCACTCAAATACTTGCCCTACATAGGGCATCAGCCTTCCCACAACCTTTTCCACACCAACATACTTCTCATAGATTCTCTTTGTCACATATCTTCTTACCCATTCCATGCAAGAAATTATTGGTTTGTCCCTTGCACCTATCAAAACCCCATTGAAAGTCTCACATAGATTGTTGAGTATCATGTTAGACTTTGAATGAGTTTGGAAAGCGTGCCTTGACCAATGCCTAGCAGGTATTGCATCTAAGTAAGCCCAAGCATCCTCACTTAACAACTTAATGTGTGCCATTTCATCCTCAAACACTCTCTACAATAAGCAAAAAGAACGTTGACTTTTAATAATACGGAATACGGATGTATACGCATTTAAAACGGCTCCACGTCAAACGTTCGGCTACAAATTCGGACACTATTTTCTTGCGTCTTACTCATGTTATGCTCTAATTTAGAAGATATCAACTAATATACCTATTCATCATAAGTAGGTCTCAACATTTTCGAAGAACATATGCTATAAAAGACTCAAAATAATGATTACGCTAAAACTCTTAAAGGTCGCATAAAGTAGCAGAGACATGAGAATTTAAGACACATTGTTTCTTTTTTTCTTTAAAGGAGTTTTTTTTTCAAAAAAACGCATTCGACGCGTTTTATATGGGAGGTGGAGTTTTTTGTGTTTAAAACGGCGGGGGCTAAAAAAAACGTATTTTTGGCGTTTTTTTTCAAAAAGATGGAGACGAAGTTTTAAACGCGTTTTAAATGCGTTTTTAAATAACTAAGGTCCAAAGATGGCACAATTGAACAAATAACTAGAAATACACATAACATGTACCAGCTCATATACTTACCACTGAGCATGTTCTAGCTGCATGCCAGAAGTGGTCTTTAAAGGCTTGACCACCAAAGCTCTGCTTAAAATTGGTCCACAAATGTCTCACACAATACCTGACTTCAGCCTTTGGTGCAAATGTTGCAATTGCATCTAAAAGTCCCTGCAAAAAGAAGATGTCAATAGAGGCCAAAATTAGTTCATTTATGCAAGGATAGTTCAATCTTAGTTAGTTGAGTAATTAAAAAAGAAAACTGATCTCACCTTCTGCCTATCACTCATCAATGTGCATCCTTCACCCTCTTCAAACCCCAAGTCATCCATCAACAAAGAGAAGAACCATCCCCAACTATCCTTGTTCTCAGTTTCCACAACTGCCTAAGCAATAGGATAAATTGAGTTGTTTCCTTCGTTTGCCACAGCCACCAACAACATCCCTGGGAAAGCACCCTTTAAGTGGCAGCCATCCGCACCAATAACTGGCCTACAACCACCCTTAAATCCCTTCTTACATGCTGCTAAACAAACATACATCCTTTTAAAAACTGGTGTGCCAAACTCAACACCATCACAATGAATAATCACTGTGCTTCCAGGATTGTACTGTAATAAAGCATGACCATACTCATAAACCTTGCCATACTCCTCTGATTGATCTCCATATAACAAGAATTTAGCCCTCACTCTTGTAGCCCAAGCTTTGTGGTAGTTTATCTCTGCACCTATATCCCTCTCAACCATCAACTGGAAAGTCTCCAAACCAAGTGTTGGATCTATCCTGAAATCCTCCAAGTACCGCTCATCTAGGTACTCAGCAGTGACCTTGGACTCGAAGTCCACATGCCCACAGTTGTGATGCAAGTTAATGGACCTGATTTGCATCTCATCAACCCCTTTCATCTTGGCAGCCATGATCTTGAATTTACACTTGATCTCTTTGTCACAAGTGCACTTCACAACTTTTCCATGTTGTGAGTCCCAACTGCAGTCACACTTGTACCTGCAATAAACAGTCACCCTCTTTTTGCTGTTATGAAGAGAATAGTAAGAGTATGAGTTCTCAATAGCATGGTGTCTGATTGCTTTCCTCAATACATAGACATCCTGAAATTTCAGGCCTCTCACCAAGTTTATAGGCCTTTGAAAATCAGTGTTGGGGTTGAAGGTTGGGTAGGGGTCTTCTTCTTCGTCACTGCCTTGCACACTCTTTTCATCATCAGAGTCGTACTCTACCTCCTCAACCTCTTCAAACCCATGTAATTGTTCCTGTTGCTGGTCTCTCAGCAAATCTGCAACCTCATCAGCTATATTTTGAGCTTCCTTTGCACTCAAAATCTCTTCTTTGTCCACTTCAAAGTGGTCTTCTTCACCAGGGTTGAAGTCTATGTCATCATCACTGTCACTGTAATGTGAATCCTCTGACAACTCAACCTCATCATTCACCTCTACTTCCTTCTCACCCTTTTTCCTCTTGCTCTTTCTTTGTTCAACCACCTCTTGAATCTGAGCTTGTTTCTTCTTATATGAACCTACAGGAGTTACCTTCTTCCTCTCAGCAACCTCTTTACCACTAGGTGATTTTCTTATTGGTTTCACAGGTTGAGAAGGGGTGACATCATGCTCAATGGTCAAATCAAGCTCAACAGCAGGAGGGGAGCTCAGGTTATGCTGAATAGTTAGACCCTGTGATCTGGTTATTCTAGGGGATCTCAGACTTTGCTCAACATCAGCAACCTCTGATCTGGTTCTTGAAGGGGAGCTTAGATTTTTGTCAACAGAGTTAGCATGTGCTCTTGTTCTTGGAGTGGGGTTCAAATTTGGTTTCTGTTGCTGTTTGGATGTAGGGTTGGAAGTAATAGAAGGCTTATGTTGAACAATGGAGGAAGGTTCTGTGGTTGGTTGTTGGATATCCTCCCATCCATGCCCACATATTATAACTGATGGGTCTGAGCTTTGGGCTGAAACAGGTTTTTGGGCCTTTAAACTCTTGGGCTCAAACTTGACTTTGGGCTTAAAAGGTGAAAAAGGTTTTCTTAACACCTGTGGAAGTTTATTGAGTTGTGTTGCTGTTGGGAAAGAGACATTTTTGCCCTTCAATAATCTCCTTGGTGACTGCACAGTATGGGGCTCAAACACCACATATAAGGTAACCTTGTCATTATCATTTTCTCTCATCTAGTAACCTCCTGACATCATTCAATGTCTCAACTTTCTTCCTCAAACTCAGCACCCTCTTTTTCATGCAATACCAAATTGAATATCCCTCACTCAATTTGTCCTTATATGTCTCAGTGATTGCAGTTTCAAGCAGAGTTCTCAAAGCAAGCAAATCAAAATCAGCAACATATATATAATGCTTCATGTACATCATTCCCCCCACATACTGCACTTTCTCTCCAACAACATCAAACTTCCCACCCACCATTATATTTGCATCAACAAACTCTGGCACAACCCTACAAATAATAGAAAGGCCAAAAAAACAAAAAGACTCAAACTTTCACGCTCGACCAAACCCACCGCAATGCAAATCAAAATTAATCCATCATTTCCACTAAAATCAATCATTGGTTACTTTGTAATTGAACAAAAAAAGGAAACAACCAACATTTTGTGTTGGAACTCACAACAGAACAAACAATTGCAATTAGGGCCTAACAAATCAAGCAAAAGTTTAAAAAACTTCCAATTACAGCAAATAACAAACCCACTAACATAATTACCAACAATTTATAACACCACAAACCATTAAAAAGTACAACAAATCAGTAAATTTACCTTGACCACCTCCTCGTGCATTCTGAGTTAAGCATCTTCTCTTTCCCCTTCCCTTGCTGGCGTGAAGATTCCCCCACTCTCCATTTCAACAAATCAGTAAATTTCCCTTGCTGAAAATTTCCAAAAGCAGTTTAAACCTAAGCTACCATGAATGAATTGAAGAGAGATACTGAGAGGTTAGAGTGAGGACTAATTTGTTTAGAGTTGATGGAGTGACAGAGGAGAGAGGAATTGGGTGTTAGTTGGTGTTTTAATTAAGGGTAATTGGGTCATTTCATCCATAGGTAAAAATAGAGGGAAACTGAAATTCATGTGGGCCCCCATAACGTCTCCATTCAAAAAACCGTCAAATGGTAGTGTTTTGTAAAAAAAAAACAAAGTTAGTGGTAGTTGTTTTTAATAAAAAAGTATCGTGGTAGTCGTTTCCAAAAAAATGTAAGTTTCTGGTAGTTGTTTCCAATTTGGCCATTTTTATGCAAAAATTAAGGTTTTAGGTTGAAAAGTTAAAAAAAACGCAAAAGTGAGGGTTTTAGGTCAAAAAGTTAAAAACAATTTGTCTGGTTTCCTTTGCGTGTGGCAAGCATAATTGGGCTTTAACTTGGCTTACTGGGCTGGTCTTACATTAAGCTTAATGTAAGACCGTCTCTTTATAATACTTTGCCAAAAAGCAAGTAAAATTTCAGACTTTCGAATAATGAAATTTTCAAAATAACTATCCGCATTCAATCCGATAATCCGGTTTTAAAACCGGACATGCGATCTGAATTTCAAAAATCAGATCGGATATCCGGACACCCTACTAAACTCCGATATGGAGCGTGAGGCTAATGTTCGGGTCCAGCCTAGTCCTGACCCACTTCATTAATGGAAGTACCAAAATACTCTTGGAGATACCGAGTTACCATTTTGCCCTTGCGGCTTCCCAGGCCATAAAGTACAGGCCAACAGTGAGGCCCACTAACAGACGACCTTCATGATGTCATCACCTTCAGCAAGTGACATCATCCCAAGTACTAATAGTACTTGGACCTGATCAGTCAGATATGTTTTTACACGCATTTCAATAAAAGAGCAAGTACAATTCTCTGATATTACCTGAGCTCCGGTCTGACTTAAGCATCGAGAGACGATCCCAAATACAACCCCTGTGTAGCGCACCGTCGTTCGTTTCACAAGATATCGATTGAAGGACCTCAAATCGTCATTTTTCTACCTTGAGCAGTTGAGCTAGACTTGGACTCCCTGAGCTTACAAATTCATCGTGTTTCTTGGAACCCTAAACACTATTCTCCATAATTATCACTCAGTTTTTTAATGTATTTTTATATTATTATTTTTTTTTAATTCTTTTGATGTTACAATTACACCCTCTAAATAAACAAAATAACTAAATTTTAATAGTCATTTTTTAAAAATATAAGAAAAAATACACTTCACTAGAGAAATTACAGTGTATTTTCTCCAAAATCCTTACATATTACTATTTCGCATGTATTGCGTGCATATGAAGCTAGTATATACTTCCTCTGTTCTTCAATAAGTGAAACACTTCATGTTTGCACGCTTGTTAATGTATTTATTTTAAATATTAATATCTATAATTATCAATAAGTAAAAATTGCAAAAAATTGATATTAAAAACTACACATTGAGACGAATCTAACAATATCCCACGTGACTATGTATTTCCTAGAATATAAATTACCAAAGCTAATTAAAGTCTAAATTGTGAATGGTAAAAATTTTATTAAAGAACGGAGGAAGTATATACTAAAAAAGTTTAAAGCAAAAAATGAAAAAAATATCCTAAAGGGCTCTATTATTTCAACAATTGACCATTTTACGAATTAAATACTTAATTTCTCTCACACACATTGGGTTTATTTGATGCAGTATATATTTAAATTTAGACTTATTTTACATTTAGACAAGCTTAATAATGTGAAGAGCTATTCGCCACCCTAAAATATCCACACAAAGCCCTAACTTCTACTTTTTCCCTTGTTTACCCCTCAGCCATTACCGCTAACTCACTCTCTTCACTCCCACTCTCACCATTCCCACCATTCCTCCTTAACCATAAACAACCTTCACATCACCACCATTAACATCACTTACTAGAGGAAAATGAAGAGGAGGGAAGGAAAACAACACGCTGAAAATTCCGACGAAGAGGTAAGTTTTTTATACACGCTGAAAAACACGTTTGTGCCGTGGCGCATTCGTTTGAGAAATATGTATGCACCATGGCACATTCGTGTTTCTCGCACGTCTGTGTTATGGAAAATTCGTGTTTTTCACACGTCTGTGCCATGGCACATTCGTGTTTCTCACACGAATCTGCATGGTGCATACATGCAGAGGCAGAGCTAGTGTATAACACCATGGTGCACGTGCACCAGGGAATTTTTTTAAAAAAAATTAAAATTTCACAAGAATCATTAAATGCTCACTCCTGCTATTCGCTTTTCCCACCCTATCTCCTCTGCTCTCACCCTTACAAGCTGCTGCTTCACGAAGACAGTTAAGAGAATATCAATGGTGATTGCAGTATTTCACGCAGTCTGCAAAGGAAGAAGAAAGCCTTTTTAGGTTTTGCTAGGTCTAATATTTGGAAGAAGAAACTGATTTCCTTGCCTTACAATTCCCACAAGTGGGTAAAGCCCACTCCTTTTAAAAAAATTGGGTATAGCCACGTTGCTACGTTACACGGTCCTACACCTATATTCTAGTGCATTTAAGTTAATACCAAGCCTACAAATATAAAACCCAAACAAATATATTATTCTCTAACAATTTATTTCAAAGATTAACTATTCCGTAATTGGAAAGATCACTGGTAATTATCATATCTTGCCCGTTTGACTTTTTTTTGGCTTGTGTCACTGTAATTATAAAATGGGTTTTGCTCTAAATTACTCGAAATTAGATTATAAATTTTGCTTTAAATTACTCGAAATTATTTCTATAAGAATCCTTTAAAATCACAATTAGTTCTTGTTTGAATTTACATATTAGAGTTTCATTTTTCTTTCTTGAGAATTGATTAATTGTGAAAGATAATTAATTTTCTTCTATAGTTGCTGGGATCTATATCTTTACTTCCTGAGATCTGTATAGTATTGTTGTTGTTGGTGAATTGCCATAACATACAGAAAAATTACTAATTTCCTTCCACTAAGTTGCTCGCTTTCACTCTTTTTTCGTTGGAGTTTTGATGTGATTGCTTGATTTAACTTGCAAAATCCAATAAAAAAGAATTTCTAAGTTCGGAATTGATTTTTTTTTATCATGCACTTGAGAATTTCATTGTTGCGGTTAGAGAAGATGAAAAGTTTTGGAATGTGAAAAGTTTTAGTGAGCTTTCAATCAAACTTTTTAGTACTATTTGGTTGTATTTAGTAGTACTACTTGGATATTTTTTTTGTATTTTGTAGCACTATTTGTTTGTATTTTCAAGTTTTATTTAGTTGTAATATGAATTTTTTTTGTTTAACTTTTGGAATGAAATTTGTTACATAGTACTTTTGATAAAAAAATTGATTCCAACATGTGATCTGTGGTTGATAGTGAACCACCATCTCAAAAATCCTGGATCCGCCCCTGCATACATGATTCTCACACGAGACATGCATCGCGTATTCGTGTGCATATAATGCTAGTGTATAAGTAAATCAGGCAAAGGTCACGTGGACCGTATGAGGGAAGGCATATTATTTTTTGCTGAAAAGAAACTCCCATGGTTTGTAACTTTGTATGAGGGAGGGCATGAAAAAATTTGGCATTGTGTTTAGGGCTGTGCAAAATTCGGTCCAGACCTGATTTTAGACCGGCCCGGACCTGAGTTTGGACCGGACCGGACCGAAAATTCAGGCCCGGTCTTCGGTACGCAAAATATTGAGATTCTGGGTTTCAGGTCCGGTCCGGTCCAAGACCTGAAAAATCGGGTCGGACCTGGACTTGAAATAATCTATTTTATTATATTTTAAAATTTTTATGACAAATTTAATGGTTGTAATGTTATATTGCATTCATAAATTTAAGATAGGTTTTCGTTTAGAGGTTATTGTACATATATATCTCAAACATCATACAAGAATTCGTTAAATATAAAAACTTTAGTACAAATTTGCAAGATGTGAATATGATTTGCCTTTTTATGTCTACCTCGTAGTTTATGATATTAGATACATATCGGTAATATGCTCATATTCATAAAACATGTCGAAAACTTCGGAAAAAAAATAAAAGATTTTAAAGAAAAAAAATTAGAAACAAAATAGGTCCAAATAGGTCCAGACCTGGACCGGACCTGAATTTTCCGGTCTGGACCTGGACCAAACCTGAATTTTCCAGTCCGGTCCTCGGTTCACAAAAATTAAAAATTACGGTCCATAGGTCCAACCGGTTCCGGTTCTGGACCTGTGCACAGCCGTAACTGTGTTAAGGTGGCTAAAATCAGCCAAGTGGACCGTTTTAACGAGTTCACGTATTCAATTTCCATCTCTACCAAAGTGAGTTTTGTAAGTTGTAACAGCTTCAGCAGTGAGTTGGGGTTGGGGAAGAGGAATTGAACCTCAAAATCTGGGAATTCGGATGCTTTTACATGGCGAAACTATGGCCAGAAGAAAACTGCTGTTACTCTTGAAGCCTTTTGATGTTTACCCACTTCCCCATTCTCTTTCCTTTTCTCGAATTACCAACTCTAAGGTTCCTTTTTCTTTTTTTTTAACTATATGATTTCATGCCTTACTATCATATTTCTGGTTCTTTTCTTTGCCCTTCAACTGGAAAAGCTATTTTTTTGAACGATTGGTTTATGTTTTATTCATTATTTCCCGTTTTCTGTAGTCTGTATGGATGCCATTGAATGGATTGAGTTAATTGAATCTTGTTTATGGGTTATATTTGTTTTGATAGAATGTTATTGAGTGTGGTTATTGCTGCATAGAGATATATTATGTATTGGTTTGTTTGTTTTTCTTTAGAAAAGCTTTCTCAAGGTTACCAGAATTCAATTTGGTCAATATTGATTTTTGTTTGGCTTAATAGGGACTAGGGAGTGGCTGAAATAAAAATCTAGGATGCCAATTCGACGGCTTGGATGTTGATACCCACCTAAAATTTTATACCCACCACCTATGGCGGGTATGATTTCAACATCCATACCGCTCACACGGGTGCAAACCTTAATCCACATCCAACACAATGTCCCAATTTGGATATCCACTACCGGCTTCAAGTCCGCCTCCTGTCCGTTTAAACTAGCTGCCAAATGCTCTGGAACTTGAGGCCATTCAAAGGGCTGTTGTTCTTTACATTTCGGCTTAGGATGGGTGCATATGGGGTGGCCAGGTGGGTAAGCTATACATGCAATATAGTGTTTACATAATAGAAAAAAGCTGTTCTAGTTTACCCGCCACATACAATAAAGCAGATGAACCCTGCTAATAAGAAAGCTTACTTATGAACACTATATGAAATCATCAAAATCATCAAACTAATTGCAAACACTTTATTGAATGTATCCTGATATCATGATTTCTTGAAAATTTGATAAAGTGGCTGTCTTAAAGTAATCTCTGCTGTCTAAAGCCAGAGAAAGTTTGTGTTGGATTCAGCACTGTGATCTTTTTTGTTTTACAATATCTTTTCGAGTATGTTCGCCTTAGTCTTTTAGGAGTAATAAATTCTATACCATATTGCAGATATTACGGCATTTGGACAATAGAATTCAGGTTCACAAGGATGCGATAAGATTTTGTCAGGAAGTCTTGCAACGGAAGTCATTTGAGTGGGAAACGCTGTTCCATAATGAACTATCTCGTCCAATCCGAGATGTGGATTTAGTTGTAACTGTTGGAGGTGATGGCACTCTATTGCAAGCAAGCCACTTTGTGGATGACAGCATTCCAGTTGTAGGATTAAATTCGGATCCCACACAGGAAGAAGAGGTATAAAGCGTATCAATCGTTCATGCTCAACAAAATCCCCTCCCCCCTCCCCCCTCTTCCCTGGGTAGACCAAGAAAAACAAGAACATAAGCTTAAATGGCAAATAAAACCTTGTGGAATAGCTGATTTGTTTTCTGTCGTACAGGTGGAACAGTGCAAGGATGAGTTTGATGCTACTAGAAGTGCAGGCTATCTTTGTGCTGCTACTGTTAAAAACTTTGAACAGGTGAGACTGCCTTACCAACTTATAATTTTGGCCATGTCAATATTCAAGAAAGTTAGACTTACTGGAACTGAGTTACTTGTTACCCGACGTTTTTTTTCCAGAGTAAATACTTTAAGAGTAATCTGTTACTCATGTTTGTAAAGAATGTGGGACTTTAAATGTGTTAGAAATAACTGCGTATTACATTCTTTTATTTAAGGTCTGCAGTTTTTGGTTACTTGGAGGCTTCTTTTGGAAGTTGTGCCTTGGAAACTATCTGTTGAAATTATGTTGTACAGAAATGGTAACAAATGGAGAACAGACAATTCGTATAAACTAGGAAACAGGAAAATGTTGACCAAAATGATAAAAAACTCAAAAAAGTATTACGAAGTTACATGCAACTTATGTCTTTCGTAACCATATTCCATAAATAAAGAAATATCCCCCCTCGTCCTTAATTATCTTCATGGTATATACTATTTGGGATGTTTCAAATTTATCTTCCTGCGACCTAATTTGTTTAAAAATTTCCATCCCTAATGTGAGTTCTCTTACTACTATTTTCTCTCTATCACATCTACCTTTTCTCATGTGATTATCCTACTCTCTCCCTTCCACTGTTTGATTTCCCTAACTTTCAAAATTCTAGATTCTCTTGTGGCTATTTGTTGGCCCACCCCTATGTTTTCTTGTGCATACGTAACAAAATTTAATATGGATATTATAATGGCAGCTGAGAGAGTTAAAAAGTCAAACACGATACAAGCACATCATCATTGTATTTTTGTTGGCCTTTGTTGAGCTTTCAGAGAAGAACACTACTTACAAGATTTGTTCATTAACATAAAGTTTGGCGAACAAAAGTTTTTTGATCGCTTCCGTACTACCTATACTCCAATATCTAGACGTGTACTCTTTATGTTAAGCACTATTTTTTTGAAAGTGGGGAAAGTTGTTATGGATGAAGGCCCCCACTTTAGCATAACCATTTCTTCTAAATGGGTGAACGGGAGACTTAGGCCATTGGACCGTTGTTGGAGTGGTGATCGTTGTTGTTCTGGTTCTTCGGGAAGTTCCCTAGTGATTAGAGATATTGGTTTGTTCCTTATTGGGTTTTTTAAACTGCAGAGAAGTAGAATACAAAGAAAATCCCCCACTCATACCATTTTATTAAGAGGATGATTATGCACCGTGATGGTATCTACTACTCGTGATACTCAAACTTAGATACAAGGATCCGACACTGGTAATGATGAAAATTGCTTTGGGAGATAGTGTTTAGTTTAAGCTTCGGGAGACTAGTTAACTAGAGGAGTTCATGATATGGAGCTTTATTTTGAAATGCTTGAAAAGAGGTGACGTCTTGTCGGTTCATTGATTGTTCTTAGCTTATGTCTTACAGTGGTTTTGTGGTTCATATTGTCCATCTCCAAGTATTTGTTGATTAATGACTATTGCTGATGTCATGATGATGATCTTATGTAGCAACTGAACAATTGTTTGGTGACTTTATTTTGGTAATCGCCCCGTAGAGAATTCCAAAAAGGAAGAGGAAAACAAGATAGAGGTAAAAAATGTATTCATACAACCCATTAAGCAATGGTAAAAAGGAAAAAAGAAAAAGAAAAATTAAAATAGCTAAACCCCAAATCTAGGTGACGATAGTGGGCATGGGTGCTCGTGCTCAGCAGGGTTTGCAGTGTTCTGCACAAAAACTTGGAGTTCTCAGTCAGCTCGTGGGTGACGGGTATGACCTTGTGAGCCAAAATCTTTCCTAAATTTGTCATTGCTTGATTTCTTAGCTTGAGGGAGCCTCAGCTGTGAACTAAGCAAATCAAAAAACCAAAACACAAAACAAGCAAGGAAAAGGACTAAAGGAGAAAGTGACGGAAAAGGGGCCAAAAGGATTGGTGAAACAAGATATATGCGAGATTCTTGGATTAACTAAATAAGGGAAGAAAAACAAGTAAAAATGGGGGGAAATGCGGTAAAAGGTCGTGCAAATACGGTCAATATACTACTTGATGGGTGTGATAAATTTCACTTATCAAGGAGGAAGCACACGCCTAACCCTAAACCACTACAAGTTTCATCCCAATGCCAATTTTCTGGCTACTTCTTGTCTTCTTCAAAGGAACTCCATGGATCCCCATCACTCATCTCTTTCTCTCGCCTTCATCTCTCCATTCTCTTTTGTGCTTCCACTTTCGTAGGTCAGTAATTCTTCTTCGTCATCTTCAATTTCTTCTATTTAATTCAGATGTGAAATTTTTGTGCTCAATTATTTTTTTTGAGAACATTGGGACTTGCGGTAGTGTGAGGAGGTGGGTCTGATCGCTAAGTCACCATCGTTGGTTGTTTTCGGTGTATGTTGGTTGGACCTTGAAGAAGGTGAGAATTTAGTAGTTACAACATAAATTATAACAAACCTAAGGAAGGGAAATATTGCCTCCTTAATTCACCCTCCCATAGGCGAACCCTAAATGGAAAGAAGTTCTCCGTGAGTGAGTGTTTTAAGGATCTTATGGTCAATTTCACAAAGCAATTAAGATATTGACCCAAACATGACTCAGGATATTTGGGTGGCTCAGATGGAGAGGAGCAACTAGGATTTTATAGATCTAAGGTCTTTTGTGTTGCGCTCTTAAGGATCAAATTAAGAAGATATGGTTCGCGAGATGGATCTGTGGTAACACCTTAATACATACCTCCTCGTTCTCTTTTTCTCAATAATCATCATTTTACACTATTCACATACCTTAATACATACCTCCTCCGTTCACTTTTTCTCACTAATCGTCATTTTACACTATTCACATGCTTTTCTGTAAATATCTATTTATATTAATGTATAAGGATAAATATAGTCATGTGGGATCTTGTTAGATTCGTCTCGGTATATACTTAATTAATAAATATTTATAAATTCTACCTAAGCTCCATCACAGGTATAAACATTTGAAGTTGTGAGCAGAAAACAACGGGGGAAGTATGTGTTTGGAATGAACATGAAAGTTAGAGTTGCTGTTATTGAGAATAAGAAGAGAGAATCACTTACATCACTGAAGACATATAGGCATGTAAGACGTTGACTAAATGATGCAATGCTACATGGGAAGTTGAGAGAGTTGGATTTATGAAGAATCTAGGAGGAAGCAAAAGATGACTTGGATGTCGAGTTTTAAAATTGATATGAGCAATTAGGTTTGCATTAGCATATAACACGTAGAAAAAGACAATGGAGACAAAGGGTCTGTGTGGATGACCACCATAGATAACACCTTGACTTGGATGACCACCATAAATAACACCTTGATTCATGCGGCCCACCCTAATTAAAGCTTTGGCGTTTTGGTGTAGTAGAGAACTATGTCTTGTGAAAATCCCGAATGACCCTATTTGGGACTTAAATGACTTACATATGTAGCCCCAAGTGCAACTTGGAAAATCTTAATCATATCTTAAATAAGTTGAGTTGTTGTGGTGATAGTTTTGACATTATGAACAGAATAATAATTATACATTATGGAGAGAATAGTAATTATTTGTGGTGATGTACTTTGTAAGTATGAGGAAGAAGAAGGTGAGTAGGTGATCTCCATGCTACTCTTGCATATGCCTATCATATAACAGGTCATATAATGGGTGACAATTTTTAAGACTTGTAGCAATTAGTTGATTAAAAATGTTTGGTAGGATCTGGTCGATTTTGTCTTTTATAGTGTGTTTGATATTTGTTGTAGTAAAGGAAAGGAATAGAAAGGTAGAGAAAAGAAAAGAAAGCAAAAGAAGAGAAAAGAAAGTAATTGTAATTTCCAGTGATTGGTATTCGGGGTATTTGGGAGGAATCACATGTTTGGTTAGTCATTAGTAAAGAAAATGAACTGAAAGAAAGAGGGGGAAAAAGGGCAACAAACCTATTAGCTTTATTTCCTTACAAATTCCTCCGATTTTGAGAGGAAAGGAAAGAAAAGATTTGAGAATATTCTTTCCATCCACTTCCTCCCATTTCCAATTAATTCCCTCTTATTTAATTTTACCGAACATTGGAAAATGTCTTTTTTCCTTTCTTTTCTATCTAAATCCTCCCCGCCAAACACATTGTAATAGCTTTGGTGTAAACATGGTTTGAAAATTCAGTTTTGGTCGCAAAAACGGGTCGTAGTAACAGATATGATTTCAGTACCGCCCAGGGAAGAAAATCGCGGAAATGGTCGCGTTCTCGGTAACGGTCGCGTTGTCGCGGGAACGGGTCGTAACGGGTGTAAAATAACGGGTCGCGGCTGTCGCGGCGTGAATTTTTTAGAAAAATTCACATAAGCTAGATTTCAAGTTTGTTTTTGCATTTTAAGAGTTTAGAGATTGTAGTTATAGCATATTAAGGTAAAACTATTATAATTACATTATATTTGATATATTTGATGTCTAAAAAATTGAGATAATTGATTTAATTAAATCTAATTGAACTAAAAATAAAACTTAGAACAAGTTTGGAACATCATAAATACAAGCATGATTATTAGCATAACAAGTATTAAATTTATTAAATGCTCTAAAGTATATTAGTTGCATATAAAATAAAACATTTTATTTTAATTAGTTCAAACTAATAGTAACTACAAAATTATGACTTAATTTAACACATACAAATAAAAGTATACTAATAAACCAATTAACCTTTTATCAAAATCTGAATATTAAACAATAACCCACTAACCCCATGTTATAATTTGACCACTAACAAAATATACCGACTAACCAGTAAGTCAATTGCTTTTGTCATCTTTTCAATATCCCACTAACCCCTATACAAAACCCACGTGACATGGTTAATTTTTTTACTCAAATTCTCATTCATTTTCTCGAACCTTCTTCTGCTGCATTCTTCATTTCTCCTTCCTCCTCTTCAACTCTTCTTCATCCTCCTCCTTTCATGTCACCAACCAGTTTCAAAGAAATTGTTTTTAATTTATAAAACTCGATTCTCAAGCAAATAAAACAAGATCAAGGCAATACAAGAAAATATCAAGCATCCAAGCACACATATATGGAGAAAGCAAATAATAGGTATGTTTTTATGAAATTTTAAATTAAATTTACCTTGAATTTTCGAAGTCATTCTGGAAAATTTGAGTTGGAAATTTAGGGTTTACATAGAAATATGATTTTGTTTGCTTGTGTTTGGTTTGATTTTGATTTCTTCAACCTTTCTCTGCCTTTGTCTGAAAATATCGGCCGATTGACGTTTTGTAACGGGAAATATCGGCCGTTACCCGTTACGTAACGGCCATAACGGCGATTTTGATGTGATTTATAAATCGGTGTTACGGAACGGGTTTTAACGGATCGGCCTCTCACAAACCCGTTACAAATCGGCCGTTCCGTTACATAACGGCCGCTTTTTTCTTCCCTGGTACCGCCACATCAGCCAAGACCACGAGATATGCCTTAAATTAGCCTAAATTACGAGGTTATTTCACCTTATAATGCGGGTACTATCGGTTCGGTGAATTTAAAAACCTTTACAACGCGGCCGATACGACACGATACAACATTGTTTTAACACCATAGTGGATAATAGCATCGTTATTTGCGTTTAGAATGCTAGACACACCTCATTGCTATTTTCGGAGTATAATTGCATGCTTTTAAACCTTGTCTAACTTAAGCAAGAACCGTGTGTCTTGTGGTAAGCAATTGGTAAATATGCTCCATATTTCTAAAATTTAGATGAGTGGGATTGGTGAGAAACTGACCATGTGTTATATATGTGAGAGTAAAATAATGGAATCCATGACAAAAATGAAATATGTAGCATTTTTAACAAAATCCCGAAAAGGGGAAATGGAATATACTAAAGGAGGGAGTAAAATGGAATGTAAGGGAAGAGGGGGGTGGACATCAAAAATTAAAAAAAGGAAAAAAATATCTTAAACGTTTTATTAATTAGATAATTAATCAATTTACTAAAATAATGGGATCCATGACCAAAAATGAAATATGCAGCATTTTTAACAAAATCCTGAAAAGGGGAAATGGAATATACTATAGGAGGGAGTAAAATGGAATGTAAGGGAAGAGGGGGGGTGGACATCCAAAATTAAAAAAAGGAAAAAAAAATATCTTAAACGCTTTATTAATTAGATAATTAATCAATTTACTAATTACCTTTTTAACCGTTACGTGCATCGCGTGCATATAAGACTAGTATGACATACATGGTGGAAGATTTAGTTTACACGTTTGGAAATAATAGTAATAAACACAATATCGACAGACGTCTACAAAAAGCTGTTACCTTTCGTTAACTACTAATGGTTTGCAATTAGATCTTGTTAAGTCTTCTCTTAGGGGGCGTTTGGTTCCTACGGGATAAGGGAAAGGGAATCAGGAAAGGGTAGGAGGAGAAAGGAAACCAAAACCCTTTGATGAAAAATGTTGTTTGGTTAAAATTTTTGTCCCTTACCCTCCCTGCAACCACCATCCCCTCTCTATTTTCTCCTTCCTTCTCTGTCATTGCTCCACCTTACCGGCGGCAACTGACACACCTTCTCACCGCCGCGCACCTTTTTCTCACGACCGGCAACCGGCACCTTCTCGGGAACAACCATCTCACCAGTTTGAGATTGGGCTTTCGCGGTGGTGGTTGGGAGTCGTACGAACGATCAGTTTCAGATCTGACCCATCTCTTTTTGGTGGTTGGGGAGTCGATTTCGAAAGAGGTAGAGTGATTTTCGGGGTTGGGTTAGGTTTCCGGTGGGTAGAGAGTGTGGTTTCGCGAGGAGAGTGGGGGTTGGGATTGGTGGTTGTTGTGTAGTCGAAGGGTGGGGGTGGTGGCTGTTGGGTGGTCGAAGGGTGGGGTGGTGGCTGTTGGGTGGTCGAAGGGTGGGGTGGTGGCTGTTGGGTGGTCGAAGGGTGTGGTGGTGGCTATTGGGTGGTCAAAGGGTGTGGTGGTGGCTATTGGGTGGTCGAACGACGGGATGGTGTTTGTTGGGTGGTCGAAGGTTGGGTGGGTGCGATCATGCAGGTGGTGGTCAAAGGTGGTTGGGGGTGGTCAAAGGGGCTGTGAGGATGACATGGGTGGTCAATATGGAGGTTTCCCTTACCCCTATTTGAAAGTGGAGGGGGGGGTTGGGGAATCAAAATAGAGGGATTTGGGGGTAAGGAGGGGAAAGGGGGGAAACAAAACCCCCAAACCAAACAACATCTAAGGGAATGGTTTCATTTAACTCCCTTTCCCTTTCCTGTAACCCCTTATACAAACGCCCCCTTATTTTGAGTGACGGGGAAAGTATGGGAATGACCTGAACTATTCTAGTAGGGTTTTCACTCAGTGATATCATGTCTTAATTACTGAGCAATTAAGAATACGACTACTATTTTTTAATTTATTAATGGAGAGACTAGTATTTTTCCGATTATATGGTCATATGAAATACAGCTGCAATTTTCTGGCATGAATTGAGTCGGTTGAAGTTTACAAATCTTTCTTCATTTTTCTTAACTTTATGTCTATTTAAGTACAAGCTGCTGAGGCCTTTTTTCTGTAATGGAGTTATCTGAATACAATGTCTTGTGCCTAGCAGATTGCAGAATGCAATTCATGAATGAGTAAGCAGGCTGTTTGCTTTAGCAAATGAACAAGCATGAATCAGCCAAATTTTGACTACATGATTCAAATTTGGGATCTTTTTTTCTCCCATAAGTAGAGAGGGGTGGAGTCAAAATTGGAAATCTTATGATTAAACACGCCTAAAGAATGAAATACACCATTGAACTATGTATCATCCAAACAATAAGCTCAACATTTAAAATTGACTTGCAGCACCAAGATAGTTTATCTTATAGACCAGCTCCACTCCCAGCTTAAACTTGATAATCTTCATAGAAAATTTGAAGACCCGAACTTTTCATGCCTTAAAAAAGAATCTAGTTTGTCCTACTACCTCATGCTTAACAAAACCTTCTGAAGCTTTATGAGATACGTGAAATGTGCTTCTTATTTTTTATGTGAGACTGCAGACAATGTATTTACAAAATATTCTATATATATGGTCTTGATAGGTGCGTAATAATCAGGGAGCGATACAAATCTTTACAATATATTAGTGTTATAGGTAACTAATTGTCCTCAGAATGAGCCATAATTATGGTAAACCTGCCTAGATTGATTACCTACACTCCCCCTCAAGTCACGCAATACACGTCCCCGAAACCTAAATAGAGTACTTAGTTCAGTGAGATGGAGCCTGAACAAAGCTCTGATCTTGTTGCCTGGATGGAAAATAGTTGATTGAGATATCTTAGATTTCGATTTTCTCATTAATGAAATGTCTTCTTGTCACATGATCTTGATGGAATATGAAGTTCCAATCATAAGTTTGTTTCATAATTTTCATAACCAAATTCCTTTACGGATACCCAAGGCTACGCCACGTCACTAGGTTTCTCTGGATTAATGAGCAATATCCAGAACTGGAATTACGGTCATAAGGAGATCAAGACGAGATGACTTATAATGTGAGAGTCAATCCTTTCCGAGGATTCTTTTTCAAGTATTTTAGGATGCCATTCACTACCTCTAAGTGATTTGATGGGTTGCGAAGAAACTGAATTACAAAGGCTGACACAAAACTTATATGTGTTCGGGTATGGGTTACATATATTAGCTTACTCACCAAGCTTGATATCGGCCCTTATTAGCTGCTAGTTCATTAGTTTGAGGCATCAGTTTGGTATTAGGATCCATAGGAGTTTCAACAGGTTTACACCCAATCATGTCGGTCTCACGTAAGAGATCTTGAACATATTCATTGACTGCTTCGTACTACCGATTATTCTAAGCTTAGAGAGTATTTTATACTCGTAGTTTACACTTAGCATTTGCATTTCTACTTAGTATTAATAAGGAAACACATTTCTTGTACTTGTAATCTACATTGATCATAGTGGATTGGTGGACCCAAGGCCACCCGCGGTATTTAGACCCTTATTCGTGGGGTTTTCCGCGTCACCATTCGTGGTGTCCTTCACTTTCTCGCTTTCTTTGTTCTTTTTTACGTTGTTCTTCTTGATCAGCATCCTATCCTTATTAGCTAGTTGTAGGTCTCTAGCTAAGTTTTGCCTTGTGCAGAATTTGGCATTAACAATCAGCACTGCCAACCGTCCTTCTGTAGTTGAAGTCCTGAAAAATACAAGATTTAGGAAGGAAGAGTTGCACAGTTTGAGTCATGGTTGAGTTTACGAAGAGATATAACTATATAAGATTCCAGTCAAGTTCAGTCACAAATGACAGAGTGTTATTGAGAGACAAATGGTTCGTATTCCAATCACTTTGGTGTGTGGACCATCTGTGATACATACTGTTGGAAGGCTGGTACAAGAGGAATAAGTGGTATAAATGATCTGCTCCCTTTAATATGATCGGATGCACCCGAGTCTACAATCCAAGACGAGGAGGATGATTTGGCCGCATGTGCAGGATTGCTGGAGCTTTGTGTGGGGTTATTTCCCTTTTGGAAGAGTTGCTGGATAAGCTCCAATTGTTCCGTTCATCAGGTTGAGGGGCTTCAGAAACTGCAGCATTGCCCGTTGCCTCGCGATCTATGTTGAATTCAAAACCAGCAAGCTTTCCATGCAATTGCAAACGAGTTTCCATCAAATGCCCTGGTCTCCTACAACGATCACACCAGGGGTGACCTCTTTATTTGATTGTCACCGGTATTGTGAGAATTACTTCGGGTAGCAGAAGCACAGATTACCTTTGACTTCCGTAAAGGCTGGAACTTCTCGGATTGATACGGGATGAGATTGTCCTAACATAAACCGTTTTCGGCTCTCCTCTCTATGCAAGGTTTAGTTCCAAGAATTCCGTCCCTTACTGACATCGAGAGATTTGTGAAGTTCCATCAAGAATTTGTAGACTCGTTTAGTCTCCACAATTCCATTCATGTATCTCAAATAAGTCTAGCGATCAGTCGTAAAATAGATTGTCACGGGGTTTTCTCCTTGACAATGATCCTGAAGAGTACTATCCACTTGAAAAAATTCGTCTGTTTTCTCTTACTAGAGATTGTGTCTCTTGCTACTTCCCATAATTCTTTTGCTGTGGTGCGCAGGAAAAAGAAAATTCCTATCTCGGTTGTCATGGAACTGATCAACAAGACCATAACCAGAGTGTTTTCTGCCCTCCAGGTTTTGCATTTAGCATCATGCGAATCTGGTTTTGAAATATCCGCAGTAAAATATTCACCTTTGCTCCGCCCGCTTGTGAACATCATCATCGACTATGACTTTGAGTCTCTGAGACCATTAAAGGAAGTTATAGCCATTTAGTTTATGAGTGGTGATTGGGAAGAGTTATTTTTGGAGGTGGCTGGAGTGAGCCTAGAGGTTATAGGAATATTGTGAGAGGCATTAGATATAGATGAATACGGATGTTTGTTCAGGATTGGCCATGAAGGATCAACTTCAGAATTAAGCTAAGAGTGGCAGTTTACGAAGAGAAAGTCAGATTTTCTTGAACCTACAGCTCTCTTACCATGAAACTTTATGAGAAATGTGAAAACTGCTTATTATTAATGTGAGACCGACTATAAATATATGTAAATATTTTATATATATGGCCCTGATAGGTGCCTAACAATCAGGTAATTGATACAAATCTTCACTGATAGATGATATCAGTATTATAGTTAACTGATCTCTTAAGATTCAGGTATAAACATGGTCCACTGGTTTTGGTTTCTTACACTCTGTGTCTCTGCCCTTTGCTTTATAATCTCGACGTATGCAACACCTCTGTAATACATATTACAAGACATGAACTAGTTAGCTTTTGGGCACTCATTCTGCTAATGAATGCCTTCCACAAACTTCTGTTGATATTTTAAAGTCATTTCAAATTTTCCCATTATTAGGTAGTCAGCCATGCTTTTCAACACGCCTATCAGGATCAAGTCTTACGTACTCGTACTACGAAGAAGGATGCTTTTCCGTTCCTTGAGGTAGCTCATCCTTTAATGATGGAAATATGTGAAAGAACTATCTCTTGATCTTGTTCTTGCAGTTATGAAAGGTTAGAATGACGAGGAGGATACCATGGCTGGGGAAGTTTAAATTCCAAGCAAAAACCCCCAGAATATAGGATCCTTTTTTCTTTCTTGGCATTTGGAGATATGGGAAGGATTCTGCCACTTTGACATAATAACGATGACGCCTGAGCTGAACAATAGACAAGACACAAAGGCGATTCTTATTATACATTTTTGTTGGACGGAACCCCTATACACCTAGTGCCTTATTGTCTTGGTGGTACATATTATATGGTTGAAAATTTGGAATGTTGTACCGAGTTCAGAACTGATTTCCAATTTGTTGTTGTCAGACAAGTCATTGAGCATTGAGTTAGCTAGATCGGAAGCATACATTTGCTGTTATTGACGTAAATTATGAGGCATCACACGTTAATTGGATTAATTCTGGGCTTTCTGGCGTAAGTATGAGGCTTGGATGTCGGACGCATAGGTTTGCTGTAATTGGCGTAAGCTATGAGGCTTCAAATGTTAATTTGGAAAATATTGTGGCATGTAGTTTACAATATGTAGGTAATCTTGGTTAATTCTTGAGAGGCTATGTGCCTATTTTCTCATAATATGCTGTATTGACGCCCACTTAACTTACATATTTTGCTTATATTCTGGTTGTCTTTGCTTATTCCTCTGTTTCATATAACCTTGTAATCAAATTTCTGCTTGGCAGGTAATGGAGGAAATACTCAATAAGCATGCTAGACCATCTGACATATCAAGGATATCCATACGTGTGAATTCACAGTTACTGCATACACATGCGCTAAATGATATTCTGATCGCTCACCCATGTCCTGCTTCATTGTCTCGGTTTTCGTTCAGGTAAACAGTGCTTTCTGGTCTTGATTATATATACTTCTACGCTGTTCTGCAGCTGCATAATACGACCTTGTATTTCATGTTGGCAGGCTCAAAAGCAATGGCGAGTCATTTAACTCCTTGGTAAATTGTCGCTCAAGTGGTTTAAGAGTGTCAACCGCTGCTGGATCAACTGCTGCTATGCTCTCTGCTGGTGGTCTTGTGATGCCCATTTTGTCAAAGGACCTCCAGTACATGGTGAGAGAACCTATACTACCAAAGGGTGCAAACTCTAGTTTTATGCGTGGATGGGTAAAATCTGATCAGACCATGGAAATTGCTTGGTCTACAGAAGATGGTTTTGCATACATCGATGGTAGTCATGTTGTTCATCCTATAAAAAAAGGGGATACCATCGAACTATCATCAGGGGCTCCTGTTTTAAAAATTTTCCTGCCATCCCACTTGTTATTTGCTAACAAGCCTGCGAAATTGTGAAAATTTTCGGCTTATATCATGCTTAGAGATTTATAGGAACGGGCGGATTATTTTTTTCTTTTGGGGAGGGGGTGTGGGGTAATTTACAAATTCGCAGCTACTGTACATAAATATGTAGATCTGTTTTGGCTCATACACCATTTTTTCCCATCAGAATTTTTCCATTCTTCGAAGGAAGAATTCTAGGAGAATCTGAGTTAATCTTGTATGGGACTGGAACTAGTGGGATTAACGATTACGTTTTGATAAATCTCAATAAATTAGTGAGAGGTAAGATGACCGCATCTAACCCATGTTTTATGATTTTTTAGTTTTACCTATCTTACTCCTTCTGTCAAAGCCAGTTTTGCAGGGATTTGAGATTAGTTATTCCCACATTACTTAGGAGAAGGTATTAGGTCAGACGCGTCCGACCGTAATATTTGGTCGGACGACTTTCAGTTGGTTTCATTTTTGTTTCAGTTGGTTTCATTTTTGTTTCAGTTGGTTTCAATTTTTGTAGTTGGTTTCAAATTTTTTTCAGTTGATCTTTTTTATTTTAGTTGTATGTCTTTTAAGTTCAGTTACTTATCTTATTGTTTCATTTACGTGTTTTAGTCTAACTGAAAACAAAATTTAAGTAAATGAAATAAAATAAGTTCTAAATGAAAGCAAGTTAGAAGCAAATGAATAAAAATGGAGTAAATGAAAGCAAGTTAGAAGCAAATGAAAAAAAGGAGTAACTACATACCTTTATCCTTTTAACTGAAACACTAACACATTTCTCTCTCCTCTACAACAATGGCTGCCACCAGTCGGGCCTTTCTCTCTTGAACGTCCACCGTCGACACAACAAGGTGGCGGAGAAAGAAGAAGGAGCAGCGGCGCGGCGGCGGCGGCGGAGGAAGATGAAGAAGGAGCAGCGGCGTCGTTCTCGCGGCTTCGTCCGACGAAACATATTGGGTTAGACGGTCTGATCCAATAGTTTCACATTACTTAGTTAACTAATAATAAATGGTTAATAAATAATAGTAGTAATAAACCTATACATAATTCTCTAAAGAAAATCTCATGACAGAATAGTTTTTTCTTGAGGAACAGTATGTGTTTTTCATTATAAACATGCATTATCATAGGTAAGAGTTAATTGATGATAAGAACCAATAATTAACAAAGCAAAAGATATAGGGAGGAGAGTGACTTCCAACAATCATTGCCAATGAAAGCAAGAAACTTTTGTAGAAGAAAAAATTTATAGATAAAATTAATAAACATACCACATAGATATATCAGTGATAAGTCTGATAACATAGATGAGATTTCCAAAGCGATCTTTTATAAAGAAAATCTAACAACTGCACTAGTTAGAATGATTATAATGTGTTTATATGCTTTCGTTAATTAATTATGTTTTAAACTGTATTCTTGTGAATCAAATGTACCAAAGATTGATCTCATTTTATAGCTTACAATTTTAATGCTTTTGACAATCAAATGAGAATCAAAGTCTTATCATTCGAAGAAGAATCTCTGTTATAAGGGGGTGTTTGGTTCGCTGAGGGGAAAGAAAATGGAAAAAGAAAGGAGTAAGATGGAAAAGGAAACTAAAACCCTTACATGTGAAAGTTGTTTGGTTACTACTTTCCCCTCTTCCACCTCTTTTCATCCCCCTCACCATAGCACCACCAACACTCCTCCTCACTTTCTCTTTCCCCTCTTACCCCACCCCCTCACCGCCATGCATTGGCGGAGCTAAGCAAGAAGCCACCAAAAAGAAGCCGCAAAACAGGAAGAAGTTGCGGCCGCCGCTGATGCACTAGCCGGAACCTCAATTGCCGACCTCTTGCTAAAAACTACAGTGACATTCCTCTCATCGAACTCCAGTCGATGGCTGTCACACCCTTCTCATTGAAAACTACGATTGCAAGCATTGTTTAGGATTTTTCGAGGGTGGTTTGGGTGGGGGGGGGGGGGCTTTTGGTGTTTTTGGTGGTGGTTGTTAGGTTTCAGTGTGTTTGGGGTGGCTAGGAGGGATGTTTAGTGGTTTTCGGTTTTGGTGGATCGATTTTACAGAGTTTGTGGTGGTTACCGACGGTGGTATGGTGGTTTCCTATTGTACGAGTGTGGCCACGTGGTGGTTCTCGGCTGTAGGGGTGTGGCTTCATGAGGTTGTTGGAAGGCAGGTGGTCGGAGGTGCAACTGAGGTTTAACGTGGTGGAGGCTGGTGGGCTGAGGTTTAAGGTGGTGGAGCTTAGATGGGTGGTCAATGGGGAGGACTTCCGGTTGGGCAGGTGGGGAATTAGGTTGGAGGACTTCCGGGCTACTAAAAAGGAAAAGAGGGTAAAGGTTCGGGCTTCCCTTTCCCTTTCTTGAAACCCCATATCCAAAAGTCCTGCACATTATATAAGGGATGAGAAGAAGGTGGACACCAAAAAGAAAAAAAATTTCCAACGCTTTACCCATTCGATAATTAACCGTTTCATGAATTAAATCTTTAATCGTTTATGCACACATTGCGTGCATTTTCCACTAATATTAAAGAGGGTAATAGAAATCATAGGGAAATAAATCTGAGGTGGGGGAAAGAACGAGAAGAGTCAACACAAGCAAAAAAGAAATTAGGAAAGTGTTCGGGCCCTTTCCAGTCATGGCCCACCTCACCGGTGAAATGACTAAAATACCCTTGAGGGGTAAGTTTACCATTTTACCCGTAAGGACCTTTCAGGTCAGAAAGTACAGCTTTTCAGTCAAGCCCACTGACAAAAGGCATTCATGACAACATCACCTTCACCAGGTGATGTCACATTAGTACAACCTATAAATAGTACTTTCATCTGATTAGTCAGGTACGTTTTTACACACATACCAAAGCATTTACTTGTACTATTCTCTGACCTTCTGAGATCAGATCTGACTTAGGCATCGGAGAGACGATCCCGGGAACATCCCCGGGGTAGTTCACCGTGCTTGGTTTTGCAGGTACTCGGAATTCGAAGACCTTGGACTGTTACCGGTACTACCCTAGCTGGATTTGGACTCCCCCAAACTACAAATTTCTACTGTGTTTTTGTACCAGAAACAGTTGGCGCCATCTGTAGGGTTCGTAACATAACAGCTGCATTTTCGAACACCATGACTCGAGGACAAGGTAACCGCGGTACTGCTGCTCGAAAGACCACCTCTGAAAATGCATAGACAACTCTGCTCAACTAGGGAGGTGCTATTGTGGAGGATGAGACTGACCTCCCTGTTGTTGGAAGCCAAGCTGACGCAGCTTTTGAAGTGCCTCCACCACCAGTAACTTATTCGGATCTACGAGAGCTCGAACTCCGAATGGAGAGACACATGATTATTGTCATGAAACAACTCGTTTCAGTGATCAAGACTCAACAGACTACTCCCCCTGACCGAGGGATAGTCCTGGATCAGCCGCAGGCTCATCGAAGGATAGCAAACCCAAAGCGTGCCCTAACCAGCATGCTGCTGCTGGTCCGTCGAAAAAAGCACATGCAACTTCGAAAGGGAAGTCTATCATGTCGCTAAGTCATGATGACGCTCGACACATCACACAACAGAAACAAATGAGGAGCAAAAACTTCGATGCTCGAAGAATCATTGAGAAAAGGAGAGAACAATCCCAGGGAGGGGACTCAAAATATCCAACTGCTACACGAACCTCAGAACAGTCTTGCCCCTTGACTAACCGTCACACACTAAGAACTAAGGTCCAGCACAACGTCGAAGATCCAGAAGAAGTAGCTGAGTTGGGTTTTCGAGTTGGTTCAGCAGTGGCACATAAATCACCTTTTAGCCAACACATCATGGAGACCCCTAACCCGGGAAAAGCTAAGATCCCCATGATCGAGCATTATTCAGGAATCACTGATCTGGCTGACCATTTGGCAGCATACAAGGCATAAATGAGCGTGCAAACCTTCTGCGAAGCCACATGGTGCAGGTATTTTCCGACCACCCTCAAAGGGTTGGCCCTCAACTGGTTCACCAGCCTCCCTTGTGGAATCATCACCAGCTTCTCATCCCTATTCTCCCAACACTTCATTGCGGCAAAACGCCACAAAAGACCAGTGTACACTTGATGTCGATTTTTTAACAAAAGGGAGAAAGTTTGAGCTGTTACATTAAGAGATTCAATGAAGAATCCCTCAAGGTTTCCGACCTCCAAGATGGAGTGGCCGTTACAACCTTGATGAATGGCCTCCATCTTGGACGGGTCAAGTTCGAGCTCGCTATGAGAGAAACACTTACCTTAGTGGACGTAATGAGGCAGACACAGAGATACATCCAAGCATCGGATATCTGCAAGAATGTGCACGAAGAAGGAATTAACAAACGGAAAACTGAGCCGCCAATCCAAAAAGACATGACAGAAAGGCTGAAGAGACATCGACCTTATGATGGAGGCCATAACCCTCGATTCAACATCAATCGAAGGGAGATATACTTAGATTTGAAAGAGAAGTATGTTTTGCCTTGACCCACTCTCATCAAGACGTCGAATTATCGGAGAGACAAGAAGTTGTGGTGTGAATACCATAGAGAATGTGGTCATACGACCAAGGATTGTAGAGAGCTGAAAAAGGCCCTAGACAAACTAGACGACGAGGGAAAACTGAACAGATTTTTGAAAGAACCCCTGGGTGATCGAAGAAGAGAGAAGGGAAAAGAAAAGCAATCAAAGAGTGATGAAACTAAGAGCTATGTGGGAGTCATAGCTGGGGGGTTCACTTCAGGAGGCCAAACCGGCAATTCAAGGAAAAATCACCTATACCACCAGAAAAACGGTGAGATTATGAAGAAGCCGGACACCCCCACTATGGTGTTCGGAGAGAGCTCGAAAGAGATACAAACCCCTCATGATGATCCCTTGCTCATCGAACTAAAAGTGGCGAGCCACAGGGTCGGTTGAGTTTCGATTGACAGCGGAAGTTCACCTGATATCATCACTTGGGAATGTCTACAAAAGCTGAAGTATGAGAAGAAAGATGTCCAGGCCATCGACCAACCCTTGGTCGGATTTGGAGGCCAATCCGTTCACCCTCTCGGAGTGATCAATCTTCCTAGCCGGTTCGATGACAAAGGGAAAGGACGGTGCCTTGCAATTAACTTTTTGGTGGTCGATATTGATCTCCCTTACAACATCATCATCAGTCGACCTATGTTGAACAGGATAAAAGCCGCAAGTTCGACCTACCAGCTCCTACTCCAGTTCGAGACAGATGATGGGACAGTGGGCAGGCTGCATGGGGATCAGAAATCAGCTCGAGAATGTTACGTTAATAGCCTGAGAAGAAGTAAGCCTGTCGAGCAAAATTCAGGCAAAAAAAAGAGGGAAGAAGCAAAGACAACAAAGTGTTCACCCCCTCCATTGGGGCTATTTTATAACGAGAACCCAGACAACTATAATCGTCCCCAGCCGGTCGATAAGGATGAAGAGGTGCAACTCGGACCAGATCCTAGCCGGACGGTTCGAGTGGGCAAAGACCTTAACCAGGTCGTTCGAGATGAGTTGGTAGCACTCCTTCGGGAGTATCAGGAGGTATTCGCATATTCTGCTGATGAGATGCTAGGGATAAGCCCCTCGGTCACTAAGCATCAGTTGAATATTAATATCAAGTATTTATATAGAATTTTCTCTCTTATTTACGAGCTAAATTATGCGTCATTTGAGCTCTTGGGAGCTATTTTATGCTAACTATCGTTTATAGTTGTGGTTTTGTGTTTTAGTATTGAATTGCAGGTTTTAGGGAGTTTTCTCCTTATTTCCGAGTTATTTGGAAGCAACCATGACTTTACGAGATGTTACGAGGCACATAGGATGGCCCACGAGCTTTATGGATAGTTTAGGATGTCCTAATACCTCTAAACGTGAAGAAAAGGAGTTTTTCGTACTCAGATCGGGCAAGAAATGGCCCGATCGGGCGGCAAAGTTTCGTACCCGATCGGGCGGACATCACTCGACCCCATCGGGTGGAAAAACTAAGAAAATTATGTCAGCATCCTTACTACCAACCCGATCGGGCAAACAAGGCCCAATCGGGTGGGTGATCGGGCAGACACAAAATTGAGCCTAATATTGATGCTGGCTGCGTCACAACCAAAAACAAAGCTGCTGGGCTCAAATTGCTCTAGGCCCGATCGGGTGGGCTTGATCTCCAAATGTTGCTGCTCCCTCTCACGCAAAACAAAGGGGCCCACTGATTTGTTAATGTTGTTGCTGCGTGAGTAGGGGACAAAGGGGCCCACTAATTAATGTTGTTGCTGCTGTATGCGTTGAATAAGCCAAACAAACGCTGGGCTTCGTGATTGCTGGCCCGATCGGGCGCAGGGTGGCCCAGATTTTGTTCCTTTCAGTGTGCTGCTGCGTGGATTCCAAAGAGAATAAGTTGGCTGAATTTTTGTGTGGACCCGATTGGGTGGCCCTTTGCCCGATCGGGTCCCGCACTCGTATTAGAGGATTTTCTATCTTTATTTCCGTTTTTAATTAGACTTTTGGGGTATTATAAATACCATTTCCTCATTATTTTAGAGACTTTTTTTATTCAGTTTTTTTTTATACTTCTTAGCTTAGTTTTATTTTAGTTTAAAGACTTTAGATTAGATTAAAGGTGATTGAACCTCGGATTCGATTTTAATAAAAGTTCATGCTTTCCGTCAGTTGGTATTCTTCTCTACTTTAATCTCTTTTATTATTCTTGATTGCTTAGTTTAATTATTTATTCATTCATGATGCAATTATTAGGGTTTCATATTAGATATATTATTGTTGATTCGATTATGAGTGAGTAGTTTAATTTCTAGGGATTTAGAGAGGGAAGCCATGTTTATACCATGATTATTTGAATTGCTATTAGTTTCTAGGGTTTGATGAGATAGGTTATGGTGTGATTTGTTCTTATTGAGTAATTAACGTTATTGCGCAGTTTCTTTGATTACTTGAGGTTAATAATTATTTGCACAGATCCGTCTTACTTTTAGAGGCCTAGTAGACACCAGTAATTCTGATTATGTTTGTGAACATGCTGCATATGTTGAATTATGGACGTTGAGACTTAACCATAGCTTGACACGGCTCTAATCTATCGATTCTCGATCTAGGTTCTGATAGTAGTTTGATCCTTTGATTGGTATAAGCATGGTGGACCGAACTAATTCCCTAGACCTTTATTTCATAGAGTAAAAATTCATTTTATATTGTTTTCTAGTAGTTAATTATTAGTTCAGCTGTTTCTATCTGATCTTGTCTGAAGTAGCTTTTTAGTAGAATGTTAACTTAGAACTCTTTTTCTTGTGGATTCGACCCTACTTCCCTTTACTACCATTGTTAGAGGACTGTAGGAATTATCTTTGATTAGGTGATACGACTTTAGCCTATCAAATTTTGGCGCCGTTGCCGGGGAGACGGCTAGTTTTCTTAGTTTTTATTTGGCTATTTGGTCTACTTCTCTGTGCCTCATTGGAACTTCATTGTCCCAATTTGGGTACGTTTTACTGCTTCTTTTTGTTTCTTTTGTATGCCCAGGTCTCAAAGAAACGGTTCCCCCATCCCAGCGGATCCCAATCTTACAAGGACAATCAGGCAGATTCGAAAGAAAATTCAGAGAGAAAATCAGTCTGTTCAGCTGAACACCTCTGGAACAGACACCTCGAGTTCAATTATGTCTAAATCACTGAAGTCGTATGAGGTGCCCAACCCAGATGGTCTTTCTAGTGGACCACCAATGCCCACCATCGCCGCTAACAATTTCGAGATTAAGCCTGGACTCATCAGCATGGTTCAGCAAAATCAGTTTGGTGGGCATCCTACTGAAGACCCGACAAATCATCTGCAGCGGTTTCAACAGCTTTGTCGAACCGTCAAACATGTCGGCGTCACTCCAGATCAACTAAAGGTCATGTTGTTCGAGCTCTCTTTGAGAGATAGAGCCAGAAATGGTTGAACGACGTGAAAGAAACAGAATGGAGTGAGATTTCTGCTGCGTTTCTGAGAGAGTACTATCCACCTACAAAGACAACAGAAATCAGAAACAAACTAGCCACGTTTTCCCAAGAGCCTGATGAAACATTACGGGAAGCGTGGGCTAAGTTCAGAGATTTACAGAGAGAGTGTCCACATCACAACATGGACAAATGGTTCTTGACGCAGACATTCTACAATGGTCTGCAGCCTCAGACGAAGAGTATAGTTGACTCGTTTGTGGGAGGAGTTTTTCTTGATAAGGAAGTGTATGTAGGCTATGATTTTCTATCAAACTTTGCAGCCAATGATCATTCCACTTCCCGCAGCCTCACGAGGAAAGTATTGGAGGTAGATGTCATTGCATTATTGACTTCGCAAATAGCGAAGCTGAGCCAGCAGATTGACACCTTCAAATCCTCTTCCTCGACAACACCTGCCTTGAGTATTAATGCTATGTCTGCCGTAGCACCCATTACCTCATCATACTGCGAGGTATGTGGTGTTCAGGGTCATTTTGGGCATGACTGTCAGTTCAGTCAACTTCAGATGGAGCAGGCAAACGCCTTTCAACAGAGACAACCAAACTTCCCCCCTCCACATAACTACCAAAATCCACAAAACCATCAACCTCCACCTCCACAAAACTATCCTAAACCCTCATACTATCAAACCCCACAAAATTTTCAGAGACCCCCACCACAAAACTTCTATAACCCCAATAACTTTCAAGCTCCATAAAATTTTCACACCCCACATCCACAAAACAATAACCCACAAGAGCCTTCCATTTCTGAAGTGATGAAGCTGATGTTGAGCATGCAAAAGACTAATAAGGAAGTACAAAGAGCCCAAGAGAAGCACATCAAACTTCTCGAGACTCAAACTGAACAATTAGCAAGTACTAATGCTCAGAGGCGTCAAGGGGAATTGCCAGGGCAACCCATTCAGAGAGAGCACGTGAATGCCATCACTGTTCGTAGTGGCGCCGCTTATGATGCTCCTCCATTGCCCATTGATGAGGTTACCCCAACTACGGGGAAGAAGAAGGTGGTAGAGGAAGGAAAAGGGAAGAGTTCGACGTCTGAAGTCGACTTATCTGAGGAAGCTGAACAGACAGGGAAGAAAAAGGAGAAGGTTTCTGAAACGCCTTTTACACCAAGGCTACCTTTTCCTCACTGGATGCAGTAATCCAAGGTCGATCAGCAGTTTGGTAAGTTCTTGGCTATGGTCAAGAACCTTGAGGTAACGATTCCATTCACAGATTTAATTACCCAAGTCCCTGTTTATGCCAAATTTCTGAAAGACATGATAACCAAGAAAAGAGACTTTGGTAGGGTAGAACGTGTCGCATTTACTGAAGAGTGCAGTGCTTTTATTCAGAATAAAACCCCTCCTAAGTTAAAAGATCATGGTAGTTTTTCTATACCCTGCCATCTTGGACCTATTTTTATTGATAAAGCTTTGTGTGATTTAGGTGCTTCTGTTTCTGTTATGCCATTATCTGTTTATAAGAAACTGAATATGGGAGCACTTAAATGCACACAAATCACTTTACAGATGGCTGATTGTTCTATAAAATACCCCCTAGGTGTTTTAGAGGACGTTCCTGTGAGGGTCGGGAAGTTCTACATTCCTGTTGATTTTGTGATGCTAGATATGGATGAGGATGCCCAGATTCCTATTATTCTGGGTAGGCCGTTTTTGTGTACTACTGGTGCTGTCATTGATGTCAAGTCTGGGTCTTTAACTCTGAGTGTTGGTGATGATAAAGTGATTTTTAAACTAACCAAAGCTGTTAAGGCATCTATGCTTGAACAATCTTGTTGCAGGGCTGAGGTTTTGGATGAAGTAGGTGTTGAGAAGGTTCCAGTTCCACCTAAGGTCGTCTCATCGTTTGGAGGTATCATAAAGAACATTTGGAGAAGGAAAATGTTTGATGAGGGTGGCTCTCACTGCTTAGCCCCTCCTATTTGAGAGATAGAGGTATTATGGTCGTGCGGGACCTTTATAAACCAGCGCTGTGCGAGAGGCAACTCGTATTTTTTCCCTCTTATTTTCCTTTTTATTTTTAATTTTTTTTAGTGAGCGAGAGTGAGGGTACTAACGTTGTTTTTCCTCTTAGCGTTGTCCTTTGTTACCTTTTGGCATTGAGGACACTGCCAAGTTCAGCTTGGGGGAGGATTTTCTGTTTGTGTTCTCTATCTCTTTTACTGCATTCTAGGATAGATTTACTGCTTTCGAATAATACTAAAAATAATCAAAAAAAATAAATGGTTCCATGACTGGTTTAGTTGCCTCCCTGTGCCCCTTGTTGTGCTCTTATTGAAAATGATTTGACTCTGTTTTCTGGATAGCTGGGCATTTGTGATCTTGAGGCTATGATTTGATGTCTGATTGCTATGATTTCGAGCGAGTTTTGATTATATTACACTACTTTGTGCTGCATGCCTGAATTGGTTAGACTGTGAGGCCTCTTTATAAGCCTTTTGGATTCATATCATTATCCAGTTTGTTTTTGTGTGTTAGTTCCTCTTTAGTGGATTGATCTTGACTTTGACTTTGTACTTGTCTGATTTTCGATGACTTGTAGCATTTGCTGTGATAGAGGCGTTCTTTTGTCTGATTCTTGAGCCTCGGAGTGAATTTTTTTTGATATGCTTTTATCCTTCTTAGCCCCGCTGAGCCTAATGATTTGTTTTCATGTTACTTTAACCCCTAATATGAGCCCATGGCCTTTATTTTGATATTATTTCCAAGCCAAGCTTGGGGGAGCTTTTGTATGGGTTGAGTTTGAGATTGGTTTCTTGGTTTGGCTTGGTTTTTGAGGAATTAAAAGTATATCTGTTGTGGTTTGAGTGTGAGAAAAAGAAAAGGAAAAGCAAAATTAGAGTTGCGTGAATGAAGTTCAGAAAAATGAAATAAAAGTTCAAAAGAATTCAAAGTTCTTTCATTCACGTACATTCACAAAGAAAAATTCGCTTCATTGCTTGAAAATTTGGTTTGTTGTGAGTTTTCATTGAATTATGAGAGTTGGGTTATTTTTCATGGTTATATGGTGTTGGTGGGAGTTGTTTAGGCCATCTTAGGCCTTGTTTGAGTGATTCATGCTCCCCCTTTCTCGGTTTTTCCACCACATTACGTAAAGATATCCCCTACCTCTTTCCTAAGCCCCATTACAACCCTATAAAGTCCTCTTAAGCTCGTGTCTGCATTATTTATTGGATTGATTTCGAGTCAGTTTGTCAAAGTTAAAGAGTAGGTCTGCTAATTGAGTCGACTTGGCTAGGATGAGCGTCATTTAACCTTCTTAAACACATGAGAGTGTGAGTGGGAAGGGCATTTATGGTCGGGTTGGTGAGTGTTCGGGCATATTCTTTGCCTGCCACAAAATTGAGAGGAGTGACACCTTTGTGAGAGCCTTTTCAGGATTTGTATGCCTTGTGGATGCTTGAAATTGATGAATTGCTCGGATGATTGGTGGTTGGATGGATTTGATTAGCCGAACTTGAATTTTGCCTGCTTGAACGATTCTTAGTCTTGAAAACGTTTTGAGCTTTGATTGTTTTTTATCTATGGGGTGAGGCAATTATTCCATGTTCATGTTCTGTTTGCTTGAGGACAGACAAAGATTTAGCTTGGGGGAGTTTGATATCACGTATTTATATAGACTTTTCTCCCTTATTTACGAGCTAAATTGTGTGTCATTTGAGCTCTTGGGAGCTATTTTATGCTAACTATCGTTTATAGTTGTGGTTTTGTGGTTTAGTATTGAATTGCAGGTTTTAGGGAGTTTTCTCCTTATTTCCGAGTTATTTGGAAGCAACCACGACTTTACGAGATGTTACGAGGCACATAGGATGGCCCACGAGCTTTATGGATAGTTTAGGATGTCCCAAGACCTCTAAACGTGAAGAATTGAAAGCCAAAGAGTCAAAAAGGAGTTTTCCGTACTCAGATCATGCAAGAAATGGCCCGATCGGGCGGTAAAGTTTCGTACCCGATCGGGCGGACATCACCCGACCCCATCGGGTGGAAAAACTAAGAAAATTATGTTAGCATTCTTACTACCAACCCGATCGGGCAAACAAGGCCCAATCGGGTGGGTGATCGGGCGGACACAAAATTGAGCCTAATATTGATGCTGGCTGCGTCACAACAAAAAAAAACGCTGCTGGGCTCAAATTGCTCCAGGCCCGATCGGGCAACAGTGCCCAACCCGATCGAGTGGGCTTGATCTCCAAAGGTTGCTGCTCCCTTTCACGCAAAACAAAGGGGCCCACTGATTTGTTAATGATGCTGCTGCGTGAGTAGGGGACAAAGGGGCCCACTGATCAATGTTGTTGCTGCTGTATGCGTTGAATAAGCCAAGCAAACGCTGGGCTTCGTGATTGCTGGCCCGATCGGGCGCTTGCTGCCCGATCCAATCTGGTGGCCCAGATTTTGTTCCTTTCAGTGTGCTGCTGCGTGGATTCCAAAGAGAATAAGTTGGCTGAATTTTTGTGTGGACCCGATCGGGTGGCCCTTTGCCCGATCGGGTCCCGCACTCGTATTAGCAGATTTTCTATCTTTATTTCCGTTTTTAATTAGACTTTTTGGGGTATTATAAATACGTTTTCCTCATTATTTTAGAGACATTTTTTTAATTCAGTTTTATTTTCCATAGTTCTTAGCTTAGTTTTATTTTAGTTTAAAGACTTTAGATTAGATTAAAGGTGATTGAACCTCGTATTCGATTTTAATAAAAGTTTCTGCTTTCCGTCAGTTGGTATTCTTCTCTACTTTAATCTCTTTTATTATTCTTGATTGCTTAGTTTAATTATTTATTCATTCATGATGCAATTATTAGGGTTTCATATTAGATTTATTATTGTTGATTCGATTATGAGTGAGTAGTTTAATTTCTAGGGATTTAGAGAGGGAAGCCATGTTTATACCATGATTATTTGAATTGCTATTAGTTTCTAGGGTTTGATGAGATAGGTTATGGTGTGATTTGTTCTTATTGAGTAATTAACGTTATTGCGCAGTTTCTTTGATTACTTGAGGTTAATAATTGTTTGCACAGATCCGTCTTACTTTTAGAGGCCTAGTAGACACCAGTAATTCTGATTATGTTTGTGAACATGCTGCATATGTTGAATTATGGGCGTTGAGACTTAACCATAGCTTGACACGGCTCTAATCTATCGATTCTCGATCTAGGTTCTGATAGTAGTTTGATCCTTTGATTGGTATAAGCATAGTGGACCGAACTAATTCCCTAGACCTTTATTTCGTAGAGTAAAAATCCATTTTATATTGTTTTCTAGTAGTTAATTATTAGTTCAGCTGTTTCTATCTGATCTTGTCTGAAGTAGCTTTTTAGCTGAATATTAACTTAGAACTCCGTCTCTCTGTGGATTCGACCATACTTTCCTTTACTACCATTGTTAGAGGACTGTAGGAATTATCTTTGATTAGGTGATACGACTTTAGCCTATCAAATATCAAATTGGATTACAAGCCCATCAAACAGAAGCTGAGACATCAGGGCGTCGAAAGAAACAAAGGAGCTGCAGAAGAAGTAAAAAAATTGATAAGTGCCGGACTAATCAGGGAGTGTGAGTACACAGAGTGGCTTTCGAACGTGGTGCTGGTTCGAAAGCCCAATGGGTCATGGCGGATGTGCATCGATTTTACAGATCTTAACAAGGCTTGCCCTAAGGATGATTCCCACTTCCTAAAATCGACAAACTGGTCGATTCCACAGCTGGACATGCTCTATTCCCCTTCATAGATGCAAACGCCGGTTATCACCAGATTCCCCTAGCCGAGGAACATCAGGTTCATACCGCGTTCATCACAAGCTCGGGAATTTACTGCTTTGTAGTCATGCCGTTCGGATTAAAGAACGCAGGGGCTACATATCAGCGACTAGTCAACAAAATGTTCGAAGAACAGCTGGGACGCAACGTCGAAGTATACGACGACATGATCGTCAAGAGCAAGCTGGTCGAAGAACACGTCCAACTACTGAGAGAGACTTTGACCACTCTCTGAAAGTACAATATGAAGCTCAATCCAAAGAAGTGCGTTTTTGGAGTTCGAGGGGGAAAATGTCTTGGCTTCTTGGTTGACGAACGAGGCATTGAAGCCAATCCCGATAAAGTCGAATCAATACTCAATATGAAATCCCCTCAAACTGTCAAAGAGGTTCAAAGATTGACGGGGTGCATGGCTGCGTTGGGGAGATTTTTGTCGCGATCAGCTGACAAAAGTTTGTACTTTTTCAATACCCTAAAGAAGTCGTGCTTCGAGTGAGATAATGAAGCTGAACAAGATTCCTACAACTAAAGGCACACTTAGCATCACTACCGAAGCTCGTTTCACCCTTTCCGGGAGAAACGCTATTCATGTACCTCGCAGTATCAGAGACTGCGCTAAGTGCTGTTCTAATTGCTGAACGCGAGAAGCAACAAAACCCAATTTACTTCATCAGCCACGCCTTCCGAGGGGCTGAAAGCAGATATCCCCCGTCAGAGAAGATGATTTTCGCACTAGTAATGGCTAGTCGAAAGCTAAAGCCTTACTTCCAAGCTCACCCAATCAAAGTGCTCACCAGCCAGCCACTCGAAAAGCTAATTGAAAATAGAAATGGCTCTAACCGAGTCGTCGAATGGGCCAACCAATTATCTGATTTTGGCTTGGAATTTGAACCTCGAAGAGCGATCAAAGCCCAAGCCCTAGCAGATTTCATCATTGAATGCCCATCTGAGACCGAGATCGCCACCTTAACCGGGACATGGCAACTCTTCGTAGATGGCTCTTCTTCGAAAGCAAGTTGTGGAGCCGAGCTCTTGATTATAGACCCCCTCAAAAATAAAATGGAGTATGCAATAAAGTTTGATTTTGCTGCGTCGAACAATGAAGTTGAATATGAAGCCTTGTTGCTAGGATTGAAACTATGCCTCTCAAATGAGGCTAATGAAATAACTGTTAAAGCCGACTCACAGTAGGTCGTCGGTCAGGTTAACAGAGAGTTCGAGGCAAAAGAAGATAGCATGAGGATGTATCTTGGAAAAGTAAAAGAGCAACAGAAGAAATTTTCCAAGCTCACCATCCAACATATCCCGAGGTCCGAGAACCAGCAGGCAAACACATTATCTCGGATGGCAAGCTCAACCTCTGGCCTCGAACCTCGAACCATCTCTTGGGAAGTTTTGTACAGGCCAAGTATCAACAATTAACTCCTCATCCACAGCATAGACCGCTCGAATGATTGGATGAAAAGCATCCGCGAGTACCTCGAAGAAGAAAAACTACTAGAAGATGAAAAGGAAGCAGAAAGAATTTAACGCCGTCCGAATTGGTTCCTCTTGCATGATCATATGTTATATAAAATGTCGTTCACACACCCACTGTTAAGGTGCGTAACGCTCAAAGAAGGTCAACAAGTGCTTCAAGAAATACATGAAGGAACGTGTGATAGTCATCAAGGAGCTCGAACTATTGCCGGGAAAGCTCTTCGAGCAGGATATTATTGGCCCACATTGATGCAGGACGCCAAAGGTCTGGTTAGGAAGTGCCATAATTGCCAAGTATGTGCCCATGTACATCGACAATCTGCTAGCCCTCTCACCACCATGCAAGCCGTGCTGCTGTTCGATCAATGGGGTATGGACATCTTAGGACCATTCCCAACCGCACCTGGTGGAAGGAAGCTCTTACTAGCCGCAGTTGATTATTTCACCAAGTGGATCGAAGCAGAACCCTTAGCCACCATTTCTGATAACCAAGTACAAAACTTCATATGGAGAAACATCATTACTCGTTTTGGTGTACCTCGAGCACTGATCTCAGACAACGGTCGACAATTCAATGGCGGACCCACCAAATCATACTGTGCTCGCTTTGGCATAAAAACAAAGTTCTCTGCTGTTAGTCGACCACAAACAAACGGGCAAGTCGAGGCAGCCAACAAAGTCATCCTCAAAGGCCTGAAAAAGATGTTAGACGGAGCGAAAGGATCATGGGCCGAAGATCTCCCAGGCATACTATGGTCCGCTCGGACTACTGTAAAATAAGCAACTGGTCACACGCCCTTTAACTTAGTTTATGGAAGCAAGGTCGTATTGCGGGTCGAAGTTGATATCCCCTCACCGAGGATAACCTTTTATGACTATGGAAAAAATGAAGAAGAAAAAGGCATCAAGCTCGAGCTCCTACCAGAAACCAGAGGGAATGCCCTTCTCAAGTCCACTGCTCAGAAAATGAGGATGACTAGGTTGTTCAACCGAGGGGTCCGAGAAAGGAATTTCGAAGTAGGGGCCTTATCAAGTTACTGAGATAATTCGGCCTTGCACATACAGACTCGACAACATGGATGGCGATCCCCTATTTTGACCATGGAACGTGGACTGTTTTAAACATCACAACAAATTAAGGGGCTAATATGGAACGAACCGCTTCGACCTCGCCAGTCTAGTTGTTAGTTAAATTGCTGTGATGTACGTCGAGATCATTATCGCTTATAAGACTTGTAAAAACCTCGCTGGTTTAACAGGCTTGTTATAAATAAAATTCGGCCTTACCGATCATTCAAATATATTTGTTGATTATTTTTATGACTTACAATTTCCAAGTAACAGAATCAAAAGACCTAATAGGTCATTTGATTTTTTGACTTAACAGGTCACTCGAAATTTTCAAATTCACCACCTCAGTGAGGGTGGTCGAAGTTTTTACTTAACACCCAAAGAAGAGGGTGTTCGAGTTTTTTTATAAACACCCAAAGAAGAGGGTGTTCGAAGTTTTCAATTCACCACCTAATTGGAAGGTGGTTAATTTATTTAAACTTAGCATGTTATTCAAATAAAAGGGACCTAGCAGGTCGAATATCAAGCATAAAAAGACAACAGAATTCAAGTCAAAACATGTGAAATGTTTCATTTCATTCAAAAAAGAATTACAAAATGTTGGGTTACATTGAAATAGAAAAAGCAAGCTACTAGATGTCTAAATACATTGCCTAAAAAGGAGAAAAACCTAAGCTTCGATATCGACCGCTTCTTCACCAGAAGAGTCGGAAAGGGAGCTCGAACTCTCGGAGGCAGCAACCTCGGCCTCACCGGCCTTTGCCTCTTCAACTACCACAGGAGCGTCGGACACTGCAGCTGGCTAGGCTTCACCTTCCCCCATAGCAGTGGAGGTCGAAGCTTCAGCAACTTCAGCATCCATGGTGCCCTCCTTCTCCTTGGCGACGTACTCGGCAAGGGCCGGTTGCTCGTGCTCATCATACTTAGCTAGAACCTGCTTAAAATCCAAGTCAGGCGCCAAGTCTTTTAGCGTCTTCTCGAAGCAACGATGAATGTCGTCGCGAGCTGACTGATAGCCCTCGACAACCTTCTGATCATCATAGGTGACGTCGTCCTCAGATTTTTTCCACCGACGAATGATCTTGCTCCTCCTCTGTTTAAGGTTCTTAACAGAACTATTATACTTTGATTGCAAGTCATCCCGCTCGGTCAGAGTACGGTCGAGCATCTCCTTATGGGCCTTCAGCTTCCCTTCGAGCTGAGCCACCTGCATACCGGACTCCTCTAGCTTCTTTTCAGCCGCCTTAAGCTGATTGGAGACCTCTTCTTTGTTGTTAAGAAGGATGGTCCTCTCGCTGTTGAACGCTTCGAGGTTGTCGGCATTCTACCGCTAGCTTGCTCGAGTTCAGTCTCGAGGGCCACGACATTTCGAGAGGCCTCCAATAGCTCCTGCTTGCACTGGGCAAGTTCATCAGCAAGCTTAGTCGAATCTTGGCTCTCCTTTTCTGTAAGGCAGGCCATTCGAATAAACATCTGCGAGACAGAGACATGATGTTAAGACAAGAACAAATTGGGATAAATTGGGATGAAAACCAGTGAAATCAAGGATTAGCTATAACCAGCACTCTTTGAGTGCTTCGATCTCCTTCTCCACTCCCCCTTCGAGACATCTTCTTTGTCTCCTGGCACCAACAGTGCCTCTCGAACTCTCTGATAGCGAGCTCGAAGAGCCTTCCTGCTGGCCTTGTCGATACTGACGGCACCAGATTGGCCCTCAGCATCATCTGACCAGGATGACTTGTTCCTCTTTACCAGAGGCTCATCGATGTCATGCTCATCGAGGGGGCCTGAGCTCAAACCCAAATGGAAGCTCAGATCGGGGAACAGGGGGTCGAGCTCAGGTGAGGCAAGTGCCTTCCTCTTATACCCAGCACTGCCGGGGACTTCGACCTCCGTCGATGACTTGTGGAAGAGAGGGACAACTCCCTTTGTTGGAGTAGGCAAAGGCTTAGGAGGAGCCGACTTTAACTTTGGCGTGTGTTTTGGATTCTTCATAAAAAAGACGTTAGAAAAGATCAAGACGAAAATCAAACAACAATAAGGTATGGTGGTCGAACTTACTGCGGGTGGCTTGGGAACTTTCAGTTCCCCCTTCTGAATAGACAACCGGGCCATGGCTGTCATTTCTCCCTTGGCCGTGTTCTTCTTCATCTCTTCGTCGAAATTATTATAAGAAAGCATTGCAAAAACAGACGTTGAGTTAGAAACAAGAAAATTACTTAGAAAGGAAAAAAGCAAGTATAGAGTTCTCGACCCCTACGTTGGTCATATGCTGAAGATATGCTGAAAGCCGACAAAAAATGCTCATTCAACAGGTCCTTATCGTTGGGCAGCCAATTATCCATCTTGTACTTCGGCTTACCATCAATGTGATAGCCCGTGGCCTGAGAGTGAATAGCCACAATGGCCTCTTCGGCGTCCATTTTGGGCACATTGAGGTTCATACCGAAGTTTGGAGATTCGGCAGATAGCAAACGAGGCACATCCCATGGTTTGTCTCCTCAGAATACGAAAAGGAACTCACCTCAAAATAGAGCCTGGTTGGTAGGCATCTCAGTTGTAACCTTATAGGATTTTTCCTCCCTTATCCGATCCTTTACCATAATGAGATGTCGAGCTTGGAAGGAGTACCAACCAGGCCCGTTGTAGCACTCGGACACCTCGTTAAGTTTGAACATATTTCGCCAAAGGCGCAACAAGGGCTGCACTCCCAGCATATGACATAAACACAAAAAAGCCACAATCGCTCCTATCGAATTGGGCATAAGTTGACACAAGGCTTTGTTGTATGCCTCTAAGATATCTTTGTAGAGAGGGTACAAGGGAAAACGCAGACCCAACTCGAAAAAAGCATTATAAACACCGATGCACCCAAGGGGTGGCGCCACTACTAGGTCTGTGACCCGCGGAGGATAAAACACATACGACAACTTAACATAATAGAGAGTTGACAGAAACGACTACCCCCTCTGAAGATCCTTTCGCCACTTCCCCATCGACCAGTGGCCGCTTATTCCCAATCTCTTGTTGGGGGAAGGGCAGGGCTCGTAATGGTCGAATGTCGAATTAACTTCATCTGTTGCCTCCATTATTTGCACTACACCAAGTGAAATAAAAGAATCTAAGTAATTCCTCTTAGTAGGAGGGAAGGCTATCGTTATTTTACTGGGTGATCTAAAATTCCTCGGGTCCCTCGAAATTTTACTCACACCCCTCTTCCTCAATGGGAATAGCGTCGAGAAAAAGATCAGGGTTCGGGGTCTAATAAGCTATCGTTACAACAGGGGGCCCATCTACCCATGTCTCGACCCATGGCATATAAGGGAGGGGTAGGATATGAGAGGCACTTGATTCGATAACGGGGTTCATTATTTATAATACAATAACCCCTACGTCGAATTTATTAAAGAAAGTAAAAGAATCAAGAATGAGAAATCATACCTTAGTCGAAAAGCACAAAGGAGATTCCTCGAACTCTTGGCGCAGACAGATAGCAACAAGAAAAAGAAGCAAAGGATTCTTAGATAGAGAAATTAGAGAGAGAAGTTGCAAAGTGAGTAAATGAGGTAACAGTTGGGACATTTATATCTCACCTCCCCTGAACAGTAAAATACGTCTAGTGTGAACAATTATTCAACATGGGAGTTCGTGCCAGGCAATAAAGGATGGTTTAATGCGATACGTCATATCTACAGTTGAACGTATAAATACTGGTCAAAGTACGTAGTTGACTAAGAGGAATACAATGTTGACTTCAAACCATTGACCCCTTACCGGGGCTACTTCGAGAAATTTCAGCAACACAGTCTCTCCCTCACCGGGGCTACCTCGAACTCTTCAAAGTAACAATTCTTTGACTAAGCTACCTCGAGCTATTTCAAAGGCGTCCTTTGAACCAAATACTTGTGAAATATTTCTAAGTATATAAAGCCCTTCAAACAAGGCACACCCTTCGAGCAAAATGAGTACATGACTCAATTAGCCCTAACCAGGCTACCTTAAAGTCTTAAAAGCCCCTTAAAACAAGGCACACCCCTCGATAAAATAAATGCATGGCTTATTAGCCCTAAATTCGTTCCAGGTTCATTACTAAAAACCAAATAAAAATAGACCTGTTGGCCCTTATTAGGACCATTTCACATCCACCACTAAGGAGGGTGTTCGAGTTTTTTCATATAACACTCAAGTGAGGGTGTTCGAGTTTTTTCATTAAAACACCCAAGTGATGGTGTTCGAGTTTATCATATAACACCCAAGTGAGGGTGTTCGAGTTTTTTCATTAAACACCCCAGTGAGGGTGTTCGAGTTTATTCATATATTATAACACCCAAGTGAGGGTGTTCGAGTATTTCAGAAACACCAAATGAGGGTTTTCGAAATTTTTTACTAAGACACCCCATGAGGGGTACTTCGAGTTTTTCAAAAACATCAAACAAGGGTGTTCGAATTTCTTTTACAAAGACACCCATGTGGGGTACTTCGAATTTCGGTGGGGTACTTTGAATTTTTCAGGGGTACTTCGAGTTTTTCAGAAACACTAAGTGAGGAGTGTATTCGAGTTCTCAAAACGAAGCGAAATGTTCCGCTCCACATTGCAGTTCCACCATGATTCTGAAACTACAGCGTAGAGCGTGTGGCTAATGTTCGGGCGCATTCCAGTCATGGCCCACCTCACCGGTGAAATGACTGAAATACCCTTAAGGGGTAAAATAAGGACCTTTCAGGCCAGAAAGTACAGGCTTTCAGTCAAGCCCACTAACAAAAGGCCTTCATGACAGCATCACCTTCACCAGGTGACGTCACATCAGTACAACCTATAAGTAGTACTTTCATCTGATCAATCAGGTACGTTTTTACAATCATACCAAAGCATTTACTTATACTATTCTCTGACCTTCTGAGATCAGATCTGACTTAAGCATCGGAGAGACGATCCCGGGAACATCCCCGGGGTAGTTCATCGTGCTTGGTTTTGCAGGTACCCGGAATTCGAAGACCTTGCACTGTTACTGGTTACTACCCTAGCTGGATTTGGACTCCCCCGAACTACAAATAAATTTCTACTGTGTTTCTTGTACCTGAAACAGAAAGAATGAAAGTCATGGATTCAATTTCGCGAATTGCATAAAATGAGGTTATCCCGACCGTAAGAATTTGACCATCATCTCAAATTTGACGGAAACGTCCAATCGAACTTCAAACATGATGCAATAATGTTTTGAGACGTACGCTATGATGACTGAGAATGTGAATTAATCCGATAATTTTCTCAAAAGATGTATTTGAAGATAAATCAAAAGAAATCAATTTTTGAAGAATCATCACCGTCTCACATTTTAATTTTTTCATATTATGGAACATTTTAATCTTTGTATGCGGAGAGTAAAGACATTCAGGTTCCATTGAGAAAACCAATTTAGAAAGTTTTCCACTTAGCCAACACTTAAGACACCAATTTTATAGACCATTAGTATTTAGACTTGGACGATGTTCAGGAACTTTTTCGTGTTATAATTTAGTCGTAGTTAAATATAACTAATATTTATCATGTAGTGCAATAAAGTATTATTAAAAAGGGAAAGTAAGTCATCTTATTTATAATATAGATTTCAAAAATTACAATTTATCTCATGGTTGCCATTCATATATTACCATTAATTTTGACAAAAGAAGTAAGAAAGATATGAAGGAGTGATGGTTGGAGCTCTTTATTTTTGACTTGAGGTTGTGGGTTCAAATCTTTACTAGAGGTAATAAGGAGCCGAGTTGGTTGAGTTTGCATAACTCGACTCGACTTATTAAGGGTTTGAGTCAAATCTGATTTGAGTCGGTCATAATCGAGTCGATCGAGCTTCAATCGAGATTTGACCAACAACTCAAGTCGAGAATCTCGAGCTATATGCGAGTTTTATAGTCGGCTAATGCCAATAAGATAGATTATATGTAAAACCAACGAATCACCACTAAAACCCACCAAAAAACCAACGAAACACCACCAAAACCCACCAAAAAACCAACGAAACACCACCAAAACCATTAGAACCCATCGAACCATCGGAATCCATCGAGAAATTAGGGTTTGCAAAAGGTGGTTTTTGATCTCCTTCTTTTCTCCTCTTTCTTCTTTGTTTTCCTTCTTCGTTTCTCTTCCTTCTTCCTTGATCTTCTTTTTCTCGTACTAGATCTGATTAGGCTTTGCGAAGCCGACGTCGGAGCAACGAATGAAGGAGAGAACGTGAATGTGCGACAAGCGTCTCGTACCAGATGTGGTTTTAGTGGATTTCAGTGAGAGGGGTTGTAGTTTCAGTGGGTTTTAGTGGGTGGGGTGGTAGTTTGGCGCGTTATGGTGGGTAGGGGTGGTGATTTGATTGTCTGGGTTGGGTGGGCTGGTGAGTCTGGGTTGGGTGGGGTAAGTCAGTGTAGTTGAGGAGAGAGAGACGGGGAGGGTGAGTTACTTAGGTGGATTAGATAATTAATTAGATTAATTAAGCAATTATAATTATATAACTGTAATAAAATGCAAAAAAGTTTCTATATATCGAAATGTAGTACTTATTGTGCATTTTCCTAAAAACGAAAGTGGGTCACTTAAAAGAAACGGAGGTAGATTGCAGAGTCTAATAGTCTATAGTCACTTATTTTATTTGCCTCTTTTTCTTTCGGAATCAGCATCAGTGAAGTTTTATTGTACTTACTTACACACTTCGATTTTTGAAAAATTCTCCATTTTGATTTATCCAATGTCTACATATTTTGCTTACACACTTTGGTTAATTCTAAGAAAATGGGCTTATTTTTATTAGCATACTTGAGGTTATGGGATGAATCTTCACATTAACAATTTCTTTTTGATATATGAGAATGGTGTGGATAAATTGTTGTTAAAGGAGGGGTGGTAACACGTAGAGGATTGCAATTCTTGTCTACACTTTTAATATAGATTGCAAAGGCTATTGGTCTCTAATGTCGGTTTTTAAAAGATATCTCATTTTGTTTTTTTACACTATCTACCTGCACACTTTGGTTTCTTTTAAAGAATTGAACTTATTTTTATTGAAGAATTTATATTTTTATTGAACTGAACTTATTGTCACTAAACTAAACTTAATTTTACTGATTTATGTTATTTGGCTTATTTGCACAACTGATTTTTACTTAATTGAATTTATTTTTACTAAATACCACTGTTTTAAGGTAAAACGAACAGAGCCTAATACATTACAACAAATTTTACATGTACAAAATCTAATCAGAATGCATTTATGTTTTAAAATAACTTTTTTATAATTTTTCTATAATCGATAGATTATAGTTATAGAAGTTGTAAAATTTGTATGTTGCAATTGTAAAGATTAAAATGACATCTTTTAAAAAAAGATGGGTATATTGTTTGGACAACAAGTCCAAAACAGCTTGTTTGTTTAGGGTATAAGGGGTAAGGATAAGGATTTCGTGTTTCTCTTCACTCTTGTCCCATGTTTGTTAAAGGGGGTTTGTAAATTTAGGTGGGATATGAATACGGATAAAAACTCAAGTCATCCCACCAAAATTATACCTAAGAAGGTGTGGTATAAATGATGAGATGAGAATAAGGGGTAAAAAAGACAAACACATTCTTAATGATAAGGGAGGAAGGAAGAGAGAATGAGCAAATTAGTAAGACTATTTAAGTAACTTTACTATTTCTCCTTAATTTCATCTCAATTCATACCAACCATGGAATTACTCTAACTTTGTCCTTATCCCACCTACCAATTCCTTATCTGAGTCTATCCAACCTTTATTTCTATCCCTATCTCTATCCCCATAACATACCAAACGCGCCCTAACTGTCATGGGAAAAGTTTCTCGTAGCTTGCTTTGACGAGTCATTGAAGCAAAGTTGACCAACAATTAGTAAGTCAACATTTGAAAATAACTAGACATAGTCATATGTATTCACACCCAAGCCTTGCATCTTTCCCAAAGTAAATGAAATTATTGCAAAATGTGATGCAAAGAATCTAGATATTTTTAATCCCCAAGACAAAAATTACCACAAGATGTGGCCCTCTTAAGTCTTAACCAGCATTTTTGAGGGGAACAATTACATAAGCAGATCTGGTGTCCTTTTGATGATTTAACATGAATACATGATATAACAACGAACCAAAACCATGAGACATTGAGACTGCTTTCCCTCATTCACGAGAGGGAAAGATGAATGTACCTTTGACTACCACATCATTACAACTGCACAACTACCCTGTATACTCTTTTATTTGTACATAGATTTCTAAAATATCAATAGTATCTAATACAATAAACCACAATGCAACTAGGAGAGGTTTAACTAGGTGATGCTTAGCATCTGTCCTGTACGTAAGCTTTGTCGAGAGGATTGCTCCTGCTGTTGAGCAGCCAGAAAAGATAATGCTCCACCAATGTAGAAACAGCAACATAATGAATGATCTCGCTAATCACATCCTGAAAAAGCAAAATCAAGAGCTTAAGCCATGGACTGATTAGATAACAGATAGAATGGTATGTTTTTGCATCTTGGAAAAACAGATGTTACCTACGTGAAGAGCTGAGGGCGATTACGCGATAACTGAGGTCTCTTTATAGGAGATAGAACAAGATTCCTCAAAGTCATGGAAGGGTTAGTATTTCCTGATCCAAAAGGGGGATGGGCAGTGGGCCTTCTGTGTCCAACATCAACTGGACCTGGAGCTCGCCTTGATGGTGAACCAACTGAGACATCGAAGGCTCCTCCAGAGTTGGAACTATTTTGCCTAGCCGGCCAGATATCCTCCCTTGGCCCTGGAGTTTCAGGAGTTCGAACCAGTCGATCTGCAACAAATAAGTCAACTGGTTTTCCCGGGTATAAAATGCAAAAAAAACTTATCTAAGCAGCATGATAGAAGAAACTTTTTAATGTTTTCTCCATATTAGAATATAATGGGATAATAGCTGAAAACACAAAACGAGCAATGTTGGAGGAATAACATTGACTGGAGAATTGCTAGATAGCTTAAACAAAGATTCCCAATAAAAACAAAAAGAGAACAGAAAGAGACCACGGTTTAAAATTGGGAAAGTCTGTTTTGACTTTCATTTGGTTATTAGGAATTATGCCCATTGATACATATTGGCGTATTTTTATCTGAGAAAATTTGCTTTCAAATAATATCCATTGCATAAGCTTCTCAGTAAGGAAGTTTCATAGAAAGATAGTTACGTTAGCACGGAAACTTCAGCAACTTTTGGCTAGAAGATGACATTACCTTTTCTTATTGTATCTTGGTTATCCATCATGTGGGTTGCGTGAGAAAAGATATCAGGCTCAGGTCTGGAATAGAAATTGTTTGCAGGTTGTATGGCTGAACGTTTCACTGAATCAAACTCGCTCCTCAATTGATCATACATTTCATCAAGTTTCCTCTTTTGTCTGGAATCAGCACACAATTACAGAAGCGTTAGAAGCAAGGAAAGGTTTACTTGTGGTAAGAATACCATATACACAATTAGGCTTCTGAGTAGGAAGACCATTCGACGACATTCACCTAGATTTCTCAGCAAACTTTTCTTGAAGTTCTTGCTTATCTTTGGACAGATTCTCAATCTCTTGTTCCATCATTTGACACCTCTTTCCCATTTTCTGATATGCAGCGTGCATCTGCTCCAGTTTCTCACTGAACTTTTCTTGCATCGTCTCACATTTTTGTCGACATTGTGCTACTAGCCTGTTCATCTTGCATTGCATCTCTAGTTCTTTTTGCCCAATATAGAACATAACACTTCTGTATGCACTCTTCATCACTGGGCTTGATCAAGGAAAGATAAAGCATATGGCAAAGACACAAGTACAAAATAAAAAGATCAACCATTCTCATTAAGATTTTATGATTTGAGAAAGCCGCTCATTAATTACTGAACTCAACTAATCGACACCTCTATATAGAAGAGACTGCTGGAAATTGTTTTATCAGGGGTTAAGGATACAAATCTGAGGTGAGACTCCTGCCATTACCATCTGCACGTACATGGAAAAACACAGCTGATAAGTAATATATCAAACAGAAATGATTCCAAAAATATGCAAATATATGTCAGCCATAGGGACATATTTAGCTATTGGAGTCAGAAATTAAGACAAGCACCCACTTACATTAACCCACTCATCATTTGGATTAATGTCGACAGGCCTCATGAGACTGCAAGGAAAACAAAAGAAAATGAAAAGATGATTCAAATCACTTCTAGTGTAGATAATATGCAGCCAGGAGTTGATTGCAGATTTCTGGAGAAAAACCCAAAGCAAATTAAGTTGTCAAAACAGTTTTAGAGAGCATTAAAAGACCATTCCAGAATTCTAAAGATACTTTATTGCAATAACTATTCCTTCAGAAGTAAACAGATAATAACAATAAAACATCCACTTAACGTTAAGCATTTTCACCTAAAGAGCTCACCTCTTAGATAACACCTGATCACAAATGGGACATGCTCCATCACTATTGAGTATCTTGCCTGCATCTGCTGTGCCTTATGACTTGTTAAGTACAACTTGTGACATCTAAATATCAAAATGGTGAGCAGAATAGCAATCAACAACCATTTCCCTACTAACAATGGACTATGGGGAGGTCAATTAATGCACTGATTTATCCAAGAAAAGCAGAGAGGCTATTTCCGAATGTTAAACATGAATCCCTCAAGTATTAGGGCACTTAATGAAACTGACAAAATCATCAGGATACACAAAAGGTGGCCACAACTGGTTGTAATAGCTTGACTTTCTAACTCTCTCCAGCACGCATTGCATCTCATTTTAACCTTCAGCAAAAATATTCAATTCCATGGCATATTAGGACCTAGAAAACCTGTCAACAATATTAAAAAAAATGATACATCTTATCATAAACTTCCAACACATGGTCCAACTTTATACAAAATGAGCAAGCAACAACATCTAAAATGCACTACTACTAGTGACATATATTACATGAGTGGTTAGTATTAAAATGGATTGTGCCACAGCCCATAGGGTAGGCTCAATGGCTCAATCTACTTGGCCAGGATCAGCGAAAGGGAAAATGCTAGGTGGTCGGGTAAAGCAAAAGGGAGGAAGATTGTGTATCTTCTTAGCTCTTGCTTTTCGCCAAGGTTGATTGTTTAGTTGCCCTCTATATCACACAGCTGCTAAAATTTTGACTGGTCTGTTTCTTAGTCGTATGTGGTGTCACAACTCATGAAACATTTTTATTCTTTTCATCATCTGTAGAATAAATTATAATAGAGAAGCTGTTGAGATGCCAGAATATGGTTCACAGTAAAGGATATTAGCACATGAACACAGCTTATCCTACTTCATCATCAAAAAAGGATTTTATTATATTGAAATGTACTTTCATGTCATACAACATGTTAAAAACAAAGGCTTGAATCGTATAAGCTGATCCATCAATGTGACTGCCAGGAGAAATAACAATACGAATGGAATAAGCATTTCGACAGTTAGGCTCCATTTGTTTTGGTGGAAAAGCATTTTGGTTTTCCTCCGTCTTTCCATTTTTCTTTGTTTGTTTTCGAAGGGGTGGAAAACAATTTTCTTGAAGGTGAAAAATGCTCTTAGAAGAGGAAAATCAATTTCATTTTGTAAAGAAGGTATACCACATTTTCCTCTTTGCTCCTTACTTCTCTTTATTCTCTTCTCCCATCTTTCCTTCTATTTTACTTCATCTACCATCTCTCCCAAAGTTTTCCTCTCATCAAACAAACAAAGGAAAACTTCTTCTAAAATCATGTTTTCCATTCAATATTGTTTTCCTTGAAAAGTGATTTTCAATGAAAAATATTTTCTATTAAAACAAACGGAGCCCTAGATTATTTCAATAGCTCTGATTTTCATAAGTAGCAGAAACAAGAACCGCTTGATCAGCAATTGAAGGTAGCTACTATCCGAATATTTCAGGATTTGCTTAGAAAGTTAGGGCTGGTTGTAAGAAGAAAAGACTTTGGAATTCAGTACAGGTTAGAATGATGACATTATCGATTCAGTTAAATCACCAAATTCACAAATGAAATCACAACCGATTCACTGTATCAAAAATACATGAGGAATTAAAGGCATAAAACGCGGCTAACGAATGCTTACCTGACTAAAATCGCAGCAAATTTGATTTTTGTAAATCGTTCGCTCATCAACAAGGCGTACTTGCAAACATAACGACGAGACAATGTGCAGGAAGTACCAGCTCGAGCTTAGCTGTTGTGACTTGTGATGAAGTGTCCAAAGATAAAGAAGATCCAGCATAAACTAAATCAGAAATTCAACAAAGTGAGTGTAATTCATCAATAACATCAATTTAAAGCCAATTCGAAAATATATAACAAAATGTTGAATCAAATTAGGCTGAAAAAACCTAGCACGATTAGAAATTGGTAGCAACGTAAGACTACGGAAAATTCTCACAAAATTACAAAATCGAAATTAACGCTACTCATTGAAAAACAGCAACCTAATTATCGATGAATTGCAGATAACAGAGTGAGTAAGAGAGAGAGAGAGAGAGAGAGAGAGAGAAACTTACCAGACAATGAGCAACAGAAATAAGAGAGAAGAAAGAGCACAGAAATAAAATGAAGATGGTAAGTTCTTCTCTAGTAGCTTGACGAACGGTCCGGTTGAAATGCCGGAGTTCTTCTACTTCTATACAATGTCAGTAATAAAAACAATTCCGCGCGGAAAAGAGTAAGCTTCCCTTTTTCAAAAATATATATTGAGAAACTTTTTGAACCAACGGCAATTTGATTTTTGATGCACGTTAGAGTAGAGGTGTGCATATATAGAGGCGTGCTATGTCACACGTCCTATTATTTTCTTACCCGACCTGGTAAGCTGTCCGGTGTCGAGCCGTGTCCGACTGATTAATAACCCCACTTATGCGACTTGGAACCGGGTCATTAGTAGATCTGAAATCAACTCGTAACATTAATTACCTGATAATATAGGACCGAACCCGATCCATCTCCGAGCCGACTGACCACTAATTGACCCGACCAATTTTCAACCCAAAACAGTTTCAACACGATAGAAAACCGACATGACCAAACTATTTAAGAACTGTAACTTGTTTAACTTGACGTACTAATGACCCAACCGTTACTAGACCGACCTAATTATAGTATGACCTGTTAATAACCGGATTCGAATTGACCTGTCCTGATCTCAACCCGGTCGTCTTGCACCATTCTAATTTATAACTTTAGCTCACTTAATTTTGAGAAATATAATTAATGGAATTTTGGTTAATTATCAGGCAACTATATATAAAATGTTCAAATAATGATGAAGTTGACGCTAACTATTGTCAAAAAAACGTAATTTATCTTAAATTTTGATACAACTGTTTAAAAAAATATTTAGATTAGCTACTAATATGAATTTATAGGTCAATCATCCATGCATTTTAAATTAACGATACTCCTTTAATTTTGTCTAGGGAGAAATAAAGTTCTAACGTTGATAAATCTATTTTTTGTAGGATGTTAAACTTTTCATTGACAAAACACAAAATGAGACTTTATGTAAGAGTTTAGATTTCTCGACCTGTTTGAACGAGATTGGGCACAACAAAAAGCAGTGATATGAACGTCTAGTTCGAGGACGTGATTGAGATCATCAGATGGCAAATGGCCATCCCCTGCAACAACCCATTTTGGAGGACAATTGTGATCATGCGGTGACTACAACCCATCTTAAATACACTTCTCAATGATTTCCAAACAAGGATGACTGGAGTCACCAAGGAACAAATTAAGAACAACATACTCCTTTTTAATCTTGAAGGGAATCATACCAAGGCGACGTCCACGACTCCCCACCCAAGACGGTCGCCCATAGCTATGCAGGTCCTAGTTGGAAAGCTCATCCGGATAACTCCCAGAGTTCCAAAAGAAGAGCGACCGGCTAGGAGTGAACAACCTAGAAGGCCAAATTGAAACTTGATACTCGAAGACCCTGGGGGGCAAGGAGTTGCCCTTCAAATGGAAACTTTGAGCAGTGCCGCTCGTCAGTACTTAGAGGCCAATAGAGCTGCATCACAACAACAATCAGCTACTGGTTCAACTCCCTACTTAAGGGACCCGCCTTTGATATCTTATTCTCATATAGAGGGGCAGGGGATGTCCACTCTAGCTCCCCCATCATATCATGAACCAAGTGTTCAACAACCATTGGCTGCGGCTTATCCTGAACAAGAAAGGAGGTTGTCTATAGACACCAGGGGAGAGTATTAGCCAGTAGGACAACAAGTAGGAGCACTACACGTCAACTTTTAGGCCACGATCATGAAGGCTTCCCCTTACTCAAAAGTCAACTTGCAATCATCAATCCCTTTGATGGAACAACTGACCCAGATGACCATCTATTAGCTTATAAGCATCAAAAGTATGTGTAGGCCGTGGACGATACCACGTGGTGCAAGAATTTCCCGACTACTCTCAAGGGAGTAGCCCAAAAGTGCTTTAACAACCTTCCCCCTAAATTCCGCCAAAAACTTTATTGAACTCAATTACTTGTTTACTCATCACTTCTTGGCCAATCGGTAAGAGCAGAAGACAAGCATCCATCTAGGAAAAATCATCCAAGCCCCCAAGGAATCTTTACGAAGTTTTGTGAAAAGTTTTAACCTTGAGGCGCTATAGATCCAAGACTTAAATGCCGGTGTGGCCTTTGACGTCTTCATCCGGGCCTTAAGGCCGGGAATTTTATGTTAAATCTAGTTAAGAAGAAAGTGATTACTTTGGCCAAGGCTCTGAAGGAGGCAGAAGCCTTCATACACCTAGATCAGAAGAAGGCAGAAGAGGTAGTACAAGCAAAAAAGAGAGAATCTAAAAAGGCAGAGACTTGGATGGTATCTCCGTAAAGACCTCATCTAGGGGCAATAGAAGAGGAAGGGAAGAGACAAGGGATCCTATTAAGTTCAACAAGGATCCCTACTCTATTATGATGGAGATCAAAGTTCATCATGAACTCAAGGCTCCGGCAGAGATGTGATATCACGTATTTATATAGAGTTTTCTCTCCTATCTATGAGCTAATTCGTGCGTCATTTGAGCTCTTCAGAGCTATTTTATACTAATTATCGTATATAGTTGTGGTTTTGTGTTTTAGTGTTGAATTGCAGGTCTTAGGGAGTTTTCTCTTTATTTCCGAGCTATTTGGAAGCAACCACGGCTTTACGAGTTGTTACGAGGCACGTAAGAATGGTTATGAGCTTTGTGGAGAGTTTAGGAGGTACCAAGACCTCTAAACGTAAAGAATTGAGAGTCAAAGAGCCAAAAGGAGCTTCCCGTACTCTGATCGGGCAGAAAATGGCCCGATCAGGCGAAGATTTATTGATCGTGTGGTAAGTTACACACCCGATTGGGCGGACATCACCCGATACAAACGGGTGGAGAAACTAAGAAAAATAGGTTGAGCATCTCAAGCCAACCCGATCGGGCAAATCCCACCCGATCGGGCAGGCCCAAGAATTAATTTCATCAAGCTGATGTGAGCTGCTTCAAGACAAGGAGGAGCTTTTGGGCCCAATAGTGACGCGGCCCAATCCAGATCGGGTAGGCCTGGAATGGTTTGCTACCGTTGTCCGCGTGAATTAAAGAGGAGAAGAGAAGCTGGGCTTTCTTACTATGAGCCCGATCGGTCAAAAGCTGCCCGATCCAATCGGGTGGCCCAAAATTCCTTGCATTCTTGCTGCTTCTGCGTGGAAATCAAGAAGAGAAGTTGGTGCATTTTTTTAGTGTGGGCCCGATCGGGTGGTCCATTGCCCGATCGGGTCCACTCTCGGTTTCGCGAAATTCTATCTTTATTTGTCGTTTTTATTTAGATTTTTGGGGCTATTATAAATAGCTTTTCCTCATTATTTTACAGATAACTTTTATTCTAGTTTTATTTCTATTGCTCTTAGTTTAGTTTTTAGAGAGTTTTATTAGATTAAACACTTCAGATTAGTTAAAGGGGTGATTGAGCCTCGGATTTGATTTCAATAAAGGTTATTGCCTTTCGTCATTCGATATTGTTCTTCTCTCTTAATCTCTTTAATTACTTTTGATTGCTTAGTTTATTATTAATTTGATTCATGATGTTAGGATTAGGGTTTTATTTCTATTTTATTATTGTTGATTCAATCATGTATGAGTAGTCTAATTTCTAGGGATTTAGAGAGCGAAGTCATGTTTATACCTTGACTATTTTGAATTGCTATCAGTTTCTAGGGTTTGATAGTTTGATTATGGTGTGATTTGTTCTTTGTTGAGTAATTGATGTTATTGCACAGTTTCATTGATTGCTTGAGGTTAATGATAGGATTTAGTCGTATCACCTAATCAAAAATAAACCTACAGACCTCTAACTAGGTAGTCAGTAGAAGCAGGGTCGAATCCACAGGGAGACAGAGTTTCTAAATTAATATTCAACCAATTCAGCTACTCCAGATGAAATCAGATAAGGATTAACTGAACTAATGAATAAACTACAGAAGACGGAATAAATCGAAGATTTAACTATGGACTAAAAGTCTAGGGTATTAGGTCGGTCCACCATGCTTATACCAATCAAACAAGGTCAACAACTATCAAAACCTAAGTCAAGAGTCGGGGATTAGAGCCTATGTTGAGCTATGGTTAAGACTCAACGCTCATAGTTCAACATACACCTCATGTTCACTAACGTAATCAGAACTACTGACGTGTCCTAGGCCTCTAGTCGTAAGACGGATCTGTGCAAACAACTATTAACCACAAGCAACCAACGAAACTGCGCAATAACGTTAATTACTCAATAAAGAACAAACCACATCACAATCACCCTAATCAAGCCCTAGAAATCAATAAGAGTCTAAATCACAATCATGGTATAAACATGGCTTTCCTATCTAACACCCTAGAAAGAGACTACTCACTCATGATCTAATTAACAACGACAAAACTAATATAAAACCCTAACAATTGCATCATGAACGATTAAATAAATAAACTAAGCAATCAATAATAACAAAAGAAATTAGGGTAAGAAAGAATACCAATTGACGGAAAGCAGGAACTTTTATTGAAATTGAAATAGGTTTGATCACCTCTAAATTAATCTAAAGTGTTTGAATTGAACTAAGAACAATGAAGAATAAAACTAGTCTAAAACTAATGAAAGATGAATAAAAGATGTAAAATAAAGATGTCCCTAAATAATGAGGAAAAACGGTATTTATAATACGCCTCAAGTCTAATAAAAAATAGGAAGCAAAAGTCGAAAATCGCGACAAATGGTGCCAGACCCGATCGGGCCCGAGCACAGTACCCGATCGGGTCAAATGCAAAACAGTCAACTTGCGTTTGGGCTTTAGCATGGCAGCAGCGCAGCGTTTGACGAGATTTAGAAGCCCACCCGATCGGGCCCGAGGCCACCACCCGATCGGGCCCGAGGCCACCACCCGATCGGGTCTGGCGACAAATTGGGCCAACACGGTCTCCTCGCAAGCAGCAACTCAACGAGAGCTATGAGCAGCCCACCCGATCGGGTCGGGTGGTGAACACCCGATCGGGCCTGGTGCATATGTGCTCGCCCGATGCGATCGGGCAAGACTTGCCCGATCGGGTCCGTGACTTTCATACCCGATCATAAATACTTCGCCCGATCGGGCCATTTCTGCCCGATCAGTGCACGGAAACCTCCTTTGACTCCTTGGCTCTCTAATCTTCACGTTTAGGGGTCTTGGGGCCTCCTAAACTATCCATAAAAGCTCGTGAGCCATCCTACGTGCCTCATAACATCTCGTAAAGCCGTGGTTGCTTCCAAAAGGCTCGGGAATAAGGAGAAAACTCCATAAAACCTGCAATTCAATACTAAAACACGAAACCACAACTACATACGATAGTTAGCACAAAATAGCTCCCAAGAGCTCCAATGACGCACAAATTAGCTTGTAAATAAGGGAGAAAACTCTATATAAATACGTGATATCAGTTAATAATCTTTGGCACAGATTCGTCTTACTTTTAGAGGCCTAGTACACATCAGTAATTCTGATTATGTTAATGAACATGCGACATATGTTGAATTGTGAGCGTTGAGTCTTAACCATAGCTTAACACGTGCTCTAATCTGTTGATTCTTGACCTAGGTTATGATAATTGTTTGATCCTTTACTTGGTATAAACATGGTGTACCGAACTGATTCCCTAGACCTTTAATTCATAGTTTAAATCCATCTTTATATTGCTTTCTAGTGTTTAATTAGTAGTTCAGCTGATTCTTCCCCGATCTTGTCTGAAGTAGCTGTTTAGCTAGATATTAACTTGGAAACTCTGTTTCTCTGTGGATTCGACCCTACTTCCCTTGACTATTGTTGTTAGAGGAATTTAGGCTTTATCTTTGATTAGGTGATATGACTTTAGCTTGTCAAATTTTGGCGTCGTTGCCGGGGAGACGGCTTGTTTTCTAAGTTTTTGTTTGGTTATTTGGTCTACTTCTCTGTGCCTCATCCAAAATTCATTGTTCCAATTGAGGTACGTGATACTGCTTCTTTTTGTTTATTTTTTATGCCTAGGTCTCGAAGAAACGGTTCCCCCATCCCAGCGGATCCCGATCTTACAAGGACAATCGGGCAAATTCGAAAGAAAATTCAGAGAGAAAAGCAGGCTATTCAGCTGAACACCTCTGGATGACACCTCGAGTTCAGTCATGTCTAAATCCTTGAAGTCATATGGGGTGCCCAACCTAGATGATCTCTCCACTGGACCTACTATGCCCACCATCACCGCAACGAACTTCGAAATTAAGCCTGGACTGATCAGCATGGTTCAACAAAATCAGTTTGGTGGGCATCCTGCTAAAGACCCGGCAAATCATCTACAGCGGTTTCAACAGCTTTGTCGAACCATCAAACATGCTAGCGTCACTCTAGATCAACTAAAGGTCATGTTGTTCGAGTTTTCATTGAGAGATAGATCCCAGAAGTGGTTGAACGACGTGAAAGAAACTGAATGGAGTGAGATTTCTGCTGCGTTCCTGAGAGAGTATTATCCACCTATAAAAACAACAGAAATCAAAAACAAACTAGCCACGTTTTCCCAAGAGCCTGATGAAACACTTCGGGAAACGTGGGCTAGGTTCAGAGATTTACAGAGGAAGTGTTCACATCACAACATGGACAAATGGTTCTTCACATAAACATTTTACAATGGTATGCAGCCTCAGACGAAGAGTATTGTTGACTCGTTTGCGGGAGGAGTTTTTCTTGATAAGGAAGTGGATGTAGGCTATGATTTTCATCAAACCTTGCAGCTAATGATCGTTCCACTTCCCGCAGCTCACACAAAGAAAGTATTGGGGGTAGATGCTATTGCATTGATAACTTCGCAAATTGCGAAGTTGAGCCAGAATATTGATACCTTGAGATCTTCTACCTCAACACCCCCTCCTTTGAGTATTAATGCTATGTCTGCTCATAGCACCCATTACCTCATCTAACTACGAGGTATGTGGTGTTTAGGGTCATTGTGGGCATGACTGTTAGTTTAGTCAACATCAGACGGAGCAGGCAAACGTCTTTCAACAAAGACCACAAAACTTTCCCCCTCCACATAATTACCAAAATCCACAAAACTTTCAACCCACATCACAAAATCATCCTAAACCCCTCATACTACCACACCCTCCTGGTTTTCAGAGACCCCCACCACAAAACTTCCATCACCCTAATAGCTTTCAAGCCCCACAAAATCTTCAAACACCACCTCCACAAAACATAACCCCACAAGAGCCTTCCATGTCTGAATTGATAAAGTTGATGTTGGCTATGAAAAAGCCAATGAAGAAACGCAAAAGCATATACAGGCTCAAGGGGGAGGCACAAAGAGCTCAAGAGAAGCACATCAAACTTCTCGAGGCTTAGATTTCACAATTGGCAAGCAATAGTGCTCAGAGGCGGCAAGGAATTGCCAAGGCAACCCATTCAGAGGAGCACGTTACCATTACTCTTCGTAGAGGTGGTACTTATGATGCTCCTCCATTGCTCATTAATGAGGGTGCCCCGACTACAAGGGAAAAAAGGTGGTAGAGGAAGGAAAAGGGAAGAGTTTGACGTCTGAAGTCGACTTATCTGAGGAAGCTGAAAAGACAAGGAAGAAAAAGGAGTAGGTTTATGAAGCGCCTTTTACACCAAGGCTACCTTTTCCTCACAGGACGCAGCAATCAAAGGTTGATCAGCAGTTTGATAAGTTCTTGTCTATGGTCAAGAACCTTGAGGTAACGATTCCATTCACAGATTTAATTACCCAAGTCCCTGTGTATGCCAAATTTCTTAAAGACATGCTCACCAAGAAAAGAGACTTTGGTGGGGTAGAACGTGTCGCACTTACTGAAGAGTGCAGTGCTTTTATTCAGAATAAAACCCCACCTAAGTTAAAAGATCCTGGTAGTTTTTCTATTCCCCGCCTTCTTAGACCTATTTAAACTAATAAAGATTCAAACCGCACCTAAGGTTGCCTCACCGTCTGGAGGTATTATCAAGAACATTTGGAGAATGAAGATGTTTGATGAGGGTGGCACTCACTGCCTAGTCCTTCCAATTTGAGAGATGGAGGTATTATGGTTGTGCGGGACCTTTATAAACCAGCGTTGTGTGAGGCAACCCGTATTCTTTCCCCTTTTTCCTTTCTTTTTATTTTTCTTATTTTATTTTTGTGAGAGAGAGTGAGGGCACTAACATTGTTTTTTCTTTTAGCATCGTCCTTTGTTATCTTTTGGCATTGAGGACACTGGAAGTTCAGCTTAGGGAAGGATTTCTGTTTGTTTTTCCTATCTCTTTTACTGCTTTCTAGGATAGATTTATTGCTTTCGAAAAATACTGAAAAAAATCAAAAAAAATATGGGTTCCCATGACCGGTTTAGTCGCCCCCTGTGCCCCTTGTTGTGCTCGTAGTGAAAGTGGTTTGACTTTGCTTTCTGGATAGCTGGGCATTTGTGATCTTGAGGCTATGATTTGATGTTTGATTGCTATGATTTCGAGCGAGTTTTGATTATTATACACTACTCTGTGCTACATGCCTGAATTGGTTAGACTGTGAGGCACTCTTTGTAACCTATTGGATTCATATCATTATCCAGTTTGTTTTTGTGTGTTAGTTCCTCTTTAGTAGATTGATCTTGACTTTGATTCGTACTTGTCTGATATTCGATGACTTGTAGCATGTACTGTGATAGAGGCGTTCTTTTGTCTGATTCTTGAGCCTTAGAGTGAATTTTTTATATACTTTTATCCTCCTTAGCCCCGCTGAGCCTAATGACTTGTTTCATGTTACTTGATACTATTTCCAGGCCTAGCTTGGGGGAGCGTTTTGTATGGTTGAGTTTGAAGTTGGTTTCATGGTTTGGTTTGGTTTTCGGGAATTAAAGTATATTTGATGTGGTTTGAGTGTGAGAAAAAAAGAAAAGAAAAAGCAAAGTTAGAGTTGCGTGAATGAAGTTCAAAAATAAAAGAAAACATGAAATAAAAGTTCAAAAGAATGCAAAGTTCCTTCATTCACGTATGTTTATAAAGAAAAATATGCTACTTTGCTTGAAAATTGGGTTTTTTGTGAGTTTTCATCGATTCATAAGAGTTGGGATGTATTTTTTGGTTTTATGGTGTTGTTGGGAGTTGTTTCGGCCATCTTCGGCCTTGTTTCGAGTGAATTATGCTCCCCATTCTTGGTTTTTCCACCACATTTCGTAAAAATATCCTACCTCTTACCTAAGCCCTATTACAATCTTATAAAGTCCTCTTGAGCTCGTGTCTGCATTGTTTATTGGATTGATTTCGAGTTTGTTTGTCAAAGTTAAAGAGTATGTCTACTAATTGAGTCGACTTGGCTAGGATGAGCGTCATTTGACCTTCTTAAACACATGAGAGGGTGAGTGGGAAGGGGCATGTCGGGTTGGTGAGTGTTCGGGCATATTCTTTGCCAGCCACAAAATTAAGAGGAGTGACACCTTTCTGAGAGCCTTTTCAGGATTTGTATGCCTTGTGGATGCTTGAATTTGATGAAGTGCTTGGATGATTGGTAGTTGGATGGATTTGATTAGCCGAACTTGAATTTTTCTTGCTTGAACGATTCTTAGCCTTGAAAATGTTTTGAGCTTTGTTTGATTTTTGTCTATGGGGTGAGGCAATTTATTCCATGTTCGTGTTCTGTTTACTTGAGGACAAGCAAAGATTTAGCTTGGGGGAGTTTGATATCACGTATTTATATAGAGTTTTTCTCCCCCATTTATGAGCTAATTCGTGCGTCATTTGAGCTCTTCGGAGCTATTTTATACTAATTATCGTATATAGTCGTGATTTTGTGTTTTAGTGTTGAATTGCAGGCTTTAGGGAGATTTCTCCTTATTTCCGAGCTATTTGCAAGCAACCACGGCTTACAAGTTGTTACGAGTCACGTAAGAATAGTTATGAGCTTTATGGAGAGTCAAAGAGCCAAGAGGAGCTTCCCGTACTCTAATCGGACAAAAAATGGCCCGATCGAGCGAAGATTTATTGATCTGGTGGTAAAGTTACGCACCCGATCGGGCGGACATCACCCGACCCAATCGGGGTGGAGAAACAAAGAAAAACAGGTTGACCATCTCGAAGCCAACCCGATCGGGCAAAGGCCACCCGATCAGGAAGGCCCAAGAATTAATTTCATCAAGCTGTTGTGAGCTGCTTCCATGACAAGGCGAAGCTTTTGGGCCCAATAGTGACGCGGCCCGACCTAGGTCGAGTAGGCCTGGAATGGTTTGCTGCTGCTATCCGCGTGAATTGAAGATGAGAAGAGAAGTTGGGCTTTCTTACTATGAGCCCGATCGGTCAAAAGCTGCTCGATCCAATCGGGTGGCCCAAAATTCCTTGCGTTCTTGCGGCTGCTGGGTGGAAATCAGGAAGAGAAGTTGGTGCATTTTTTTTAATGTGGGGCCCGATCGGGTGCCACACTCCGTTCCGCGAAATTCTATCTTTATTTGTCGTTTTTAATTAGATTTTTGGGCTATTATAAGTAGCTCTTCCTCATTATTTTAGAGACAACTTTTATTTTATTTTTATTTCTATTGCTCTTAGTTTAGCTTATAGAGTTTTATTAGATAAAACACTTTAGATTAGTTGAAGGGGTGATTGGACCTCAGATTGATTTCAATAAAGGTTATTGCTTTTCTTCATTCGGTATTGTTCTTCTCTCTTAATCTCTTTAATTACTTTTGATTGCTTAGTTTAATTATTAATTTGATTCATGATGTTAGGATTAGGGTTTTATTTCTATTTTATTATTGTTGATTCAATCCTGTCTGAATAGTCTAATTTCTAGGGATTTAGAGTAAAGCCATGTTTATACCTTGACTATTTTGAATTGCTATTAGTTTCTAGGGGTTTGATAGTTTGATTATGGTGTGATTTGTTCTTTGTTGAGCAATTGATGTTATTGCGCGGTTTCATTGATTGGTTGAGGTTAATAATCGTTTGCACAGATTTGTCTTACTTTTAGAGGCCTAGTATACATCAGTAATTCTGATTATGTTAATGAACATGCGGCATATGTTGAATTATGAGCGTTGAGTCTTAACCATAGCTTAACACGTGCTCTAATCTGTCGATTCTTGACCTAGGTTCTGATAGTTGTTTGATCCTTTGATTGGTATAAACATGGTAGACCGAAATAATTCCACTAGACCTTTAATTCATAGTTTAAATCCATCTTTATATTGCTTTCTAGTGTTTAATTACTAGTTCAGCTGATTCTTCCCTGATCTTGTCCGAAGTAGCTGTTTAGCTGGATATTAACTTTTAGAAACTATGTCTCTCTGTGGATTCGACCTACTTCCTTGACTATTGTTGTTAGAGAAATTTACGATTTATCTTTGATTAGGTGATACGACTTTAGCCTGTCAAGATGAAAAATTTCTATAAGAGTAGGATAGGAGCAAGTACGCCACTTCCATAAAGATTATGGGCATGAGACAAATGGGTGCAAGCATTTAAAAAGAGCACTAGAAGGATTAGCACGGCAAGGAAATATGAGCTCTTACTTGCCCCATGCTGGAGAAAGTTCCATAAGAAACAAGGTAAGCAGCCTAAGAAGAAGGATGATGAAGGGACTGATGATGATGTAGTATTGGTCATATCAGGAGGCTTTCCTGTCAGAGGACCAAACAAAAGGGGGTGTAAGAACTATGTACGAGAACTCAGTCAGGTCTTGACAGCAGACATGTCTAAGCAAGAGCCTCCTCAAAATATTAATTAGTGAAGAAGATAGAGGAAAATTGAGAACACCTTGTGATAGCCCATTGGTGGTAGAAATGAAGATAGGAATCTTGAGAGTTCGACGAATCCTAATTGATACGGGAAGCTCGACTAATATTATCTCAGCCGATTATCTATCGCGTTTGAAATTAGATAAGAATCAGTAGACAACCGTCCAACATCCAATCATTGGATTTGGAGGAGAAGTAATTCACCAAATGGTCGATTAATTTGGGTTGGGGAAACGGAGAAGTCAAGGACGATCTTTGTCAAGTTCCTAGTCGTTAGAAACTTGACGGTGTACAACATAATTCTTGGACGGACCGACCCTAAATCTTGTGAAGGCGGTAGTAGTGACTCCTCCCATGCTAACATTACAAATGTTTATTATGACCTAGATATCTACAACACCTTTCATCCGAAAAATGTTGTTACATTGGCGTTCCACAAAAAAAATGTGGGAAGTAGAAAAGTATAGAGAGGAAAAAATTTAACGAATAAACTATGGTCCAACTTCAAAGAAAAACACTAAACAAATTTATAAAAAGAGGTGTGGTATCCTAAGAGTATAACCACTAGATGATCCAAGAGCAAGATCATTAGGAGAGAGACAATAAAAAATAATAATAAATTAGGAGAGAGGGAATGATAATCTGATCATCCTAATGATCCAGATTTTCAATCTCATTTATCTCTTTGCTATCGGCAACACACTGAGCTGCGAGAACAAAAACCAACCACCACTCCACGTGTCAGACAGGGAAAGGAGACGCAGGGCCTAGTTACTTTTCTTCTCAATTTGCAACGTTGGATCAACCTCCACCCAAAGGCTAAAATTTATTTTTCATTTGTAACCTTTAAAAACTTAAAACTGTAATTAAGAAGTTTTAGTTTTTTTCTTAAAAAATAGCAATGATTATATTATTTTTCTCTACAAAAAGACACCAATATTAATTAACTTCTATACTTTTATCTTTAAGATAATTTCTTTAAAATACTTATCCACTCCCTCACAAATATATTTTCTCATACAAAATCGTCAATCTTATTCAATTTATAATATGATTAATTTCTAAATTGTTGTATTACTCAATTAAATACGATATTAACATTAACCATACTAATGATATTAAGTTTGCTAATATTATTTAATCTCAAATATATAAATTAATTACACTTAATAGTCATTACATGTTATTAAATAATAAAAATATGGATGGAGATATAGATGAGGAAAGAAAATATATGGAGGGGTATGGTAAAAAGTAGGAAAGAGAATGAGAAGATCCAAAATTGTCAATAGGTACACCTGGACGCGCACCTACATAAAGGAATGTGCACTCGGGTGAAACGCTGGCCCAAAAGAACAAAATGCAACCTTTAAACTCTTTCGCGACACGGAATGAACAATGGTTCATTGTAAATGAAGTAAATGAACAATGGTTCATTATAAATAAACTCAAATTCTAGAATTTTCCCTCCTTTTTGTCTCTCCTCTGACAGCTTTTAATTTCAAAAAAACTTTCCCCCTCTCACTTTCCAACACAAAACCAAAGCATTTTCTCTCTCGAAACCATTTACTTTCTTTATCAAAGTTTTCTTATTCTATTCTCTCTCAATCCTTCATCAATCCACCGTTGTTGTTCATTCCAAAGGTCAGTTTGTACTCTCTTTCAATCCTTGATCTTCCATTCTCTCTCTAAAGGTCTTTTTGTTGTTCATCCCAAAGGTGGGTATTTTTACTCGTTCTTTCTGGGTTTTGGGGGTTTTTGTACTCGTTTTTTGGGTCTTCCTTACTTTTATTTTACTCGATATTCCTCATCTTCATTTGGGTATTTTGGGTTCATGCACTCGTTTTTGTTTCAACATATTTAAAATATTTCACAGGGTTTTTTTTTGTTTTTCCCCACGTAATTCGATTTTTGTTGATTCCTATTTTGTTAACTCCTAAATTACTATGTATGTTCCCTTATGTTGGGCTGATATTCATTAAATATATGCTTATGTTCAACCTTAAATGGATAAGTGTTCTTATGTAGATTAAAATGCTATTTTGAAATAAGGTTCATATGTGATGTTCTATTGTTCACCTGAAATGCAATCTTTATATATGTTGAAATGTCCAACTAAAATTGGTCTTTTGACATAGGGTACATCTGGTATGTTCTATTGTTCGTCGTGGAATAGTATAATGTTAATTTAAAATGAATTTCATTTGAAAGGGAGAGTTTGGTTCATCCATTATGTTCTAATGTTCATTTGAAAAGGGTTCTTTTAGTATGTTGAGATGTTCATCTAAAATGTGGTTGCATTTGAAATGAGGTATCCTGGTTCATCTTGAATGTTTGTATGTTTATCTGGAAATGACGCTATTTTGAAATGGGACTACTGGTTCATCTGAAATGCTCTAATGTTCATCAGATAATTGTTTTATTGGTATCTTATAACTTATATATTCATTTTATTCACTCCATTGTTCATTTTATTTCAGCACTGAAGATCCAGGAGCACAACCACAAACCCAACCCCAAAGAATGTTAGTCCTTATAATTATAGGCAATTGTTCACTCTTATATATGCTTATGTTCATCTGAAATGACAATGGTCATCTGGAATGTTCTAATGCCCTTTTGACATAGGGTTCATTTGTTATGGTCAAATGTTCATCTTGAAAAGGTATATTGTTCAATTGAAATGAATTTCATTTGAAATTGAGTTTTTGGTTCATCCAAAATGTTCTAATGTTCAACTAATATGTTCACACATGTTATTAATTTGTTTATTCATTCATGTAATTAAATGGTTCATTCATGTTGTTAAATTGTTCATAGATGTCATTTATTTGTTCACTAACGTATTATCACGGATTATTCTATACAACTGTTTTATACATGATGTCATTTTATACACTTGTTTACTTTATTCAGTATTCATTCATTCCATTCAAATGTTCATTTATTTCATTTATTGTTCATTCAGTTTATTTGATTTTTCATTCATTTGATTATTTTCATTTTACCATTTCATATTATTCATTCAATTCAATCAATTGTTCTGACTTACTTGCTCGTCAAGTTTGCTCAATTGTTCATTTGATCATTTTATTTTAGTAAATTATACATTTGATCATTTTATTTTAGTCAATTGTTCATTTGATCATTTCATTTTATTCAATTGTTCATTTGATCATTTAATTCATTTGTCTATTTTCTAATCTTTTATCTATTGACTATGCAGAATTTGAAAACCTAGAGGCACCGCCACAACCCAACACGAATTACATAAGATCCTGCTGCAACCAAGATATCATATTTATTAATTTATTTCAATTATTTATTTGTTCATTTGCCCATTGTTTAATAGTTTTTCCCTATTGTTCACTAGTCATGTTCGTAATTCAGTATTTTCTTCCTATTATTTATTTGACTAATTGTTCATTCTTTTTATTTAGTTGTACACTCATGTTATTTAATTGTTCATTTAATCATATCATATGATTAAATTGTTCATTGAATTCACTCGTGGGCCTTTTGTAAAGCTCCGGAGAAACTGTTCTTGATGAATAGTACTGAAGCAGAAAAGTCCGCCGATGTAGTTTCTAGTACTTTTTCTATCAACTCCACTTTAGTTAAAGCATTATTCGATTCTGGAGCGACCTATTCTTTTATTTCGGCGTTTGTTGTTAAGAGTTTAGGTCTAGTAGAATTTGAAGTCGTTGATTTTAGTATTCCTTCTGGGAAGTCGTGAAGTGCACTAAGATGTTTAGAAACTTACGATCGAAGATAGGAAGTTGTATTTCTCCCTCTAATCTCATAGAATTCAATTTGGGAGACCTAGACATTATCCTAGGAATGGATTGGCTTAGTTCTTATAAAGCCAAGATAGATTGTGAAGTTCATAGGGTAGTTTTGAATAGTCCTTCGGGGAAATCGATTTTGTACCGACGATTTGGGAAACCTAAAAGTTTTGGGGTCATTTCTGCTATGCAAGCTGAGAAGTTGATAAGGAAAGGGTGTGAAGTATTCTTGTGTAGTGCGAGAGAGGGAAGCAAAGAAGTTGAGTCAAGAATTGCAGGATGTACCTATCGTGAATGAGTTCTTAGATGTGTTTCCAAGTGAAATCTCCTGGAATGCCGCCTAAGAGAGCCGTTGAGTCTACCATAGACTTAGTTTCTGGAACTGCACCTATTTCGAAAGCACCCTACAGGATGGCACCTCCAAGATGAGTGAATTGATGACTCAATTGCAAGAATTGTTGGAGATAGGTTACATTAGGCCTAGTGCGTCACCTTGGGGAGCACTAGTGTTATTTGTAAAGAAGAAGGATGGTAGTATGAGGTTGCAATCGATTATCGCGAGTTGAACAATGTGACTTTTAAGAACAAGTATCCTTTCCTGAGGATAGATGATCTTTTCGATTATTTGAATGGAGCTAGTGTTTTCTCGAAGATCGATTTGCGTTCGGGGTCCCATCAATTGAAGGTGGCCGATAAGGATATACCTAAGACTGCTTTTAGAACGAGATATGTCACTATGTGTTTACTATGATGCCATTTAAGTGACGAATGCACCTGCAATATTTACGGACTTGATGAATAGGATTTTCGATGATTTTTTAGATAAGTTTGTTGTGATATTCATTGACGATATTTTGATCTACTCAAGAATGAAGAAGAACATGATGAACATTTGAGAATTATTTTGGAGACGCTTAGGAGAAATCAATTGTTTGCCAAGTTCTCGAAGTGTGAGTTCCGTTTAGAGAAAGTTGCATTTTTAGGTCATTACGTGTCTAAGAAGCAGTTTCTATGGATCCTACAAATATACAAGCCGTTAGTGAGTGTCCTAGACCGAAGAATGTGTTTGATATAAGAAGTTTTCTAGGATTGGCTGGTTATTATAGAAGATTTGTGAAAGATTTCTCGAAGATAGCGAGACCTATTACTACTTTCATGAAGAAAGAGTCGAAGTTTGAGTGGAATGAGAAGTGTGAGGAAGCTTTTCAGATTTTGAAGGATCGAATAATCTTTGCACCTGTTTTGACTTTGCCTGATGGGAATGATGGATTCGAGGTATATAGTGATGCTTCGAAGAATGGTCTGGGATGTGTGTTACAGCAGAACGGGAAGGTGATGTCTGCATCGCGTCAGTTGAAGTCGTATAAGACTAATTACTCCTACCCATGACTTAGAATTAGCGGCCATTGTGTTTGCATTGCAGATTTGGAGACATTATCTATATGGAGCAAACATGAAGATATTCACTGACCATAAGAGTTTGAAGTATATTTTCACTCAGAAGGATCTCAATATGAGACAAAGGAGATGGTTAGAATTGATCAAGGATTATGATTTAGATATCCAGTACCATGAAGGGGAAGGCGAATGTATTCGGCGATGCTTCGGTAGGAAGACGAGCCATAGCGTGAATGCGTTGGTAGTTTCCGAAGAGTTGTATCGAGATATGCAAAGGCTTAACCTTGAGATTTTGAATCCTAGAGAGATAGAAGCGAGATTGAACGCTTTGTCGGTAGGATCGGATTTCCGACGAGATCTTGGAGAGTCAAGTTGGAGATGAACATCTTGACAAGATAAAGGAAAAGATGAAGCAAGGAAAGGTAGTTGATTTTATGGTCCATGAGGATGGAAGTCTGAGATTCAAAGGAAGGTGGTGTATACCACAGAAGTGTGAAGAGCTTAAGAGGAAGCTTATGGAGGAAGGTCACAATACCCCGCATTCCGTAAACCCTGGTGGTGATAAGTTGTATAAAGACCTTAAGGAGAATTATTGGTGGACGAATATGAAGCGAGAAGTCGCTGAATTTGTGTCCAAGTGTTTGACTTGCCAGAAAGTGAAGATAGATCACAAGAGACCTATAGGGAAGGTCAATCGTTAGAAGTTCCTGGATGGAAGCGGGATTTGATTTCTATGGACTTTCGTGACAGCATTGCCGAAGACCAAGACTGGCAATGATACTAATTGGAGTGATTGTGGATCAATTGACTAAATCTGTCGTCTTTATTCCAATCAAAGACGGTGAAGAAGAATTAACTTGCAAAGACTTATATCAAGCGTCGTGAGACTCCATGGTGTGCCGAAATATATTATTTCAGATCGTGATTCGAAATTTCTCTCGAAGTTTCGCAGAAAGTTCAGCAGAATCTTTGAACTACGTTGAAGATGAGTACTTCTTTTTCACCCTGCGAAAGATGGATAAACTGAGAGGACCAATCAGACTATGGAGGACATATTGATATCACGTGCGATTGATTTTTAAGGAAGTTGGGAAGATAAATTAGATTTGATTGAGTTTTCATAAAACAATAGTTACCATGCAAGTATAAAAATGGCACTATTTCAAGCTTTGTATAGACGGAAGTGTAGCAGTCCTATCTGTTGGAATGACTTTAGTGAGAATATAGTCCTTAGGGACTGAATTCATTGAAGAGACTGTCTAGAATGTGGGGTTGATTCAAGCTAGGATCCAAGCTGCCCGTGATAAGTAGAAGAGTTACGCTTATTTGAAGAGGCGTGAAAATGAGTTCGCAGTTGGCGATAAAGTGTTTTAAAAAGTCTCACCGACTAAAGGTGTTATGAGTTTGGAAGAAAGGTAAGTTGAGTGCCAAGTATGTCCGTATGAGATTTTGCAGCGAGTTGGCGGCGAGTAGCCTACAAGTTGGCTTTACCCATAGAGTTCGAGAAGATGTACGATGTGTTTCATATCTCGCAGCTTAAGAGGTATATTCCTGACGAGAATCATCTACTTGAACCCGAAAGAGTTCAGATTGATAGTAGCCTTACGTATGAGGAAAGACGTATGAAGATTTTGGACGCTAAGGTGCGTAGTACACGCAATAAGGATGTGAGTATCTTGAAAGTAC
>CANSGD010000154.1:0-309674 GCA_947645195.1 Patellifolia procumbens | reverse complement strand
AAAGCCTTTGATACAATTAAGTGGAGCTTAAGATGACCATATGCTTGGTTAATTGGAATCTATATATACAACTTGTGGATATTGGTTAAAGCAGTGTATCACCACAGCTTCAATGTTTTTATGATAAGGCTGTTTCAACAGTACCATTCAAGATTCAGAGCAATATTTTGTAGGGATCTAAGAATTTATCCCTAAACAACTCAAATATGCAGTAGTTATTGTAGGATTATAGGTACGGTTTGTTGGACTTAAGGAATCTAATTCATGTGCCACCAAACAGGATCTCATGCACATATAATTAAGGATCATATAATAATTAATTACCAACCTCTTGATGCGTGATTTAAACTGGTACGACGGGATTGAATACTTCAAAGTATAGCCAACGATCTTGGAGAAAGAATCCCAAACGTGATTCCTCTACTTAGTCCACCAATTTGGATCAACACCCACCAATGTTATTCCCAAGGAAGAACGAAATAGTTCTTCTTTTTTGAGTAATGTCGCGATAGAGAGAAAGAGTAGGAGAAAATAATGAGAGATGGCTGGATCTTATTTTCTGACTGCATTAATCTTATATAGGAATAATTAGGTCAAATAATTTCCTCTTATCTCCCTCTTGGGCCGACTACCCCATAGCCTTTATGGGTTATGGGTTTTTCTTTTGTTGATCCAAATATTATGTGTGACCTTGTATCCCCCCATTTAAGGGGCTTCGGGTTTATTATTTACTAACCCAAAGGTCTATAGCGTTCTCTAGCAAGACGTAAAGACGACCCAATTAAACGAATTATTATCTGCATAATACGATCCATATTATATTTAGTAATTTCATTAGAGTCAAGGACACAATTCCTTCAATCTCCCACTTGTCTGAGACGAGCGTGCAATATTCAAATTCCTAAAGTCTCTTTGTCTCGAATTACAAGTATATCACATCTCTATGTTATCCATACTAATTCCTGAAATCTTTGAAATCCGAGTTCGAATTGCTAAACAAATGATTATCTTATAATCCATTTGAGCACGGCCATGCATTTTCAGTTCTCACTCTTTCAAGAGGCCAAAACACCCATCCTATCTTATATAGGAGGACCTTTTCAATCTTGTGGCAACCAAAACTCCCACTCAACTAAATAACCCGAAAGCTACCTTTGTAGTCCCCTTTTACGGCATGACGTTTGACAGTCATCAAAGGAGCCAATCATTAAGCTAAATAGTGTTCCACTCATGTCTTAGGAATCCACTAATATAATTAAAAGGTCTCAGCCCCCCCAGTAGGTCAGTTCGATCATGTATCAAATATACATATCCATATGATTGACTAAACATCTCTATGTTCCTATAGCCCATGAAACAGCGCTATCACCGACCTTATATGCTAACTTTAATAAGTCATTTATGTCCAATTTAATGGATTGGATTAGGAACATGAATATTCTATGAATTTCGGCCACTTATGGTGTTCATTCATCAAATCAGATATTTGAAAAAACTATTGATTCAAGAATATTTTGGACATTTTATTTAATACTAAACCAAAATTAAATAAGATAAAATTTTATTTCCCACAAACATAAAATAGCAAAACCATGTCTTTACATTGTAATGCTTCTTCAAACATAATACAATCAAAGCTATTCTAACATTTGTTTGAAGCTTATTGTCTAGTACGCACTTTCATGCTTGGCCGAGGTGTAGGTTTAGTAAGCGGATCAGCCACATTCTTCATCCGTGGGAACTTGCAGATCATACATCCTTCGCTGGCACCTATCTCGCGAATAAGGTGATACTCTCTTATTACATGTTTGGATTTGTTATGTGATTCCGTTTTTTTGCTTGTGCAATAGCACCATTATTATCACATAATAGCTCACCTTCCAGAGCACTAGGTACGACACCTACTCTGTCAAGAACTTCTTTTATCCAAACAGTTTCCTTAGCTGCTTCAACCGCTGCTAAGTATTCAGATTCTGTCGTAGTCTGCTACAGTGCTTTGCTTTGAACTCTTCCAGCTCACTGCTCCTCCATTTAGACAAAAGATGTACCCTGACTGAGAGCTGGTACCAATCTCCAACAGTTTGTTGCTCAGATCAGTATGACCTTTAATAACCAGCTCATTTTCTCCATAGACTAAGAACATGCCTTTAGTTCCTCTCAAGTACTTAAGGATGCTCTTGGGGATGCAGTCCAGTGTGCTTCACCTGGATTTGCTTGGAATCTGCTACACATGCTGAAGGCGTACGCAACATCTGGTCGAGTACTTATCATGGCATACATGACAGATCCTATAGACGAGGCATAAGGTTGCTATTCATTCGCTTCAACTCATTAGGCTCAGTCGGGCACTAATTCTTGCTAAGCGATAGGCCATGTGACATGAGAATCAACTTTCTTCGAGTTTTCCATGTTGAACTCCTAGCAAACTTTATCAATATAAGTTTCTTGACTTAGTCCAATCATCCTTCGAGACCTATCTCTATGGATTTTTATTCCCAATATGTACTCAACCTCTTTAAAGTCCTTCATAGCGAAACAACTTTTCAACCGTTCCTTAACTGACTCAAGTATCGCATGTCATTTCCCATGAGTAGATGTGTCATCAACATACAGAACTCAAAAGACTAAGCTACTTCCACTAAATTTTTTGTTAGACACAAGATTCTTCTTCGCTTTTGAGAAACCAAACTGTTTGGATTGCCTCATCAAATAGAAGATTCCAACTCTGAGATACGTTCTAATCCATAAATGGATCAAGCTTGCAAACCTTTTTTAGTATTTTATTCGGATCCTCGAAACCCTCAGGTTGTGTCATATACACATCCTCATTCAAGAATTCTTTGAAGAATGCGGTTTTGACATCCATCAGCCAAATTCGCAATCGTAATATGCAGCAATCGCTTAAAAGTATCGGAATCGACGTAAGCATTGCTACTGGAGAAAGGTCTCGTCATAGTCTATACATGAACTTGTCTGAATCCTTTTGCAACCAGTCTTGCTTTATAGACATAAATGTTTCCATCTTTGTCTGTTTTCAATTTGAACTCCCACACATCCACTAGGTGTAACCCCATCGAACGAGTCGACAAGGGTCAAACTTTATTCTCAGACATAGATTCTAATTCGGTTTTCATGGCCTCAGCCATTTCTCAGAGTCTGGGCTCGTCAAAAGCTTTGTTTGTAGGTAGTAGGCTCTGGAATTCTTCAAGATCATTATTTCAGAGTTTTCAGTTAGCAGGAAATCCAACCAACCTTTTGTTTGGAATCCTTGGTCTACTTGACCTACGCGGGGCCTGAGCATCAATAGAAATGTTCTCTTCAACATCTTGATGATTTTCGCTTGAATTAGATTCGAAGTGGGACGGTAGGAGTTTCACGCGTTGAATACGTCATCTCCTGAACTTGACTTTGGTCTTGTCGGGCCATCTCTGACATGCGGGTGTGAACCACGTCCATTGCTGCTCATCTCGAATTTCTTCGAGAGCTTCTTACTCCCACATATCTTTCTGGAAATAAATTCCTTTTCAAGAAAGACACCATCACGAGCAACAAATACACTTGTTCTCTTGACGGTTATAGAAGTATACCCCTTGTCTCTTTTGGGTATCCCCCAAAGAGACATTTATCAGATTTGGGTGCAAGTTTGTCGGACGTAACGCTTTACATAGACCTCACAACCCCAGATTTTAAGAAAAGATAAGTTTGGAACCTTTCCATTCGACATCTCATATGAGTCTTTTCTACAGCCTTTGACAGGCTCCTATTTAGTGGGGGTAATGTTTCAGAGCATATCCCCAAAAAGAAATCGCAAGATCAGCAAGACTCATCATTGATCGAACCATATCTAATGGAGTTTGATTCCTCCTTTCAGAGACACCATTTAACGTGGAGTTCCTGGTGGAGTCAATTGTGAAAGTATTCACACAATTTTTCAAATGATCATCGAATTCTTGGCTCAAATATTAGCCTACCACGATCGATCGTAATGCCTTATTGTCTTAACAAGTTGATTTTGTACTTCATTTTGAATTCTTTGAACTTTTCAAATGAAACCGACTATGTTTCTTTAAATAGCCAACCCTTCGACTTAAATCGTCAGTAAAAGTGATGAAATCCTGAAACCACTCCCTAGCTTTTGTGCTCATGAGCTCACAAACATCTGTATGTATGAAACCCAAGAGATCACTAGCCTTTTCACCCTTTCAGTAAAAGGTGATTTAGTCATTTTCCCCACCAAGCATGACTCACAGACATCAAAAGATTCGAAATCAAATGATGGAAGGATTCCATCCTGTTGTTGTAACTTTTGGATGCCCTTTGGTTTATATGACCCATTCGGCAATGCCAAATGTAAGTATAGGGTTTGGAAATCATTCGATTTTTTGTTTCTTGCTATCTATGTTATTGACTGTCTTTGACCTATCTACAAGCATATAAGCCATTAATCAATTTTGCACTAGCATAGAACATATGATAGTAAGAAATAGAACAACACTTGTCCTTTATTTCAAAACAAAAGAAACCATACATCATCCAAAAACGGAAACAGAAATAATGTTCTTAGTAATTGGCAGAACAAAATAACAATTATTTAGTTCTATAATCAATCCAGAGGGTAAATGTAGACTATAACTTCCAATGGCAAGTGCAGCAACTCTTGCTTTCCCTTTCCAACGCGAAGCTTTACCTCGCCCTTTGCTAGCCTTCGGCTTCTTTTTAGTCCTTGCACATCGTTAACATTAGCGAGGAAACCACAGCCGGTATCTAATACCCATAAAGAAGTAGAAGTCAAATTGATTTCTATAACATAAATACTTGAGGTGGAAGCCCCCGACTTCTTTTCCTCCAAGTATTTGGGGCAATTTTTCTTCCAGTGACCTATCTTTTCACAATGGAAGCACTTGCTTCCCGCGGCTGCTTTTGGCTTAGCGGTCGGCTTAGGTTTTTCAGGAGCAACGACAACTTTCTTGCCTTTGGCCTTCTTGCCCCCATTTATTCTTAAAACCACTTTCCCTTTTGAAAGAGTCTTAGGGTCCTTTCCCAATTAAGGAAATTTTCTCATTCAACCTATCCTTCTCAAGGAAAGGACGATATTGAAACCAGAGTTGTTGTTGTTGTTGTTATTCATAGTACCTCTAGACAGAAAAATAAAAGGCAAAGTTTAATTTATGTTTATGAAACAACCTTAAAACATGCAATGGTTTCTAGGTTTGACACTTCATTCAATTTTAATGTCCAATTTGAATAAGTGAGTACAAGATCCTATCAACATGCAACGATAAGCAGACGGAGGCCTTATCTTAAAGTTACATGCTCAAGGTAAGTAAACTCTTTACTAATTATAACACTTTATAATTCTTGTTTAGATAGGAAAACATCACATGATTAACTATCTCTTGCTTCAAAATCCAAAGCGCTTTTGATGATTTTGTTGAGGACAACCAAACTTAGTATGCAAAATTCGCAATTTCACCCTATCTCCCAAAATTAATGACAATACTCTGCGGAGGCATGACCTATTATCATTAATTAAGGGTTAATAAGCACTTTATGTTTGGAAAAGCTAACCTCAATATTTATGGGACGTAAGTTTATTATGTTGTTATTAATCAGTGAACTCCTAATTATTAATACCAACATACTATAAACTTATAAGCATTGTAAAATAATACTGCCAAGTTGATTATATCTCCCAAGAAAGTTACCCACGACGTTAGAGAGAGCCTTCCTAATCCTAGACAGAGTTCATCATCTTAACATAAAATTTTACTAATTACAACAATTGTAATTCTTAGTTGATGAGTGATTGCCAAGGGGATTATAGCTCCCCAGGTAAGAAAGTTACCCACGACGTTGGGGAGAGCCTTCCTAATCCTGGCAAAGCTTATCACCTCACTTGTACACCCATCAACTTTGCTTAAAGTCCAAAACCATTTTGATTATTTTATTGGGTCATACTAGTCATCTTACTAGTTATTATAGCAATTACATCAAATATATAAAATTGCCATATAATAAAATCATATATTATTCATGCCAATAATCGAATAATCAAATGAATTTCCATATTATAATATCACATATTATAAACTCAAAATAATATCACATATTATCATTTCAATAATCAAAATATCACATATTAATTGCCAAATAATAATATCACATATCATGTTTGCCAATAATTAAAATATCAAATATTCTTAATTAAAGCAAGAAGATAAAAACATTTAAGCTAGTAAATCTAACTAACTAAAAGAATTATCTTTTCTCAACTAGTTTTAATTAGATTAAAGAATCAGATTATGGATTTATCTTATGACCTAGTAAAAGAAAAGATAATTGGAATTGCTTAATATTCTCAAATAAATCATATTTGTTTGATTTTCAATAATCAAAAGATACTAACTAAAAGTTTTTTTAATGATTTTTGGTTATTAAAATCATATTTTAATCACCAAAATATTTTAATCATTAAATCTCATAAGATTTCCGGTTATTAAAATCATATTTCAATAACCAAAAGATATAAGTTTAAAACCATAAAAGATTTTATGATTAAAAGAAAGATAAAAAGAAAAAACATATTTTTTTTATTTGAGAAATAAGGTGGCAGGCCCTTGACCGCACAGCCAGCGACTGTAACCATCGAAGGGCTGCTGCCCAGCCACCGCAGCGCAGACCCGCCACCCCGCAGCCAGCCAAGCAACAGTGCCCACCACCGCAGGGCTGAATGCTCACCGGAGAAGTTTCGGCCATCTCGTCGGACGCGCGCCACCTTTGCGCTGCTAGCTTCGCCGGGAAATTGCCCAGAATTTTCGAAAAATTCTGGGCCATATCACGAGAAATCGAAGCTTTCGGGTTAAATTCGAGCATAAAACATATCATACTTCCTCCGTTTCCTTTTAAGTGCTACATATTGACCTTGCTACTATTCATCCATTATAGTTTGACTGGCTTTTACAATTTATGCATAAGAAAAAATATAGTCTTGTTGGATCTTGTTTGATTCGTCTCGATGTATACATTTTTAATATCTTGTTGTCATAATTTTTACAAATGCATAATTAAAGATAAAAACCATACAAAATGTGTCTCGACAAGTGTGAAAAAAGAAATGTAGCACTTAAAAGAAAGAGGAAGTATATGCTTTTAACTCCTTCAATTTGAACGTTTCAAACCAATTGGAGTGTTAAGTCTCTATTTATCACCAAATCAAATTGAATTGGGGAAAAACTTAGGGTTTTCATTATTCTTAACCAAACTCTTTGATTTTGAAACGAAAACAACAATCAAATACATGATTTTGCAATTCGAATCTAAGAAACCAAAGCCCTAAATCAATTTTCCAAAATCTGTGATCAAATTGTTGAATTTGAGTCACAAAATTCACCTACCTAATGTCCAACATTAGGGTTCGAAAATTCTGAAAAATAAAATAAAAATTAATATTAAGCAATTATAGCGGAATTTCATGAATCTAATTCATAAGCACCTAAAACAGGATCTCATGCACATATAATTAAGGATCATATAATAATTAATTACCAACCTCTTGATGCGTGATTTAAACTGGTACGGCGGGATTGAATACTTCAAAGTATAGCCAACGATCTTGGAGAAAGAATCCCAAACGTGATTCCTCTACTTAGTCCACCAATTTGGATCAACTCTCCATCAATGCTAGTTGGAAGGAAGAACGAAATCGTTCTTCTTTTATGGAGTAATGTCAGTTGAGAGAGAGAAAGAGCAGGAGAAAATAATGAGAGATATTGTATCTTATTTTCTGACTGCATGACCTTTATATAAGAATAATTAGGTCAAATAATCTCCTCTCATCTCCCTATTGGGCCGACTACCCTATAGCCTTTATGGGCTATGGGTTTCTCTTTTGTTGAGTCAAATATTATGTGTGACCTTGTAGGATCCATTTAAGTGGGCTTCGGGTTTATTATTTACTAACCCAAAGGTCTATAGCGTTCTCTAGCAAGACGTAAAGACGACCCAATTAAACGAATTATTATCTCTATAATACGATCCATATTATATTTAGTAATTGCATTAGAGTCAAGGACACAATTCCTTCAGTTATATACATACATGAGATGATGTTACAAAAAGATTCTATTATAATAATTACATTACATCATCTTTGTTTTCTCTCTACCAATTAATTGAGGTAGTGACGCATTGACAACTCTAATTACTATAAGTTGGGAAATGTAACAACTATTTCAAGAGATCTCAAAGACAATACTTTATACATGTTGGAGTTTGTTCATAAGTGTTGTGAGAAAAACTCTTAATTGCTTCAAAAGAATGTGAAAGGTTTGTAGTCCTAAATAAGAAGCGTAAAAGATAAGTAATGGATTTATTAATATTAGTCTTCCTACTACCTTTTGAGTTGGTGACTTGAGAAGCTTTGATTTCCATTTCCTATTAGTGGGTTGTTTCCACCTTCCCACTACTCCCATTCCACTTCCCCAAAAATAGCCATGATCTGTTTCCACTTCTTCTTCCCAATCCCTATATATACATGGGCTCTGGTATTATTTTGGGACACAGAAAAATTCCTCATAATCTCTTTTACAATCTCTATTACTGGGCAATATTAAGAGCGTTCTCAAACTGTCTCTCTGTACTTCACCGGCGAGTCAGTGTCGTGTTAACCCTGGAGGTTGGTTTGCCACGAGTCCGTGTGTTCGTAGCGGGGCAATTTCAACTTTAGGGCAGTGATAATATCACGCCACGACAATTCTTCAAATAAGTTTATTATTTTACCAGTCATAATTCCTACAATCTAAAGTTGAAATTATTTTATATCGTAATTTTCTTAGCGAATTAATGGCTGAAAATTCGAGCACTCCCGATGATTTCTTTGTGAGAATTGCGAGCATTTTCTAGTTTGTTGATTTCCGAATTTTGCGAGTATTCTCTTTCTTTATATTTGTTGTGTCACTGATGTGCGAGCAATTCCTTTATACCAAGTTGCTGTTTTTTTTTTTTTTGGATCTGTTCATTGTATTTATGAATGAGTTTTTAAGATTAGTTTGCTCGTGTCTTAGATCCAATTGCTGATTTATGATTGATAAGGTGATTTTCGTCTTATTCGTTTTTAGTGAGTGTTGCCGTGTTGGTGCTCTATCAATAGGTTTTGTTTAAGCTGTTTGCTAAGCAACTTTTATCAATCCAGCATTGAAGTTCATTTTGATTAGTTGAAAGTCAACTCAAATTTGAGTATTACTTTTCTTTGAGTTTGTTAGTTTTGGAGAGTACTTGCATTTCATTAGGATATTTTTTTTGGGCTGTAAATTCAAATCCAATTAGTATAATTGGTATTTGAGACTACTCTTTTAATGTTCTATGATTGGGATGTTTTGGATCTGTTGTTTTCATCGTTGTGAAAAATAATCTGCTAAACCTATGATTTGGGTGAAAACTATCATATCTTCTATGATTTGATTTTCTACGTGCTTTGATTTCAATATGCTAGGGTTTTGTAAACCCTAATTTGAATAGGCTGGTTGGATGGTATGATTTTCGTAGGTTTAATGACAAATTTATTTATGCGAAAGGTTTTGACGAAATCTGCGAAAATCTGCGGAAACTTAAATGTCTCCGATTTTCGTTTTTAAGTAGTGTTTTTTGGGTGGAAATAATGTTTTGAAAAAGACTCACTACATTGTAGTGAGGACTGCCCTTTCGAGTCCAAATTCGATTGGTAAAGGTATTTTTCGAGCAGTTTTAGTTTTCCAAGTCATAATTTAATTTGGATTTGATTCAAAAAACCTTTATCAAGACTATTATTTTAAGACTATCATTGGTATATTGTGTGGGAATAATTTTCTTGATTGCACACCAAGTGTTCGATGAAATGCCTCAAAGGGCAAAGGTTGAAAAGAGAGCGGTCAAACGCATATGGAATGCTATCGAGATTTCAATGTGCTTAAGGAAGTTCACTGATCATCCTATATGCTATTAAACTCTAAACTTGCATAATATGTTTATTGAATGCTCAATGCTTGTTTTCATTTACATATTTATCATTGTATTATATTGCAATGTGGGGGTAAGTTAGAGTTTGAAACAAATAGGAATGTTGTTTGGGCTCTCTTTTGAGAGTGTTGGAGAACGAAACTTTCATGTGTTTACTTTGTTTTCTGTGTGGACTTTAATTGCCTATACAAAGTATGATTATTTATTCTGCTAAGTGTGTTGTGTGGGGTCCATTGCTAAATCTCTTGATTGATTAGGATTTGTAGTACTCTATTATGCAAAGTGTCTTGAGTTGATTACCATCCTCCTCAGCCTAGGGAGCAATGGATTTGTAGAGCATGGATTAAGAGCTAAGTTTGAGAAACCCATTGGTTTGATTTTAGAGGAAATAAGTGTTTTCCTAAGTATGTTTTCTAAACTTGATGGTTTTGTGTTGTTCTTAACATGTATTGCTTATGCAATTAGTTTGTCAGCTTATCATATATAAAGCACAAGGTTGTGGATTTGTTTTAGAAAGCGTTAATCTAAATGACGATGTAACTGAGTTACAAGTCTAATATGCTAGTAATATGTTCCTGACTTGATGTTGTCTTGCAGTAAGAAAGTTTATGATACAAAGCAGTTTTAGTCAATGTACTTTCTATGAGTATTGGTGCGTTGGTTTGAATTACAACGCAAGAGGGGATTGCAAAGTCAACTATGAATTAGGATTCAAATAGTTGAATCAGTCAAGTCAAAAACTTGCTTTTGAAGTTTTTTGCCCATTGTGGGGGTAATTTGATGGCATTGGCCACTTCTTAACGGTTTATATTGTGTTTGTTAAGTTTCATGTCTCTTTGCAGGTATGTTTTGTGTAGCACTCACCATGCATTAAGAGGTTGAGTTGTTTGTCCATGATGTATCTATAGCCTATGTGGTGGTTCTTTAATTGGACTTGATGGATTCATCACTTGTATATGAGATTGGGCAATGAGTGTCCTCAATCTATCTATACTCCATTGAGATGGGGTAGTCCTATGAGAAATCATAGATAAATTGTGTTTATACATTGTGATATCACATGAGTATGTAAAATCTGAGAGAGATATTGTAGATCCTCTCACGAAAGGCCTTTGTAGAAAAATGGTGCTAGAGTTAGCACAAGGAATGGGTTTAAAGCCTATTGTGGAGTGAATTATGATGGATACCCTTCTTAGATATTTTCTAAGTTCAAGGGTCAAACTAAGTCATAAAAGAACTCAAGTAGTAGATACTACTACCATTCCTATATTGATAAAAGTGATGTAGTATTTGTTTTTACTGAAATAATATGTGTAAAGATGAGTAAAATGCTCTTAATAAGTTCATAGCCTTGATAAGGTGGTTTGAGACAGTACAAACTTGATGAACTTAACTATGTGAATGTGGGGGTTACGCCCGATCCCCTATGAGATCCCTTAGGCTTCGGATCTCTAGAGCATTCATGAAAATCCAGGCATTGTGGGGCACTTATATATATATCGCGAGAACGTTTCTTATTTTGAAAAAGGTTTAGTGCGCAAGTATTGATTATGAACTCCGTAGAAGGTTCAAAGAGAAATCTACCTAATACGACAATATGACATACTTGTATGCACTGGGTATCAATTCAAGTCTCTAAGACATTGATGCTTACAAAACTGAGTATCTATTGCCCATATCATCATCTTCCAACCCTGTTTCTTTCTGTTTTCTTCTTTTGAATCATGTGGGGGATTGTTGGAGTTTGTTCATAAGTGTTGTGAGAAAAACTCTTAATTGCTTCAAAAGAATGTGAAAGGTTTGTAGTCCTAAATAAGAAGCGTAAAAGATAAGTAATGGATTTATTAATATTAGTCTTCCTACTACCTTTTGAGTTGGTGACTTGAGAAGCTTTGATTTCCATTTCCTATTAGTGGGTTGTTTCCACCTTCCCACTACTCCCATTCCACTTCCCCAAAAATAGCCATGATCTGTTTCCACTTCTTCTTCCCAATCCCTATATATACATGGGCTCTGGTATTGTTTTGGGACACAGAAAAATTCCTCATAATCTCTTTTACAATCTCTATTACTGGGCAATATTAAGAGCGTTCTCAAACTGTCTCTCTGTACTTCACCGGCGAGTCAGTGTCGTGTTAACCCTGGAGGTTGGTTTGCCACGAGTCCGTGTGTTCGTAACGGGGCAATTTCAACTTTAGGGCAGTGATAATATCACGCCACGACAATTCTTCAGATAAGTTTATTATTTTACCAGTCATAATTCCTACAATACATGTAACTATTATTCTACATGAAAGAAACCTTACGTATCCTTAAATACGATGTAATATCAATTTCGCACCAAATTGAGGACGAAGAGTTCCACGACCAGTCATAGGAGCATGCTCATAGGATGGCGAGAGTTGTAAAGAGAAGCGTTGTAATATCATCGCCAACGCCATCTTAACCTCCATCATTACGAAATTCGATCCAATACATATGCGAGGCCCCCATCCAAATGCAAAGAAACTCATATTTCCTCCTGTGGCCTTCAAAAGACCTTGTGAAAATCTGTTTGGGTTAAATTCCTTTGCATCAGGACCCCATAATTTTTTACTATGATGAATGAATATAGTCGGTAGCATAACATGTACACCAGCGGGTAGAACCATATCTCCTACTCTCATGTCATGGCAAACCTTTCGCCCAAGGGAAAATACTGGTGGATATAGCCGTAGAACCTCATGAAGTATCATGTTTACCTGAGCAAATTAAAACCTTTAAAGATAGGTTGATCATCAAATATGCAATGCATTAAGCTAGTAAATATTGAAAACGACTAATGATTTTGAAGGAAAAAAAACTTGTTCTATATCTCTCTTGGTCTTGGTGTTGCTAATAACGTCGTACCGTATTCACTTTGTATACACCCTAAATACACATTTATGTACCGAAATCAATTTTTTTATGTTTTTGCAGGTAAAGAAAAACTTGAAAGAAGTATGTCATATATCATTATTTAGGATCTTGATTGGAGCAAACCTATTATTAGTATCCGAAATAAAAAAATCAATATTGAAATGAGCAGTCGATATAAAAAATAATTAGATCATTGATTGTTGGATTTTCAATCAGTTCTGCTCAACCCTAAGCACAAGGCGTCAAAAGTTACCTATTCATTTTCTGTTTGATTATAGCTTTTTCGCCCTATCTTTTTTTTTTTACACTTGTTAGCAATCAAACACACAATTTTAGAAAGTCTAATGTATGTAATGAGTATGACTTCTTACATTTAACTAAAAGGACCAATTGCTCAAAATATAGAAGTGTACCTTTTTGAGTTTGTTTAAACCCTCGTGATTAGGTGCATTATGGCCAAATGTGGCTAGAACTTCCTCTCGTGCTTGCTCTTGCCAATCTTGGTGCTTGCTTAGCAAAATAAGAGTCCATACCAACAATGATGAAGTGGTGTCTTGTCCAGCAATATAGAACAATTTGCACTCTTCGATTACTTCTTCCATACTCAACTTAACAAGTTGTTTGTCATTTCCATCTTGTATTCCTTCCAAGTTTGATTTCAACAGTAAACCCAACAAGTCATCTTTACCTTCTTCTCCATTTTCCATTGCTTTTTGCCTCCTTTGGATCAAACCTTTTAACAAAGATTTCATTTCCTTAATGATTTTTGCCTCCCTATTATTTGTTTTAGTTGGAAGAAACCTAGATACAAAGATGAGAAATATCAAGTACGATATTTGTATTACGTTGATATAGGGTATTCTTCTTTGTATATAAGCATACCCTGGTTTTAGTTGCAAGAAAGCATTAGTAGTAGCCGTAGGTAAAAGGTGATTAGTTTTTACATAAGATCTAAAACCAATGAACTTTAAGATGACATGAGTATTTTGGAAGCATATAGTAAAGCACCACACACTAGCCTCACACTAGCCTCGTGTGCTCTGTGTCAAAACCAAGGTCTAGGGACAACATCGTACACAACACAAGTCAGTTGGAGTCGACCTTTGTGTCAAAGTTTGTGTTGTGTGTCATGTCTTTGGTTTTGTAATCTAAAATTGCTAGCAATGCAAAGTTAGTTCCATTAGTCCAAATAGTATTGTGTCATGTTGTGTCTACCTCATATTATTGGATTTTTCCGTACTTTTCCCATATTGGATTTTGTCGTATTTTGGGCTAGGCCAACCTGGCCTAGTGCCATCCATGATAGCTTTACGAGCGAGCCCAAATTAGGTCTATTTACCTACAACTGGAGTCTGTGTAAAAAAATCTGCCAAATATTATCCTAATGAAACAATTACCTGGATCCCGGAATATAAACTGATTGCAATGCTTCAACAGTGATTGAAATGTGTTCTCTCAAAAGTTCAAAGACCCTTTTTCCTTCTTGAAAACTACTTCCAAATGCCGCACGAGAGATTGCATCTGCTGAAAGATTGTGTAGAAATGACCATATTTCTATCTCTTCCGATCCTGTTTGTGATGTCATCTTCTCCCATTCTTGGATCATCTCATCGCAACTCGCATGAAATGCTGGCACCATATGCTATTAAATATTTTACAAAAAACAATATCGTAAAATATATGGTATTTTCATAAAAAAACAACACAATAGTACAACTATTATCATGCACCCAGGTGCATGGTGCACCCGGATACAATCTGGGAACAGTTATATACTAAAAGCGTGCAGCATGTAACATGAAGGCTGCTTAGCCCAGTTGGTCAGCGTGCCTATCATCAATGCTTGAGTTGTTGGATGGTCGCGGGTTCGACTCTCTTGCCAAGCAACTTATTTGGTTTTTTCAATTTTGTCTTTTTCTCACAATATTTGTCTTTTAAATCTCATTTTTCCTTCTACAATTATTCTTAAAATAATATTATTTTTTCTTCCAAAGTCTTACTTCTTATTTTTGTTTATTTATTCTTTTCATTTATTTTTCATATTGTTGTACAATAATTATTGTTTCTAAATTATTAAATATTTAATTTTACGGGTAAAATATATAGTTAATTTAAATTCACTTTAATTTTTAAGCTTCCAATATATGACTAGAATGAGCAATACATCATACATAGTTCGAATGAGCGATGTATTTTAAATGAGCAAATATCTATTTCTAATGTATTGAAATAAAATATAAAAAGAGTCATAAAAAATAAGAAAATGAATAATATTGCTTTCAAATGAGTAGTAGATTTACACTCGAATGTGAAAAATAAATAAATGAGTAATTTATCTTTTAAATGAGCAATTCTATAATTTTCTTTATTGACTAGTAAAGATGTGTATATTGTTTCACATTGATGAATATATTACCAAAATGATCAGTTCATATTTCAAATGAGAAATATATTTGATTTTACTCGTTTGACCAAATGCGCAATCTATTTACAGAGGAAGATCAGTAAAGATTCTGATCTTGAGTGAAGTACGATAAATTGACAAAAGAGCATTTTTGTTTAGATAAGTAAACATTTTGATCTCAAGTGAGGTAAAATAAACCTGCTCATTCACAAAATGAGCAGTTTTATTTACTCATTTGATCAAATGAGTAAAATAAAATTTATCATTTGATCAAATGAGTAAATAAAACTGCTCATTTGATTAAATGAGCAATCGTTTTTTCACAGGAAGATCAGTAATCTCATCTTGAGTGAGGTAAAATAAATCTGCTCATTTACCAAATGAGATGTTTTATTTTACTCATTTGATGAAATGAGCAATCTTTTTGCACAAAAAGATCAGTTAACATTCTAATCTTGAGTGAGCTAAAATAAATATGCTCAATCACAAAATGAGCTGTTTTATTTTACTCATTTGATCAAATGAGCAATCTTTATTTGCACAGGATGATAAGTCTACAATATGATCTTGAGTGAGTTAGAATAAATCTACTTATTTAAGAAATGAGCGACTATTATGAGTTCTGGTATTTTTTATTCTAAACCCATATTTTTTCATCTAAGCCCTTATTTTTTATTTCATGAAACAATCGTTCATCTTTTTAAAATAATCAATTCCATTTTGAATGAGCAATTTTCGTTTCAGATGAACAACTGCGTGAACAAGAAAAATAATGAGGGAAGACGACAAAATAAAATAATGACAAATTTTTTTTATGGTTTTGAAATGAGCAATTTTTCAAATTAGCAATTCCCTAAGCAAGAAAAATAGGGGGAAAGGTAAATAAAAAAAGAGGAACTTAAAAAAATCGGGGAATAAAAAATAGAAGAAAAGGATGTTATAAAAATAAATTGAAAAAAATAATAAAAAATAAAAATGAGTTCAAGGGGGCTCGAACCCGCGACCTCCTGAACATTCACTAAGATGGAATGCTAGTTCAACCATTGTGCTGCACTTTCTTTATTGTAGAATGTTGGCGGAAATAGTATTAGATCTTTTATGCTGAAGTTCGCGAATATTACGATTATGTCACCGGGTGCACCGTGCGCATTAGCCCCCACTACAAATGAGAACGATGATTTACCATCATCATTCCCTAATAGCCATGATCGTAAATATGTTTTGGAGTATTTATGAAAGTGAGAAATACAAAAGATGTATTTACCATTGCCTTAAATATGGTTTTTATGGCATAAATGAGAGCGGTTATTTAGAAGTTAATTAACTCCCTGAAACATATCTGATTAACTTCTCTTAATCACACATGTGCACACGTCTCACACCATTTGCTAGGTATTTGATTGGAAATCTAATTATCAATAATTACATTAGCCCACCCAACATATTATAGCATTACAAAGCCCAAACCCAAGGACGAATCCATCTTACTAGATTTTATCATTAAATGAAGGTGACATGCATATATATGTATTAGTATGTGATATCTTCCGTATCTTTTCACGTGAGACTTTCATTTACTCAACATTAGACTATATTTAATAGTTAGACAGCTTAGACTCTCCGAAAACACAGTCATGTCATTGAAGATTTTATATATAACAACTAGTATTAGGCCCGACTGCCCGGACAATGCCTCGAAATCTTAATTCGTTGCAATTTAGTAGTATATAAAGATAACTAATGTCATTTAGTGTTGCAAAATATATGACAAAACAATCATTTATAATAGGAAAATGTGTCAAGAATAAGTCAACTTTTGCGTTGACCGCTTTTAACAAGTCAAGCTTCGTTTATTCCAGTAGCAAGTAAACCTTGTACACACTTTTGCTTTTAACAAGTATTTTTACCTGTGACTTGATAAACCTGTAAACCCACTTTTTAATTCACCTATTTTCGTTTGACTTTTGAATTTGAAGAAAACTTTTAATTCTAAATTAAACCCACCCCACCCCCACCCAGGCACCCACTGCTCCCCCTCCTTTCCATTTTAAAGACATAACCACCTTCCATCCCCACCCCCACCCCCACTCCCACTCCATAGCTGCCTCCTCTCTCTCCATCATCATCTCAACGCTTCTTCTCCTCCTCCTACTCCATGCGGGGATCTTCATCTTCATTGAGATGCTCTCACATATCATTTGCGTTGATAATAAATGATGGCCATGAATCTGATCCTCATGTCGAAGAAATCTATGCCAAGAAGCGTTCTCTTCGTTCTCAGATTCGTAAACAGCTCAAGAACATGAGCCCAACTCTTAGAGCTCAAGAAGGTTCATTCTTTTTCTTAATTCTTCCGCTCAATATAGTTAGATTGAATACTTGAGCTAAGAAAGTCAAAGTGATTGCACAAAGAGTATGAGCTGGGAATTGGAGCAATAAAAAAGAGGAATTACCCATCCTTTCCTTTCTTCTTTGGTGAATCCTGTTCATGAGGTGAAAATCTGCTCCTTGTGCTTGTCCTTGTTTGAAGATGAATTTGGAGCAGAAATAGGAAGTTTTTGGAGTAGAACAGGGGGTTGTTGTGTCTGGCTGCGGGGTTGGTGCGGGGTTGCTGGGCGGCGTGCAGCGATTGAGGGTGGTCCGACCGGAGGTCCGGCGAGGGTTAGGCGTGGTTCAGTGGGTATGGTTGTTTGTGGTGGTGAAATGGTGGTTAGAATTTTGTTTTAATGGTGGTTGATAAAAATCAGAAATTAAAGAGAAGCAGAAAAGAGGATTGAATCAGAAATCAGAAGCGTCGCGTGAACTCCGACGAGATTTCTTCAACAGTGGCAGATTCCGGTGCCTGATATTTTATGGATAAGGGAGGGTAGGTGGTTGGCTGGGGAAGGGTGGTGGGAAAGGTGGTGTTTAGGAGGGAGGAGGTATATGGGTTTTTTATTTTTTATGTTTTAATTATAAATTATAAATTTTAAAATATTCAATAAAAGAGTGACATGTATCACTTTAACCTGTTAAAAAGGTTAATAAGAGGTCTTATCCGGTAAAAACTTGTTAAAAGAAAAACTACCTACAAGGTTTACTTGCTACTGGAATAAACGAAGCTTGACTTGTTAAAAGCGGTCAACGCAAAGGTTGACTTATTCTTGACAAATTTTCCTTTATAATATAAGTTTCAAACTTATGAGCTAACGTTTGATTTTCATTCATATATCATCTTAAATTTTGATGAAAGAAACAATATTAGTGTGATGGAGAAGTGATTGAAGCTTTGTCTTTCATACTTGAAGTTGTGGGTTCGAATCTTCACATTGAATATTTCTTTTTAACATATAAGAATGGCATGGATAGAATGTTATTGAAAGAGGGGTGGTGACACGTGGCAGATTGCAACTCTTGTCTATGATTTTTAATATATATATATATAGATATAGATGATCTTGTAATAGTGATCGAGTAGTGTCTAAATAAATTTTTTTGGTGAAGTAATCAACAGCATAAAGTTATTTTTTTTTATGTATTTCTTTAAATGCACATTTATTTAGTCATCTAGTGATACCATTTTTTCTTAGTCCAACTCCATTAAAAAATTACACTTGTAAATGATAGATTTTAATGGGCTTTCGCATAAGCACACTTTGGACGAGATTTTGACCACACTTAAACCCAGATAGATCAGAGTTTCATCCTAAAACCATTTGATAATAAGTGGGGTAACCCATTAAACTTATATGTTTGTCATCCTTGCTCTAATTCTATAATGTGGGATAAACTTACATATGAGTTAACTCTTTAACAATACATCTTGTAATAGCGATTGAATATCGAAGTATTAACTATAATTTTTTCATTTTTGAAATGCTTTATTTAGTATTATGTTCGAAGTGTTGACTATAAGTTCCTCTTACATTTTTCTAGTTATAGAAACTAAAAAATAAGATACTTCATCCATTTTCTAAAAATTGCAGCAATTTGACTTTCATACTAGCTAATATATAATTTTGGCAATTAATACCGTGGATTATACATTCATGAAAATGATAAAGAGCTAATATTATAAAAAGGAAAATTTGTCAAATAAACCTTTTAAAAGATCATTTTTGCCAAAAAAAACTTTTAAAATTGATTGACAATAAAAAAAACCACCAACTTGGTTTTCTTACAAGAAGAAACCTTCATTCATTTTCCGGCGTTGACTTCCATTTTATGGCGTTGACCCCTATTTTTCCCGGAATTTTTTGTGGAAACTAAATGAAATTAAATGGATAAAAAACCCTTAAAAAGGGTCAATTCAATAACAAACAACAGCTACTACCACATTATCTAAGGGTTTTCCAATTTATTTTTCGCTAAAATGACGGAAAAAATAGGGGTCAACGCCGAAAAATGGAAGTCAACGGTAGAAAATGGAGGACGGTTTTTTCTTGCAAAAAAAAAAACTAAATTGGAGGTTTTTTATTGCCAAAAAAATATATTGTAAAAAAAAACTTTTAAAATGTTTTTTTGGCAAAATTTCCTTTAAAAATAAACATTTAAGAAAAATCTAATTAATAGGAAAGTATTCGTCATATACTAATAGTTGTAAAATAATAACATATAGTACATACTAACTAATTATTTTATACTTATAATTTGTTAAAGATATCGGTCAAAATGAAATACTTGAATAATGCAAAAGTCTGTTTTTTTTATATAAAGAAAACAGAGGTACTACTATATTTGACATACTATCTAAATATGAATCTAGCAAGAGAGGTCAACATAGGGAGTAGCTGTTATTAGCATAAATCTTCAAATTGAATGCACTAAATTCTTAGTTATCCTCTAAATTTACTGGAATTAGTCATTCTAATTTCTATCATAAATTAAATTTGATTAACCTAATTTAAGGACAGATATCAACCTTTATTTTCTCCATATGGAAGGCAGGGTTAAGCAGCTTTCTTTCTTGAGCCCATTTGTCGCCTTCCAGCCTAATTAAGCCATTGGTAAGCCTCTTCATATGTGGAGTTGCTGGCTTCTGAAAGTCATAAATCTTCAACATTATTTCTCTTATTTCTTCTGGTTTGGTTATGATCACTGTTGGTGTTGGTCCATTCCATAAGAATGATTTTTCACCTACACGTTAATCTATAGTTTAACATTCATGCTTATTATTTATTAAGGCAAAAGCTAACAAGTAAGACCAGAGAAGAATATGTAATAATTACAAAAGTTGGTTTCTGAATTTTTTTATATCGAGATGAATCTAGCGATATTTTATATTTTAATGTGGATTTACTTACTTTTAAATATCACCAATTACATAAGGACCAAAAATGTATTAGTAGGGCATGCAAAAGTACACAATATATAATTATATATATTAGAAATGGAGTAATTTATTTAATTTTTGTCAATCGAAAAAAGCCAATCAATTTTTTTACTTTATCATGAATCGCAATGAGTATATCGAATAAAATCGTTTGGTAAAATAAGTTGTTATATGCTTATAAATATGTAAAATGTTTATCGTTTTTAGTCCATGAAAGTCTCTTTGCCAAAACTTGCCTACAAAGAAAGCTTTTGATCCAACTGAATAATTATTTGCCAAATAAATCTTTTAACTTCGCTTATTGACCACATTCGAAAGGTAGTCTAAATCATATTCCAAGTAAGATTTCTTGCAAACATTTGATTGTAAAGTATTCATTACTATGTGCCTGTTATGTTCAGCTTATTTTCAGTTCAGTTCAGTTCAGTTCAGCTCTAATAAGTTCAGTTCAGTTCAGCTCCAATAAGTTCAGTTCAGTTCAGCTCTAATAAGTTCAGTTCAGTTCAGTTCAGCTCCAATAAGTTCAGTTCAGTTCAGTTCAGCTCCAATAAATTCAGTTTAGTTCAGTTCAGCTCTATTCATTATTTAACCAATTTGTTTAATATTATTATTGTTGTTCTAATTTATTTTACTTATTATTATTGTTATTATATAATAATAGTTATTAGTATTATTTATATATATTATTTTTCTATTATATCTTTACTCATTATTATTACTATTATTATTATTATGGCTCAGCAAAGTTTGGGTTTGATGCACGGTTTAACCAAATTTCATGTCAATACGAGTATTCTAATTTGCAATTGTTGCTTTATTTTACTGAATAAAATTCACTATTACATCATACAAATAAGCTACAAAAAGCTAGAAGATATGAAAAAATTACAAAGTTGCTAATAATACTGCAATACTATTTAAAATACGACATTGTCGTTACGTTGTATATTAAATATACTTTGCGGTTTGGTGTATTTCTATCATAGACCAACCCACCACAAATCGTGGTTTGGTTAGAAGCACACATCAACCCATGTTTTAAGCTAATTATTATTAAGGAAAAGAATAAGTCAACCTTTGCGTTGACCGCTTTTAACAAGTCTACCTTCATTTATTCCCTTAACAAGTAAACCTTGTAACTACTTTTTCTTTTAACAAGTTTTTACCGGCTTATACCTCTTAATAACGTGTTTAACAGGTAAAAGTAATACGTGTCACTATTTTATTGAATAATACAAATTTTAAAATTTATATTGAAGAAAACACTTTTAAAAAAAATCCTCTCCCTCACCTTCATCCCCACGCTCACACTCACACTCACACTACCACCATCACTAACACCCAAACACCACCATACTCAATGGCACTCTCTACCGAAGCAGACTGGGGAGAGAGCATACCAAATCCCCCTCCCATAATACAATTACTTTTTGTACTACCCTCTCTCTTACTCTATCAGATACTCCTTCATTCTCATACACACCCACACTCATTCACTCCCAATTTCTCTCATTTCTATCTCCTTTTCAAACCTGTATAAAACTCCAGAAAAAAACACCAATAATTATGGTGAATTCAATCTTTCTAATTTCATGATAAACATTGAGTTTTTTATTCATAATTTGAATTATGTTAGTCAATTTGCAGGTGGGTGTTGGTTCATTTCCGACATGGTTAGATGCTCTGTTAAATGAGAAATTCTTTGAGCCATGTTTGGTTCACTCTGATCCTTCTGATAAAAAAATTGAGAAAAACGTTTATGCTTTGGCTGCTCTACTAGTGTTTGTCCTAAATGTCTTTTTCGTCACTGCAAACACATCCTTCTTCAAGTATTTAATTCATTCATTTGTCTTCTTTAAAAATTTCTTCTTCTTTTTTCCTTAAAATTTAGAGTGCAAACCTTTAATGGCTTCTCTTCAGATTTTCCCTTAAAATGGCTAACTTCTCTATTTCCTCTCTCTCACAATCTCACTCATCGTCTACAATTACCTTTATTTGGAATGCATCCATGGTCACCCGAATCTCCGACTCAAATTCGTACTCACATCTCTAAAATAAAGGTCCAACCACGGTTTCATTCCAACATTATCCGAATTCTTCGCGCCGAGGTTGAATACCAGAGTGAATATACTCCTCCTGGCGAGGTAATATGGTTGTGGACCCTTGTGGTTGTTGTGGGTTTGGACAACAGGGAGGTGGTGGTTTTTGGGGATGGAGAAAGCAGGGATGTGTTGGTTTTCGGGAATGGAGGAAACAGGAAGGTGGTGCTGTGGTGGTTGTGTCAAGAAAATAGGAGAGAGAAAAAGAGGAGTTGGAGCTGTAGTGGTCAGGGAAGGAGGAAGGAAGAGAAAAAGAAAAAAGGAATTGATATTAAATAAATTAATTAATTAAAACTAATTGTAATAAGACACGTGGACAAATCACCTAAGATAACAAGTTATTACTAGGTCACCGGTAAAAAAACTTGTTAAAAGCAAAAATGGTTACAAGGTTTACTTGTTAGTGGAATAAATGAAGGTAGACTTGTTAAAAGCGGTCAACGCAAAGGTTGACTTATTCCTGATAAATTTTCCTTATTATAATGGTAATACTTTAATTTACTTCTTAGGCATTATATTATATCATCATCATCAAGTATTAATATATTAATACTAATAATTGTAATTACTCATTATTATAAATTATTATTATTATTATCAGTAATTATTATTTTTAAAATTAATTTATTATTATTATTTATTTATTTATAACTATCATAATAACATCAAAATAATATTGTCATTATTCATTTGATATTATTCTAAATTATTAATTTAATTATTATAACTGATTATTTAATATCCATAATAATTATTATTACTTAGAATTATTATTACTGATTATTTAATATTCATAATAATTATTATTTACTTATTATTCATATACTTATTTTAATTTAATTCAATTCAATTCAGTTCAGTTCAGTTCAGTTCAGCTCCAATAAGTTCAGTTAGTTCAGTTCAGTTCCAATAAGTTCAGTTCAGTTCAGTTCAGCTCCAATAAGTTCAGTTCAGTTCAGTTCAGTTCAGCTCCAATAACTTCAGTTCAGTTCAGTTCAGTTCAGCTCCAATAAGTTCAGTTCAGTTCAGTTCAGTTCAGCCGAAGAGAACAGGCCCTATAAAGGCTTGCTCATATTAACAAAGTTATTAATTCTTCATGATAATATATAGATTACTATTAGGCTTGCTAATGTATAAATAGTGTATTGATACTACTATCCATTGTATGATTCTATACTTGATAGTAGTATATATGAATGCTCTATATAAATAATTATTGTACATTACAACCATAAACACAATAGTAGTATCAGAAGGCTACGGACATGCTTGAATTGAGGATTATGTATTATGGAGATAATAGAGATCAATTGAAAGAAAATGAAAATGAACATAATGTATCCCCACTTCGAAGGTAATACATTATCCTAGAGTGATGGTGGATAATTATTACTCCCAAGATGAGGTTACAACCCTCCTCCTTATGCATTGAATACATATCTCCATCTCTTCTCAAAGTAAAAAAAACATATCTCCATCTACTACTACTACCTTTAGCCCCTTCATTCTCTACTTTTTCTTACATCACCCTTTTAATACAAGCATGCCCTAAGTCTAAAACATCAACCGTAAGAAAGAATACAAAGATCACTCCATGAAATGTATACCTTTAAGCTTACAAAGTTATATTTTTTTTTCCTCATATGATTTAACACAATTTGAGTAATCTAGTCAAACTTTACAAACATTGACCATATCTTTCAATAATATATAAATAATATTATGTTGATTTGTCATGTTATTTGATTCAACTGAGATTATAATTTTCAAAGTATCAAAATTTTATAATATTATATCACATATAAATTAGGAAAAATTGATTGGAATAATCCCAACTATGACCGTTCCGCTCAAAATAATCCCAACTATGAGTTATTCTAAATTAATCCAAAATATGGGGGGTACCTTCTCAAAATAATCCAAACTCTTAATTCTATTATATATAGTAGTCCCATATTGGATCATTGAAGGTAAGGAAAAATGAAGTTTGGATTATTTTGGAAAGGTACACCTAATAGTTTGGATTATTCTAGAATAACTCATAGTTGGGATTATTTTGAGCGGAACGGTCGTAGTTGGGATTATTCCAGTCCATTTTTCCTATAAATAAAGAATTAAATAATTCATTTAGAGATCATAATTTTTAAGTGTTTAAACTAATTTTTGACTTTGAGTATATACAAGGAAGTACTTGTTTTGAATCCACCCTTCATGTTAAATCCAACAACCTCTAAGGGGCATAAAAATTAAGTAGAACAATAGATTTTGTAACGTACATATAAATACAAGTGTAAAGTAAAACATACCATAGTTCTTGATAGTTTGGTGATGAAATGGGAAGATCCTAAGGATATAATCATTGGAAAAGTGCTCCATGGGCTTAGAAGTGGTTTCTTTCACCATCTTAGCTATTATTTTGGTGTCACCATACAATACCTTATAAGAGTGGCCTTGAAATCCTTGTTTTGTAAGGCATCTCTCTAGTCTTTTTGGGTTCAACCACACCCAATTTAGTGCTTTCCATATCCATGCTATTGTAAAAATACAGACCAAGGGAGTTGCAACATTGCTCAAGGTTACCTCCATTATTGTCTACTATTATACTTTTTTTTAATGTGCGTTTGGTTATGAAAGAAGAGAAAAAGAGAATGATAAGTAGTTGTTTTGGACCAAATATTATGAGGAAGAGTTACTATTTATAAGCATAGTGCTTTGACTTTTGAGGCCAACATAAGGTGCATGATTATTGACGTTAATACTATAAGTCTTTTCTTAAGGGTTGGATAATATCCTAATTTTTAATTAATATTGTGGGTCACCCCCAATCACCAATACATCACTCATGTAAGTATAGTCATGGATGACCAAGACATCATTTAGCTACAATCATCTTCAATAATTGTACATATAATATAGTATAATGTAATTTATGTTCCTTTTTTCTTTGAGGCAGTGCTTTAATTTTCATATTTGTCAATATTTAATTTGGATTATTAACATCGTTAGACATTTAGTTGTAAAATAAATATAATGACAAACACATTATTTAGCTACAAGCCTACAACCATTTTCAATAATTATTACCTGAAACTAATTTCTTTGAAGATGAAGTGAATATAATTTTATTAAGAATAATGATCACTTACTGGTACTTTCTAAAATTTTGTAATTCCTAAGTGAAAGTAAGTTCGAGGAGTATAGAGTTTAACCATGTAAGGTATCTATCCGCAACTTTATTAAACTTCCTTTTTCTTGAATGAATTAAAGTCCGTTGATCTTAGGTTGACAAACAAGTTTAGGGGAATCGGAAGTTCCTGGAAAATAGAATATTTACAAGTTGTTTGGTTAACCAAAACACATGAGTCCAATACTTCCCGTGAATTTCTACTTCCCACAAAATGGTGACATTTAATTATGAAATTCTTTCTTGGTAAGTAGAAATTTTTCACAGGAATTCCAATTTCATTCATTCAACCAAACAATTTTCCATTCTCTTCCTGAAAATTGGAAATTTATGGTAATTGCAAATTCATTGGAAGATCTACATCCCGCATACAAGCAAATAAAGTTCAATAGTATTCATATATGAAGTTCAAGTATAATTTTTTAATGTTTTAATATCTAATTATGTTCTTTGATAATATTATCAATCTTTCTAGACATTATTGTTGAAACTTTTCATAAACCATATCACTATTATAATTGTTTTTTTAAATATTGTCATAATATTAGCTAACTTATTAGACATTATCTCATAATTATTACTATACTCTTTTATTATTATTATTATTAGCATTATTATTAATTTAAAAAGTTTAATTCGTTCCAAGTTGGCTCAAATTAATATGATATTTGCATTAAAAGTACATTATATTTTTCTAAATAAAACTTCTACTTATAATTTCCTAATTAATCATCTTTTTCCATATGATCTCTCACCTCTTTATTTTCTTCTACATGATCATCATTATCATCTTCATGGCCAGCTTGTCATGCATCAATCAGTTTCATGTCTTTCCAAATCATCTTAGCTAATCTTTTTCTTTTTCAAACATGATGCTTCCCAATCGTCATATATATTATCTATTAACAACATTAAAGTTATAATTATTACAATACTTGAAATTATTATTCGAAACATAATAATTACTACCTCCGTTTTTTTTAATATGCACCTAAGGCTTTGCACTAGAACCAAGGAAAAAGTGCAAAAGTAAGAGAGAATGTTAGTAAAAGTAAGGAAAAAGTGAAAAAGGTAGAGAGAAGGAAAAAAAGTAGGAGAGAAGTGTAATAATGAGGTGGGCCAACCTTCCATTTATGGCAAAAAGGTAGAAAGGTACCAATTTAAAAAAACACCCTAAACTGGAGAAATGTGCATATTAAAAAAAGCGGAGGGAGTATACTACAAAAATAATAATATGATAATAATAACCATATTATTATTATTTATATTAATATTATAAGTTATATTATTATTATTATTAGGGTTAATCATATTAAGTTATATTAAAAAATATTAGTATCAGCCTTACTCATTTCGTAATAAATAAGTTAAGTTCATTTCAGTTCAGTTCAATTTTGTTCAGTTCAGTTCAATTCAGTTGTATAAATTTCATTCAACCTCATTTATTCCAAACGAACAAAAGGCTAAATATATGATGAGTAAAGGTTGGAAAGATAACCAGTCAAGTCTATGAAACAAGTTTAGACGATCTTCAGCTAAGCACGTAAACCACTTCGCAATTACCATTTACCAATCCTATAACCATTGGTTAATATACTTTTGTCCACCTACTAATTAGCTTACTAACAACTGCCGCCTTTAATTCTCGGGCCACCAACTATAGTTAATTAGTTAGTTAATACTTAATGGATGCATTTTAGCAATGCCGTGATGTCACTGCTTTCGTTTGTTGGGTTGTAACTATCAAGTAACCCGACGGCCAATTGACAAGATATTATAATACTAACTAGTTTTGGGTCGGGCACGTCCAGGGTATGAATATGTAATAATTGAGTAGTTTTAAAATAACTAATTTAAGTCCAAAGTAAGTTATTTTGTTCATATTATGTATTTGCAAAATTCTAAACATAATTCTTGATCTTCATTGAAAATCCATAAACCATCAATGATATTGATAATATATAGAAGCACTAATAGTTTTGTGGAATGATGATTAGATTGAAGGATTTTGTCCTTCGATCGTGTAATAATCTAAATATGTAAGGATAATTTATAGAGATAATTATTCAATAATATTAGGTGATCGTAACGTTTTGCTAGAAGCTAATTACGCTTTGTTGGACTAATTAGATTGAGGTCACACATTGTAGCATTTGGTTGGATATTACCCAAACCCAATTGAGAAATGGGTTGGCCGGGAATATTGATGGATGAAGGAGTTTGTAACTCATAAGGTTTATGTCTTATAATGTACTTCCTCCGTTTCGCAATACTCGCAACATAAGAATAGTAGCCACTATTTATAAACCAATCTTATGTTATATTTTTTTACAAGTGTATAAAAAACATAGTCAAGTGGGTCTTATTTGATTCGTCTTAATGCATACTATCATAATATCAACTTTTTATAATTTTTACTTATCAATAATTAGAGATATTAAGGTTCAAAGTATTGCATTGGATATTGTACAAACAAGAAACGTTGCGAGTATTGCGAAACGGAGGAAGTATGACATTATGACACTAATAAAACCTCATGATGCCACACATTGTAACCTCTCTACATACTTGATGATGTAGAGATTACAAAGTTGTAACTATTGTCGTTATTATTAGCTCCATAATGTATGACATTATGTGACTAATAAAACTTCATAAAATATGGCATTATGACCCTAATGAAGCCACAAGTAATTCCCTTTGTAACTTCACTATATAAGTAATGTAGAGATGACAAAGGAGAGACACACTTGAGTTGATCATCTTTTCTCTCCAAAATCTGGTTTTTGAGAGTTTCTTATCTACTCCATCTTCTCCCCATTTTCGGTCTCATTCATCATAAAGAGTAAGAGAGTGAAACTTGTTCATCTCTTCCATACTAGCATACGTGGTGATTCATCCATTACTCGTGGACAAATACTAGAGAAATGACATTTGACGTTCTATAAAGGATCTCCACTAGAACTCTAGAAGTACCTTGTTAAGAGGATTCACGCATCAAAAGGTATGGTTCTATACTACATTTGATTCATATTGATTTATATGCATGTTGATGTTGGGGATAGATGTTAAGTATATGATACTTGAAATTCCGCTAAATACATCTAAGTTCCTACATAGATCTCCATCTTTCATACTTGAGATTGTGGGTTCAAATCTTCTCATCAATAATATTTATATATCTTAACTAAAAAGAATAATGCGGATAATAACTATTAGAAAAAAGGAGGGTGACACCACTAAACACACGTCCCTATATTTTAGAAGGTTTGTTGGAGTCAGTAAATATGATAAAATAATGTGCATTAGGGTGTTGAGAGTTACAAGGAAAAGATACAAATAATTTCCTATACATCTTAGGGATTTCAATCCTAGAAGGATTTACCTCTTAACTAACATGTGAATGTGAAATTGGCTGTAATAACAAACTTAAGAGAAATCATTAGAGTCAGCTTTAATGTCACAAGTTCTTCTACGACCACGATTTAGTGAAACATTGTTGATGGGAAAGAATATGAGATAGTGGGAGCACTTGAACTTAGATTGTGTACATGGAGTGCGAAGCAAATACTATTACTTGCTCATATCACTATAGATAGTAAAGGTCTGAGTATTTGAACTTCATCTGACTTAATTTGGATTCATGAAAAAGTACATTCTAAGTTCCTAGTTGAGTCAGATTCCAAGTTCTAAAGTTCCTTTCATACAAGAGTTCTACTTTAATTTAAGTTAAACAAATACTAGTTCTCTATTTGGGGGAGTAATCAATGGTTAAATAAACTCTTGTAATGGGATTTGAGTTAATGTCTTAAGGGAAATTTATAACCTTCAAAAGGGTTTGAGTAACGTATAAGGGGAAGGAACTTACGTGAGTTTCAACGTAAGTGTGAGGATTAATTAGAGTTAAGCCTAGAGTCCAGAGAGAGGATTTCCAGGAAAGTCAATGAAAGGAACACACCAGTTAGAGAGAATTGTTATTGGGACCTGAGTTTGTAGAGGAGGTCAAGAAGTGGTCGAGAGATAATAGGTTTGGAATAGAGTCATTTAGTCTATTTCAGTGAAAGAGTAAAAAAAGTCAAACTCTCTTATGCTCAATGTCGTTTCTTCCTTTTAGGCCTAGGAAGCTTTTCCTCGTAAAAAATTCTTTTGCCTCTTTGTTCCTTATAGCTAGCTTTTAGTTTTAAATTACGCAAATTTCAACTATAAATATCACACTATAAATCACCACCCCTCTTGTAGTATTCCATCAAAAACGACATATACCATATAGTTTATTGGGATAGATTTCAGTAGAATAGGATTAGTATTTAAAAGTACAAGTATTTGTTGATTGGATGCGTGTGCATAACATACTCCACGCCCCCTCCATGTTTTATATAAAAAGAGTATTGGATGTTGGGGTTGTAGAGATTGTTTGACCATCTTAGGAGCCAAGGAAGATTATTGGTCACGAGGAACGTTCCTGATGTATAGGAAGTTGGGCAGGCATTAGGTCGCAGGGGGCGACATGGGTCCTAGACCCCGACCTGCGGCTTTCGTTGCTTGTTTTTTGCTAGGGTGTATAAATGCTCCCCCTTTTCCATGTTTTAAAGAGAACGACCATCACACATTAAACCCTAATTGCAAACACTAAGAGAGTTAGAGTTTGAGTTAGAGTTTGAGAGCAAGAGGGGATATTTATGTCATATAAATTGAGTGCTTGTTCTTACAAATTGTAATTTTATAAGTTAGGGTAATGATTTTATGAGGTAGCATTGCAATGGTATGTCATTGATGCTTATGTGCGCTCATTATCATCCTCCATTAATACATAAAGTGCATAAAGTTGGAATGTTGCCCCGCAACTCGGGATCTCCTGGTAAATCCTTGTCACTTTCTTGTTTGTCTCCTTCTATTCTTGTTGTTTCCTCTTCATGTTTGATTATTGTTGATGTGAGTTAATCACAAATATTTGTTTGAACACTCTCTGATTCCCAACAGTTGGTATCAGAGCCACAGTTGTTGTTGGTTTGATTTGGGTTAGATTGTGCCGTAAAACTTGTTTGTTTGTGATCGAAAGTCCAAAGCATGAATTATCAGTGTTAGAATATCAATTTTTTTGGTGTGTACGTGTTCAAAATTTGAGTCTTTGGGAATGATTTCTATTGTTTTTATTAAAATTTGGTGTCTTGAACTTTGTGGTTAATTTAAACAATGAAAGAGGGTAAAACAACAATTGAGAGGTTTGATGGGAAAACACTAAGAGTTAGAGTTATAGAGCATTTGAGAGGGGTTATTATGTCATACAAATTGAGTCCTTGTTCTTAAAAATTATAATCCTAGAATTCAAGGTTTGTGAGTTTGATGTATCACATATATATATATATATATAGTTTTTAGATGGATTTACATTGCATCTAGAACCTCTTTTAGAGCATTTAGGTGCATAATGTCATGAATTACTTAAGTTGTGCTCTACTACTCCCCGTTTGTGTGTTTCGATGATTTTCTGTTTATTTTGATACTAATTGATCATGATTATCAAGGATCTAGCCTATTAATCATTGAGGATCAAGGTAGCTTGCACAAGGATCACAATACATCCGTTTGAAACAATTTTGAGTTGGAAAGAAGCAAAGAGTTAGTGAAAGAAGTGCCAAAACTGACACATGTTCACTATTTTGATCATAACTATTGATAAAAAATTTCTAATAAAGAAATTCCAATAGGTTTGGAATCTAGACTTCAAGTGCTTTCCAACGATAGGTCACAAGCTCCAATCGGAAATATGGTTAAGGAGATACGGCCTTCGCAAGTTGATCCAGTTTTTCGCCTTTTTGGGCCTATATTGTAACCCTTCTCCTATCTAGTTTAGAGTTTAGCATGAATAGTTAGATTCTTTTATTTTGTGAGACACTTTGTTTTCCATTGTTCTTAGTTTAGTTTTAAGAGCTTTCTTAGAGTAAACACTTTTATATTAGTTTGGAGGAGATCAAACCTCGGATTATATTTCGATTACAGTTATTGTTTTCAGTCGTTCGGTATTGTTCTTCTCTCTTAGTTTCTTTAATTAATTTTTATTTTCTTAATTAATTAGTTCATAATGCAAAGTTTAGGTTTGTATATTAGATTCTTCATTGTTGATTCGATTATGTGTGAGTAGTCATCTTTCTAGGGTTTTAGGGAGGAAAACCATGTTATACCAGGATTCATATTTGAATTGCTATTAGTGTTTAGGATTTGATTAGATTGACTATGCAGTGATTTGTTCTTGATGAGTAATTAATGTTATTGTGCAGTTTCATTGATTGCTTGTGGTTATTAATTATCTGACAGATCCGTCTTACTTTTAGAGGCCCTATTACACATCAGTAATTCTGATTATGTTAGTGAACATTCGACATATGTTTAATTATGAGCGTTAAGACTTAACCACATCTTAATATGTGCTCTAATCTCTCGACTCTTGACCTAGGTATTGATAGTTGTTTGATCCTTTTGATTGATATAAGCATAGTTGACCAAACTAATGTCCTAGATCTTTAATCCATAATTCAAATCCCACCTTTATATTGCTTTCTTTGGTTTAATTAGTAGTTCAACTGATTCTTCCCTAATCTTGTCTGAAGTAGCTTTTTAACTGAATATCAACTCTGAAAACCTACTGTCGCCCAGTGGATTCGACCCTACTTCCCTGACTATTGTATTTTAGAGGAATTTAGGATGTACTTTTGATTAGGTGATACGACTTTAGCCTATCAGAGTTTGTGAGGTAGCATTGCATTGCTTGTGTGTGTTCATTATCATCCATACATCCTCTGTTTATACATATATAGTGCATAAAGGTGTGTTTTGCCACGGAGCTTGGGTTTCTAACGGTATATCTTGTCATTTTCTTGTTTGTCTCCTTTCATAGTTGTTGATTGTTATTCTTGTTGGTGCCTCTTCAAGTTTGATAATTTTTGATGTGGTGTAATCACAAATAGTAGTTTAAACACTCTTCGATTCCCAACATTGGTGGGTTCTCCTATTTTTCTGGCCTATATGAGGAAGATCACTCTCATTTCTTCTTTCGCTAGGTATTCAGTGTCGAAATTATTTTTCCTTGAGTATCCGAAGTGTTCATAAATGCAAGAATTCTGAATTTGAATGATTATGTTGCTTTAGCCTCCTCCACATATGGTGGATAAAAAATGATGTTTTTTGGAATAGAAAATTTAAGTTAATAGATTATAATATTCAGAGAAAATCATATTGAATAATGTAAAATGAATTAAAGTTGGCTGGCCTAGTAAAGCTTCAAGTAGAGCCTAGTTTTGGGTTTGGATAAAGTTGAGTTTTTCATAGATACTCAAATATCTTGGTTGTGCAGTATCCATAGTAAGTGGAGTCCTTCCTAGATAGTTTTCGTTTACTAGGTAGGGCTTAAGTTGTAAAATCTTTTTGAGTTGAATTAATTCTATTTACTCACTGATAATAAAAAGGTTGAATTCGCTCCATCATTAATTTGAGAAGAAGATTCTTGTATTGACTTGGCAAACTGTAGACTGATTAATATTTTCCATCACAAATATGGTGGATAATAGTCCATAGAATAAAAGGGCTCGGTTTATTATTTTACATTTAATAAATATTAAGTTCTAGCAAGTCACAACTAATGCAAGTACAAGAGTATAACTACCTATCGTTTTGGTGAAATATGTTTTGGTGAAATATGCTGCTGATAAGAGGTTTTTAGTGTGTTGTTAAGGGACTAAGAACCGATTAGCAAACAAAACTTATAAACCTAACGAGCAACTACTAAGAACGTAGTAATGGCAAGTCAAGGGTCGAACCACAAGGAAATTGGGATTGACTATAGTCTACTAAGTCCAAAACTACCCAAGCAAAGAGTTTTTGGGGTTTAAGATTGAATTAGGTACCAACTAATCAACTAGCTATCGAATACCAACTAATAATCAAATAAGAGAATTAATATAATAAGGAAAACACTAGAGTTCAGGCTACTCGTATGAACTTGGGGTAGACAACGATAATCAACACTATAGCGATTCACAACGATGACAATACAAGGTTAAGTTTCCCTCTAATTTACTTGAGTCCTCTCTCGAATGGTCCTCAAGAGTAATCAATTAATCAAACAACCAAATCCTCTCTCGAATGGCATTTGGTCAATTGATTAATAAATTCAATGAGCTTGGAAAACCCCTAATTAAAGGATCCCCTTAATTCCTACCCAATCCCTTGGTCTAGAAATCAAGTCGAAACATGGGAAATGACAAAAGGGATAAAGTTCGATTAAGAACAATAGAAACCCTAAGTGCCCTACCATAAACGTGATCAAGATCTATCCTAGGGTGTCAAAACACCACATTCAATGCATGAACATTCAATTGAATCATAAAAAGCATTAACAATCTACATTAAGCCCTTAATTCATACTTTCGCCCAAACTCTAGATAATGAACTACTCACTAATCATGGATTCTAAGCAAAAGAGATTAAATAAATTAAACATGATTAATAAAGCAATAGAAATAAAGAGAAGAGAGATTGAAAGAAAATTACTTGAATTGAATTAATGATTCGATCTTCAAAGTTGGAACAATGAGAAAACTTAGAGTTTGAGAGAGTTTAGAGAAGTTAACTAAGCAATTAGAGTGTAAAGTGTGAGATAATGTCGACTAAAAATTCCCTAAGCTAAATAAAAGGTTCATTAAACTAAGACGAAAAAAAGGGGGTCAAAACCCGAAGTCAAGTCGCCACGGTCGTGGCGCCTTAAAATCGTCTAGGCAGCAGCTAATCTCCAAATGGACTGACTCGAGAAGTCAGGTCACCACGGCCGTGGTGATTTTGCCACGACCGTGGCCCCTAACTTTCATAGGATTAGTTCCAAATCTTCAACAGTCTGTCTTGCTTGCTACAGGTCCCCACGACCGTGGTGACCTACTGGTCAGCGGAAAACTCAACTTCGAACAATCATATCTCTCTCGTCTCTTATCGGTATTGGGCTCATGACCAGTCGTTGGAAAGCTATCGAAACAAGCTAACACCTCCCGCTGGAATCACCTTAATCTGAATGATGGATCAAACGTTATGTATATTTGAAGTTCGATAGTCAAAAACTAGTCTTCCAATGATCATATGACTTTAAAAACCTGCAAGTTAGCCTGGAAATCATCCAAAAATAACTAAACAGATCATGAAGCGACAATATAACTCAAAGGTGACAAAAACCATGCAATGCTAGGCTTAAATGCTCTAAATTACATGCAAGAACACTAAAAATGACCTACAATTAAGCACAATAAAGTGCTTATCAGTTGCAAAATTCTCTCAAAATTTTGCTCCATTTTAGACAACTCTCTTGTAATGAATAGAATTATACTCTAGATGACTTACCATATCTTCCCTCTAAAGTAAGCTCAATTTCTCTGTTTGTGTAACACCATAATAGTAATAGAGTGATATAATAATAATAGTTATTATCGTTATAATAATTATTGTATATATATTAGGAATATGATCTGGTAAAAACTATTTTATACGGTGAAAACAATGTAAAAGAGGTACGTGTATTTCATTAGTCACATTTTTGTAAATACTGACAGCTTTGATATTAAAAATACGTGTATTTTATTAGTTTTATCGACATTTATGTAAACGTTATATGTACTCCCTTTTTCAAGTTTTCACAATTTTCTCCAAATTTGTGGTTTTTTGTATATACTTATATATTTAATCTACAATGATTCAACTTAACAGGTAGAGATAATCTTAACAAGTATAGATAATTTACTATGATTCAACTTAAGGAGAAATACCGACATGCGAACTCACATTATTGTTGATGGAGAAGGAGGATGTCATACATCACACGTACAAGTCTCGTGGGGGTACTCCACCTATCACTGATTGATTTTAGGATATAATTAACCTCATTTGGGTTTTATGCATGTGTAGTCAAACTTCGGTTCCAACCTAGGTGTGTAGGCCTATTGAAAATTTATCATGGTATTAGATTAGATGATCTTGACTCATTACCAGTCCTAAGAAAGGAGGCCCCAATTTTCTAAAAATGGCAATTAGAGAGGATTTAAAAAATTATTTGGACCAGGTTGCCCAATATTATTGCATGTAGTAGTGGTGTTCATAAAAATCTGATTCGAGCAATCCGATCCGCGTTCCAACCGATCTGATTCGAAATTTTCGGATCACCCTTTTACCATATTCAGAAAGGTGGGGAAAATAACAGTTATACGGATCAACACCAGAAATAGCTGACCCGATACTTTTTCATTAAATTAAATTGATTTTAAAGTTTTTCTTCCAAAAAAGGATCAAATCTGGTATCTGAGTTTTTCGGATCGGATTCGGATCACCATCCTCCCAATCTGATCGGACAATCCGAAATGAACACCTTTAGTATAGTGCTTGTGGTCAACCCAGATTGCAAAGTTGAAGTTGGACTCACATGTGAGGGAAGAATTAAGGAGAAATACTTACATGTGATCCTACATCGATGAAGAAGAAGGATATGATAATACACATTATACATAAAAGGTATTTGGTGGGCTACACCACCTATAACCAATTGGTTTTTAGCATGAAACCTTATATCGGCTTTCTCTTTTTCTCTAGTTTCATATGAAAGATATTAAACCTTTTTATTCTATGGCTCTAATGTGTGGAAAAACTCTCCTCCGACATAGGCCTAACGAGAAATCCCATTGAACATTTACCATATGGAAAGATCGATATGCCAAACTCGAGATTATTCCTCTAAGAAAACCACAGTTGGGATTTATAATAATAATAAATCCCTTAGTTACGAAAAAAACTATTTATAACATAATCAAAGCTGTTAGACTTAGGACTTTATGTCCTATATACTTTTGATGATGATAAACATAATTAGTTGATCTAACATGTTTGGTGAAGTTTTTGTTGCAGATGCCTAAACGAAGTCTCGAAGAAACTCTTGTCAAAAGCTTTAGACTAAGGACATTTGTAAAAATGTGTGTTTGTAAATAACAGATCAAAGTGCTAAGGTGTAATATTAGAGATTGTAGATATTTTACTTGAGATAGTAAAAAAAATGCAATCTATAATATAACACCTAAATAAAACGATTTGCGAAAACAAAAAAAAGGGAAAATCGTTTTTTGAAAAAAATTGTTTTAAAAAAATCTGGAATATATTTTTTCGGAAAAGATAAGTTTTGGAATAAAAGGTTTTTAGAAATTTCTGATTTTAAAATAAAAGAATCTGTCTATAAAAATCAGCCCTAATACTATTAGGAAACAAATATCTTAAAGAAGATAAAATCTTCTTTAAAAGATAATTGCTTGCTTAAGTTTAGGAAACTATCAAGTGGACAATTCTATCTTCGTAAAGCTTAAAAACTGATTTTGAAAACGTGAGCCTTGACAAAGAATAAAAAGATCAGAAAATATAAAAGATACGGATTTCCAGTAATTGTTTTAGAGAGCCTTTTTCGGAAACATATCTTTAACATCTCTGAGATCAGCACTGAGATCTGTGACAGAAAAACACATATTTAAGCTCGATAAATACCTCTAAATTGCTTAACTAAGAAGTACACAAAAAAGAGGATTCAAACCTTTCTGTAATTTCATCTTTTATAGAGAGTGTTAAGTTGAGTTTCTAAGGGAATTAAACTTAATTTGGCAACACTTAGAGTTAGGTGTTGGGGTGCACTACTAGGGTTAGTAGTGGGGGAATTGTGTATCAAGGGTGTGATAATTGCAATTCAAAAGTAATAAAAAGAATAGTTAGGGTGGACGTAGATCTCAAAGGTGAGATTGAACCACGGTAAATTGCTTGTCTCTTCTCTTTATTACAGTCTTGCTCTTTACTATTCTAGAAAGTCTTATTGATTTAATAAATACTCATATACACAACTCAAAAGCTCAGAGAAGGTCTCTGAGATTTTAAAGGAAAGTTCGATAAAATTTAGAAAATACCACACTCAATTCAACCCGCCCCTTCTTGAGTGTCTCCTTGTGATCCAACAATTGGTATCAGAGCCTAATATTCTTGTAAGGTTAATCCCTAGAGAATAACTAGCATGAATTCACAAGAAGACTCCCGAGACCGACACTCGAAGTGTCCCATCTTCAACGGCAAAGACTACGGATGGTGGAAGACCAGAATGAGAATATACATTCAAGGGTCCGACTTTGAATGCTGGAAGATAATAAGAAAAGGACCCATCCCCATCCAGACGAAAGACAAAGAAGGAAAGATGATCGAGAAGGATGAGGATGACTATGACTCCGTTGACTATGGGAAGGCCGAAAAGAACTTCAAAGCCATGAGTATTCTTCAGTACGGTATTGGACCAGAAGAATACTCAAGAATCTCAGCATGCTCTACAGCAAAAGAAATATGGGACACTCTTGAGTTAGCCCACGAAGGTACGAACGAGGTAAAACAATCTCGTATTGATTTATTAGTACAACAATATGAGTTATTTACTATGAATAAAGATGAGTCAATAAAAGAAATGTTCACTCGTTTTACCATAATCACTAACGAATTACGTTCTCTTGGAAAGATCTATGCTTCGGAAGATCTGGTTAGGAAAATCTTGAGGAGTTTGTCAGGTCGTTGGCTTCCCAAAATAACGGCTATTCAAGAAGCCAAAGACTTGACAACCCTATCTCTAGAACAATTAATTGGGTCACTTATGACACATGAACTTGTTCTTGATACAAAGGCTCCCGAACCAAAAAGCAAAGGTCTTGCTTTGAAAACTGATTTTAACGATGATGAAAGTGATAGTGATGAGGATGTTGCCTTTCTAACTAGAAGATTTAAAAGTTTTCTACAAAATAACAAAAATTTTAACAACAAAAATGGAAACTTTAAAGGCAAAAACACCAATTTTGTTCCAAAGAAAAGTGCTACTAACTCTGGATGTTTTAAGTGTGGAGAATATAGCCACAGGATCAAGGAATGTCCCTTGTGGGAAAATGAAAGACCCAAAGACAAAAGAGAACAATCAAAAGGGAGTTCAAGAAGGCCATGGTAGCAGCCGTATGGGGAGAATCCGAGTCTGATGAAGAACAGTCAGAGGCACTGAGCCAAGAGGCAAAACTTTGCCTAAATGCAACAAAAGGATCTCAGAGAAGGTCTCAGTACCTAGATGACTCGCATCTATGTCTTATGGCGAAAACATCCACCTCTCAAGATGAGGAGAATGATGCAGAGGTAAGTCTCACCTCTTTGAAATCTAAGATTCCTCTATTATCCAAAAACAAACTAATTGCCTTGCTTAGCAATGTTATTGACGATTGTCAAAAAATGCGTGATGAATTTTTAAACATGAAAAAGGATTTGAAAAACATCACTAAGCAAAAAATTGGTTTGGAATTGGAATATAAGGAATTGCTGGATGATAACAAGGACATGGTCAAAAGAAATAAAGAATTGGACAAAATGATAAATGACCAAGTCGTTGAGATAAGTGCGCTAAAATATGAAAAAGCTCTCGCTAAAGAAATTGTAGACAGCACTGTGCCCTATACTGAGCTTGAGGCTAAGAATCTTAACTTTGAAAAACAAATAAACGTTTTGAACCTTGAACTACTGGAACTGAAAAATGAAAATGAAAACTCTAGGGTTGACCTTATTAATGAAGGACAAGGTACAAAACTTTATGAAGATTTCGAAAAAGCCAAACATGACTTAAACACCCTAAATGACAAAAATAAAAACTTGAAAGCAACAATTGAGTCTTTGAAGGTGCAACTGCAGAAGTCAAAGATTGCCACCCCTGGTAGTAATATCCTAGACCATATGATGTCTCAAACAAACAATCGAAACAGACATGGTTTAGGATATACTGACCAGAAGCTCAGTACAGGTCTCAGAGCTAAAAATTATGAAAGAGACTTTCGAAAGCGAAAGTATGTCGATCTTCCCGAATATTTGATTTGCTATTTCTGTGGAAAAAATGGTCACATCCAAGATAAATGCACAGTCAAGAAAAATTATATGGAAAAAAATATGAAACATGCAAAACAAATATGGGTAAGAAAAGACATATTATATGCGCAAAAGAAAGAGAAGGGACCCAAGAAAATCTGGGTTCCCAAGACTAACGTTTGAAAATTTTGCAGGTGAACATGAGAGGGAACAGCTTATGGTACTTGGACAGCGGCTGCTCACGACACATGACTGGAGACAAAAAACAATTCCTCTCATTAGTAGCCTATCAAGGAGGGTGTGTCACATTTGGCGACAATAAAAAGGGAGAAATCATTGGTATTGGAAAAGTCGGCAAATGCTTGACACACTCCATAGAAAATGTCTTGTTAGTAAGTGGTTTGAAACACAACTTGTTGAGCATATCACAGTTGTGTGATCGAGGTAACACAGTAGAATTTCATGCCAATCTTTGTAAAATTATAAACAAGGACTCAAAAGATATGATATTAGAAGGGAAGAGAATAAATAACGTTTACATGACTTGTCTAAGCAATCTCCCTGATAATACCATCTCTTGCATGAGCGTTTTGCACGACAATCCATGGCTTTGGCATAAAAGACTCGGACATGTTAGTTCTAGATTGCTTAACAAACTTAGAAAATTGGAGTTGGTTGATGGTTTACCCTCAATAAACTTCGATTGGGAAATGGTTTGTCAAGCATGTGCTAGATGTAAACATGTTCGATCGTCTTTTAAATCAAAGAAATTTGTTAGCACCTCTAAACCATTGGAACTAATTCATATGGATCTTTGTGGGCCAATGCGAGTTAGAAGTAGAGGTGGTAGCAAATACGTGCTAGTCCTTGTGGATGACTTCACTAGATATGTATGGACATTATTCATTGGTGGAAAAGATGAAACCTTCGAGGTATTTCTTGTCCATATTCGTAAAGTCCAAAATCAACTAAATTGCAAATTACTATCAGTACGCACTGATCATGGCACTGAGTTTGAAAACACTAATTTTGAAGTATTTTGCAATGAGAATGGTATTGATCATAATTTCTCCGCTCCAAGGACTCCACAGCAAAATGGAGTGGTAGAAAGGATGAATCGTACTCTGGAAGACATGTCCCGTACTATGTTATTGTATAGTGCCTTACCTAGAAATTTTTGGGCCGAGGCGGTAAATACGGCATGTTACATTTACAATAGAACTATGATTCGAAAGATTTTAAACAAAACCCCCTATGAACTTTTAAAGGGCGAAAACCAAATATTTCTCACCTAAGATGCTTTGGTTGCAAGTGCTATGTGCATAATAACGGTAAGAACAATTTGGGAAAATTTGATCCTAGAAGTGATGAAGCAATTTTTATTGGATACTCCTCCCACAGTAAAGCCTACAAGGTTTACAATAAAAGAACAATGAGAATGGAGGAGAGTATCCACATAATATTTGATGAAACTGACCATACTGAGCAAGTAGTGCAGGTTGATGATGAGGACTTCTCAATTGGATTAATACGAGAATCATCAAATGCACCAGACGATCGTCATGCTCAAAAACGATCTGAGGTACAATCAGGGGCACAGTCAGAAGCTCTGAGAGAGGCACAGTCAGAAGTTCAAAAGAAAAATCAAATGGACAATATTCCTGAAAATGTCAATGCTATACAGAATACAGAAACAGGAATTAATAGAGATGAGATAAACTGTTCTGATTTAGAAGAAAATCAAACTCGAACCTCAATCTCAGTGGAAGGCACTGAGCAGCTCTCTGTAAAAGGCACTGTGCCTACACATCTTCCTTTCACTCCGAGAAAGTGGAAACATCAAAGCTCACATCCTACTGATCTGATTATGACAGATATTGCAAAAGGAGTATAAACAAGATCATCTCTTAAAAACTTTTGTGCTTTCAACGCTTTTATATCTGAAATTGAACCTACAAATTTCAAAGTTGCTTTAACTGACCCTGATTGGATTCTTGCCATGCAAGATGAACTTGACCAATTTAAAAGAAATGAAGTCTGGCATTTGGAACCTCGTCCTACTACTCAATCCGTTATTGGTACAAAATGGGTTTTTCGGAATAAGTTGGATGATAGTGGGATGATTGTTCGAAATAAAGCCAGACTTGTATGTCAAGGATTCAATCAACAAGAGGGAATTGACTTTGATGAGACTTTTTCTCCAGTAGCACGTCTAGAAGCTATAAGAATTCTGATTGCCTTTGCTGCCCATAAAATTATCACCCTCTTTCAAATGGATGTTAAGACCGCCTTTCTTAACGGCTATTTGAAAGAAACTGTTTATGTTGAACAACCCCCCGGTTTTGTTGACCCTGATTTTCCTAACTATGTGTTTAAACTGGACAAAGCTCTATATGGGTTAAAACAAGCTCCTCGAGCTTGGTATGAACGCTTGTCAAATTTTTTATTGGAAAATGGATTTAAGCGTGGCTCAGTGGATAGAACTTTGTTTCAAAAAACTAAGGGGGAAGAACTGTTAGTTGTTCAAATTTATGTGGATGATATCATTTTTGGGGCCACAAACGATGTGATGTGCCATTATTTTGCTGAACTAATGAAAAGTGAGTTTGAAATGTCAATGATGGGAGAATTAGGTTTCTTCCTAGGCTTGCAGATTAAACAACTTTCCACAGGAACCATGATACATCAACAAAAGTATGTGAAGGAAATTCTTAAGAAATATGGGATGGAAGACTCGAAAACTCATACCACTCCCATGGCAACAGCGTGCAAACTGGGTATTGACGACAAAGGTAATAAAATTGATGAGACGGTCTATAGAGGTATGATTGGCTCACTTCTCTATCTCACTGCTAGTAGACCCGATATTCTACATAGTGTGTGCCTTTGTGCTCGATTTCAATCTTGTCCTAAAGAGTCTCATCTTAAAGCCGTGAAGCGAATCCTTCGCTATTTAAGAGGCTCTTCTAGTCTGTATCTGTGGTACCCCAAAGAAGGGAACTTTGACTTGGTTGGTTTTTCAGATGCTGATTATGCAGGTTTTTTGGTAGATAGAAAGAGTACCTCCGGGATGGCAACTTTTATAGGACCATGCTTAATCTCATGGGCCTCGAAAAAACAGCATTCAGTTGCCCTTTCCACCGCTGAGGCTGAGTATGTCTCTGCTGCATCGTGTTGCTCTCAAATACTTTGGGTAAGGCAGCAACTCCGTGATTTCGGAGTAATTATTGACAATGTGCCTATCATGTGTGACAATACAAGTGCAATTAACATTTCAAAAATCCGGTTCAACATTCACGCACCATACATATTGAAATAAGATTTCACTTTTTGCGTGACAATGTTGAAAAGGGTAATATATCACTTGAATTCGTCAACACTGATGACCAAATAGCTGATATTTTCACAAAACCACTTGCTCGAGAACGTTTTGAGAAATTACGAGTGGCTTTGGGATTAATCCATGGAAATTAGTGTGCGTAATGTGCCTTTGACTCTCCTAAAACTCATGTGAACTTGGATTTCAATTCATATTTATGTGCCTCTTGTGTGATAGAGTCAATGAAATATTCAATGAAAAACTCGCCTAGTCTATTGATGCTGTCCTCATAGTCAAAACCTAAGTTGCCCTTTTGTAAGATCATCCAGAACATTGTAATTTCTGTGCTTTCGAAAATATCCTGAATCTGCTTTTCAAAACAAAAAGTTTTACTTGATTTCGAAAATTCTGTTAACAAAGGAAGCAAAGCTAACAAGCATGGAGATCCAACATAAAGCAGACCCACTCTCCACAATTTCCCTTTAGCCCACTCCTCTACTTATCCCACTTACTTAGCCCACTTCCCAAGCCCACTAACCTACCCAAATCCCACACACACCGACCCCCCTAAACCCTGCAAACCCACTTCATTTCCTCTTTCCCACCCTCCCAAACCTTTCTCACTCCCTCGACCTCCCACCTTCCTCCCTTCCTCCCACCGTCATCAACTCTCAACCCTTCATCTCACCATGGTGAGGGTCAAGCTCAACAAACCACCCAAACGCAAAACTACCCGCAAACCACCTCAAAAACCAAAACCCATCACCACCACTCCACCACCAAAACAAAAACCCATCACCACCACTCCTGGCACGCGTCGAACCACACGCGCAAAGACATCCTCCTCTCCGCTGCTCGAGAACATGATCGCTACTCAGACCACGCAACCATCTTCACCACCATCATCGCCGCCGGCTCCATCTTCACCACCGTCGTCGCCACCTGCTCGATCTTCACCACCATCTTCTCCTAAGGTCGTCAAGAAGAGAAAACGAGCTGCATCTCAAAGTACTGGCATTGGTTCCCCATCAAGTTCAAACCCTACCAAAAAATCCAAAGGTGACCCAAATATTCTTCATGGTTGAATTTTTCCTAATTCTTGGTTTCGTAGGCCTGAATTTCATACTCTTTCTGATTTGGTTGCGTTACAAGGATGGAATGCTTTGCTTAGTTACTCTGATTATGTCTTTGAGTCTGAAGTTCGTCAATTCTACAATACTGTGATAATAACTGATGATTTGGCTTTTGGTGCTGAAGTTAATGGGAAGAATTTGTTTTATTCTGTTAAAGACTTTGCAGCAATTCTTGGAGTTCCTTGTGTTGGTTTAAGTGATTATAATGCCAAACATTGGCCTTTACTTTCTGGTATTGACAATGCATCAATCAGCACCTCTCTTTCTGGCCAACCTTTCACTCATGGCCAAAATTTCTCCTCCTCTTACGTTTCGGCTGATTTCAAGCTTTCTCGAATGTTGATCACCAAAACCCTCCTGCCTCGTACTGAAAATCGAGGGGATTGCTTAATCATGGATCAAGTGCTTCTTTGGCACTTTGCTCAAAACTTGCCTGTGAGTCTGCCCCATCTCATTCTTCACCATATTAAACACATTCAATCCTTAAATAGTTCCTTTCTTCCCTATGGGGTTTGGCTTACTAGATTGTTTAGAGCTGCTAAGGTTATTCAGGATGATGATCAGGGTATGTCTCCTAAAGATATCATGCATGATGGGATTCTTACCAAGATGGACTTGTGTGTTTTGGGTGGCGAGTTGCTGAAAAAGGATTATCTGGGATTTCGGCCTCGTGAGGCATGTGTGGGTTGCTTGAAACTTCATGATTGTGTTCTAAAACAGGGGACGCAGTTACAGCAGCTTGTGGCACAGATTCGTGTTCAGGAGAGGCGCCATCGCCAAGTCATGTCCCTTCTTGCCATATCAGCTTCTCGTCCTCCACCTCGTTAACTCCATTGCTGCTTGTGGTTTCTTTTGCTCTGTTGGTGATGCACTATCTTTAACAAACTTTTTTTCTTAGCTGCTTTTGGAAATATTTTGTGAATGATGATCTAACTTTTGGGATTGTGAGTTGGTTTAACTGTAGCACCAGCATCACTAGATTATTGTGCTAGAGCCATTTCTGCCTTTATTTGTCTACTCTTGATATGCTCGGCACTGGATGTAGTTTTTTGATCCTCCTTTTTGATAATGTCAAAAGGGGGAAGACTAGGCACTTACATAACTGTTTCCTAAGAAGATCCCATGTTCTTTATAGTATATATGCTATTGGGCCTATTGTTATATGCTGTTGTTTTCCCAAGTAATTATAATACATGATGCATCATTTGAGGGGGAAATATTTGAATATGTTTGTCATCATCAAAAAGGGGGAATTTGTTAGACTTAGGACTTTATGTCCTATATACTTTTGATGATGATAAACATAATTAGTTGATCTAACATGTTTGGTGAAGTTTTTGTTGCAGATGCCTAAACGAAGTCTCGAAGAAACTCTTGTCAAAAGCTTTAGACTAAGGACATTTGTAAAAATGTGTGTTTGTAAATAACAGATCAAAGTGCTAAGGTGTAATATTAGAGATTGTAGATATTTTACTTGAGATAGTAAAATAAATGCAATCTATAATATAACACCTAAATAAAACGATTTGCGAAAACAAAAAAAAAGGGAAAATCGTTTTTTGAAAAAAATTGTTTTAAAAAAATCTGGAATATATTTTTTCGGAAAAGATAAGTTTTGGAATAAAAGGTTTTAGAAATTTCTGATTTTAAAATAAAAGAATCTGTCTATAAAAATCAGCCCTAATACTATTAGGAAACAAATATCTTAAAGAAGATAAAATCTTCTTTAAAAGATAATTGCTTGCTTAAGTTTAGGAAACTATCAAGTGGACAATTCTATCTTTGTAAAGCTTAAAAACTGATTTTGAAAACGTGAGCCTTGACAAAGAATAAAAAGATCAGAAAATATAAAAGATACGGATTTCCAGTAATTGTTTTAGAGAGCCTTTTTCGGAAACATATCTTTAACATCTCTGAGATCAACACTGAGATCTGTGACAGAAAAACACATATTTAAGCTCGATAAATACCTCTAAACTGCTTAACTAAGAAGCACACAAAAAAGAGGATTCAAACCTTTCTGTAATTTCATCTTTTATAGAGAGTGTTAAGTTGAGTTTCTAAGGGAATTAAACTTAATTTGGCAACACTTAGAGTTAGGTGTTGGGGTGCACTACTAGGGTTAGTAGTGGGGGAATTGTGTATCAAGGGTGTGATAATTGCAATTCAAAAGTAATAAAAAGAATAGTTAGGGTGGACGTAGATCTCAAAGGTGAGATTGAACCACGGTAAATTGCTTGTCTCTTCTCTTTATTACAGTCTTGCTCTTTACTATTCTAGAAAGTCTTATTGATTTAATAAATACTCATATACACAACTCAAAAGCTCAGAGAAGGTCTCTGAGATTTTAAAGGAAAGTTCGATAAAATTTAGAAAATACCACACTCAATTCAACCCCCCCTTCTTGAGTGTCTCCTTGTGATCCAACAAAAGCATTGTATTTATATATCTAAAGACGATGTAGAATTAAGTTTGCACCAAATTGTGGACGAAGGGTTCCATGATTACTAGTCGGAGCATGAGCATAAGATGGTGATAATTCCAAGGAGAATCGTTGCAAAATCATAGCCAACGCCATTTTAGCCTCTACCATTGAAAAATTTGATCCTATGCAAATGCGAGGCCCCCACCCAAATGCGAAAAAACACATGTTTCCTTCGGTTGCCTTCATAATCCCTTGCGAAAATCTTTCTGGATTAAATTCTTTTGCATCAGGACCCCATAATTTTTCATTGTGATGAACATAAATTATTGGCAACTTAACCTGTACACCAGCTGGAAGAACTACATCTCCTACTTTCATGTCATGACAAACTTTTCGTGTAAGAGAAGGTCCTGGTTGATAAAGTCGAAGAACCTCGTGAAGTATCATGTTCACCTAAGAAAATAACAACAAGATATATATATATATATATATGTCAAATGCCAACTATCTAGGTTGAGTAAGGAATATGTAGACATCCACAAACAAATCAAATGGTGTTTTGCTTAGTTGGAAAAGAGGTTGTCCTAGCTTAATAAAATGTCTCGGGTTCGAGCTATGTTAATGCAAAAATATTTATAGGAAGGGTTTTTCCACTAATCGAAATTAATAGCATTAAAAAGTGGTTAGTATTTCAAAAAATAAGATTAACAAGGGTTGCTCTTGCTTTGAAGTCCATTAAACCACTAAGAGGGGAGTTAGTAAAGACCAAATATTTGGTCTTCAACATAATATTATATATTAAAATTACCTTTCTCTCTCCTCAAACTACCTAACACCAAGTGTTTGGTCTTTATAAAATGACTTCATGAAGTCAGTTCTTCCTTAGTCTTCTTTAGCTCTCTTCTTTTCTCTATCATTCTCTTTTTACTTTTTGATTTTATGATGCATCCTCTCTCTTAAAACCAAACATTTGGTCTTTACTAACTATGTCATAATAGACATGTACCTCAAAACTTCAATCCTAAGTCTGCCACTAGTTATGACTATGAGCATAAAGTCACATTTGTTGAGAGATTTTGGCACTATATTAATGTGAGTAATAGTTGTAATTAGCACGAAAATTAAAGCTTCTATAAATGCAGATATACCTAATATATCAAAACTCATTGCCCATGAAGCATTTACATCAATGATAATAGTTTTATCCCCTTTATTCCTCGAAGTTCAATCTTTCTATTATAGTTACAGAAACCAAGACAAGGAGGAAAAATTATACATGTGGTTTTATTTCTTCTTGTTTTTTAAAGTAGGGGGAGAGAATATGGTTGTGATAGATTGGGAATTTGGAATAAAGTGGTGCCAAGAAGCGGAATAATATTGGGTGAAAAGAGGGAAAATGTATACCAAATTGGGATAAAGGCAAAATTAGAAAGATATTTGAGGAACAAATGTAAACGGAAAGTAATAAGAAGATTTGAGAAAAGGAGGAAAAATATATTCCCTCCGTCTCAATTTGATTTTCCCATTTGGAATATGGGGGAAAACGAATGCAAATTGAGGTGGATGAGAATTTTTTTATTTTATATTGTATAAAGTGTACTTTAATACCTTTTTGCTTTAAAAAAGTAAGAGAGAGAAAGAAAAGTGGGTGATTGAGAAATAAAAGATTCTAAAGTGGGTCATGTGTTAGACAAAAAGTAAAAAAGTATAGTAAATAATTGGTTGTTAAAGGGTAAGATGGAGTTTATACTATCAAATTAGCAATATAGTAAAAACTAAGAAAAACTTTGTGGAACTATTGAAAATGGAAAGTAAGAAGATTTTTAGAAAAAGAGAAAAAATATATACCAAATTAGCAACAAATGAAATCTCCGAAGAACTTTGAGGAAGTTGCTAAAGCGAAAGTAGAAAGATTTTTGAGGAATTGATCGAGTAATTATGGTAGAATAGATATATTGAAACTAAACTTTACTCAACTAACATAAATAAACAAAACTAAACTGAGCTAAATTAAATTGTCATCAAAAGAACATAACCTTTCCCCAATCAAGTTTGTCGGCTCTCCAATCTTAATGGTTGGACTCTATTAGACTATGATCGTGTCGGCTAGTTTTATAAACAAAGAATGGTTCTTTTCTAAATGAATAAAAAATACCTTTTTTAGTTGAGTTAAGTCTTCCATATTATCTGGAGTATTTTTGCCAAATGTGGCAAGAATCTCCTCTCGTGCTTGCTCTTGCCAATTCTGATGCTTGCTTAGCAAAATCAGAGTCCATACTAAAAAGGATGAAGTGGGTTCTTGTCCGACCAAGTAAAACAGCTTGCACTCTTCGATCACCTCTTTCATATTCAACTTAATATTTTGATGTCTCTTACTTTCATCTTGTATTTCTTCTAAGTTTGATTTCAAGAGTAAACCCAACAAATCACTTTTTGCTTCTTCTCCATTCTCCATCGCCTTTTGCCTCCGTTGAATCATATTTTTCAGCAAAGATTCAACTTCCTTGGTGATTATTGTTGCCCTCTTGTTTGTTTTAGTAGGAAAAAACCTAGATACCAAGAAGAAAAAGATTAGCATATCATGTGCTAATGACTAATTAATAACCATCTTTCATTGTATGGTGTGTTTGGCTAAGTGAATTGAAATACAAGATGGAGTCAAGGGTCTAAATTATCTCATTTGAAGGAGAAGTGGTGAAAAGAAAGAAATTAGATGGATTCATTAACCTTCTTGATTAATAAATATCTTTTTCACAATAAATACAAGTTTTTTTATTAAATTTTTTTTTCTAGTTTCAAACTCATGGCTTGCATGGTTATTTGAGAGATTTACCAAGTATATTTTTTATTTTTCATGAATGATGCTTTTTATGTTATTTAAAATATTTATGTTATTTTTAATAGATTTATTAATTTATCAAGTATGTATATTGTATTCACTTTGATAGTCAAGCAATCAATATTGATTTTTATTGGTGCCAAAATAGGTGTAACATCTATTATTTCTGTGAGAATAAGAAAACTTTGAAGTGTTTTTTTTATTTCAATTATCTCAATCATTACTATATAGTATTAATGCAATAAAGGGTTATATGATCTATGAGAATCAAAATAAATTGCCTCAAATATCATATTTCCTTTTTTAAAAATTCGTAGCCAATTAAATTAGAGTTTAGATTTAAAAGTACAAAAAATAAAATTATTAGAAGAGTTTAAATGATTGGATGGAAAACGGTAGGCTGTTTATAAATAATTTTTGGAGCTCTTTGAGTAATATAGAATAGAATGATTATTGAATTATCGACTATGAATCTTTGGACTCACTTTGATGTTTAAACATATAAATTTATGTACCTAGTCCAATGATCACTTTTGATTTTCTTAGGTGCCAAAGTTGGTGTAAGTCTAATTATTTCTTTGAGGATAAGAAAAAATTAAAGTGTATTTTATATCAATCATCTCAATAATTTCTATATATTAATACAAAAGTGTCATATGATCTTCGAAAATCTGAATAAACAACCATGTGTATATTGGGACTCATTTTGATAATTAAAAAATATAAAGTTATGTACATAGTCCAATAATCACTGTTGATTCTTACAGGTGCTAAAATAGGCGTAACATCTAATTATTTATTTGGGAAGAAGAAAAAATACAAACAATTTTATTTCATTCATCTCAATCAATACTATAAGGGCGCATGATATTTTGGCACGTGACTTTACCTCCATATTGTTGCCTAGTTTTTCACTATCCATTTCTTTCTCATATTAAAAAATTGTGTATGTTAAGATTTGAACCCACGACCATAAGTATGCTAAAAAATAGTTTCAACCACTAGACCAACATACTATTTGTATTCCATGTTTCAGCCGGATAAACAAGAAATAATTGGTAGCTTATAAAAATGATTACAATTGACATATCAAACACACCTGGAATGAGAGCATGATAAACTCCTTAATCAATCACCTTACTTTTTTTACTGAGGATCTTTTTCTTTATCAATCATACAACACCGAACAATCTATGTAAATTTTGTCATCCTACCTCTATCAAACACATAACATCAATTGAAGTGATACAAAGTATGCGAGAATGATATAAAATTTAATATATATGTATATATAAGAATTTTATTGTCATTTGAAACGATAATGAACTTCTTTTTTTCTATGAAACACACGCATCGTGTGCATATCAGGTTAATATCAATAAAATAAAGTGTCATATGATATTTGAAAATTAGAATAAAATGCAGTAAATATCACATTTTCCTTTTTTAAAATTTCATTATCGATTAAATTAGAGTTTAGAGTAAATAAATAAATAAAAGTAGTAGAAGCGTTAAGAAGATTAGGTGGGGAAATGTAGGTTATTTTGGATAATTTTTGAAACTTTTTTAGTATTGTTTTATGTAAACTTGAAGAATACGGTATTTGTCCTGATGATGGACAGGTGTAGGGTTGATATTGGGAGGCTTGTGCTGAGATATTGCTTCGTTCCCGAACCTGCAAAAAAGGGGAAAACCAAACCGGAGGTTTGGGTTTGATTCCCTCTCCGATGCTTAAGTCAGTGTTCAATAGATAATAGCTGGGTATGAATTTTGACAGAGTAAGTTTAAGAGAGAGTTGTTGTGTGTCCCTTTTACCTGATTATGAGGAACTATTTATAGTATCTATGTATAAAAAAGAGCACCCTAGGATGAAGGAATGTGATTGGTTAGGCAATGGGAGAGCGACACTTGTCATGGTCTGATTGTCCTGAGCCTTTTATCCAATCACCTTCTTCCTCTTTAGGGAATTTGGGCTGATTATTCCCTCTTTTAGGGAATAGTTGGGCCTCTTGTTTGCAGAATTGATGATATCATTAGCTCCAAATAACATGCTGCCAAGTGTGGATGAGGGGGTGAGCCACGTGTCACCAATTCATTGGGCCACGTGGCGATCCCTGACTGGGCCACGTGTCCTCTTTAAATATGTTACAACATTTGCCCCTAAAAGGGAAGGTATCTGAATCCAATACTGATATATTTCCTTTTATCAGTAGTAATAATTCTAGTTTTACTGAAGTAAGTCCAATTGTACCGAAAGAAAGGACCAATCAAATGATATGGGATGCTGACGTGCCCCTCTCACAAGGTGACACGTGTAAAATTACTGTGGGAGGAGAAAGGTCTTTTTACCCTCCTATAAATATCACCCCTCCTCTTCATTTCATCACTTTCTGTTTTCAGAATTTTGAGAGCATTCTAGAGAGAGAGAGAGATTTTTAGAGAGAAGCACAGATCGTCCGAAGAGCCGCTTTTGTTCAACGTTCATCTGTCTTCAGCCTACCTGTCAAAGCTCGTCAGGTATCTTTCCTCCTTCCATTCTTTTATTTATTCATTTATTCTTTATAAATAAATGGAATCCTCATCCTCGCCCAACACCCTTGGCCGTCCGAGAGAGTGTCTAGGCCCTAGAAATAAACTCCAAACATCCTCGAGTTCTTCTAGAGTTGGACCTTTTTTAGGCGGTCCCTTTGTGTATTTTTATGCCCATCAACCTTGTCCGACGTCCCAGTCTCTGCCTGTGCAGGGTATTCTGGCGCGCGTCAAGCAAACTGCTCGTTTAAGACGCCAGCTAATCCTTCCAACCTCTAGCTCAGAAATGGAGGAATCAACTGGTCGAGGCCCACAAAGGGGCCCTACTGAGATTCCAGAACGATCTCCCTATGGGGATGATATACAGCTAGGTGAACAAAGTCGACCCTATTCTGACCCAGAACCGTCCGTGGCAGGGCCGTCTGGGCTTCAGGAAGAGAACCCTCTTTTATATGATGATGATGAGGATGAGGAGCTTGTTGATGAGGTGGAGCTTGATGACGAAGCCCAAGGGGATGATGCAGAGGAAGCTGAGGAGGACGAGGGAGATAGTGAGGACGAGGGAAGTGCTTCACCCACTCCATCTGAAATTCGCAGAACCCTAGGAGACTTAGCAGACCCTGGGACCATAAAGATAGATAGGGCTTGGCTAAAGAAGCTTGGAACTGACCCCTATCATTTATGGGCAGCTATTCCCATAACAGATTATGAGTTTGTCATTCCTTCTAAGGGGCAAACCGTTCTTGACGCCAAATACGGCCAATTTCCTGTTTATAAACTGGCCTTAGATTGTGGTCTTAGGTTTCCCCTTCACCCTTTCATAGAGGAGATACTGCGTCATTATAACCTCGGCCAAAGTCAACTGGCTCCCAATGCATGGCACAACGTCCTGACCTTTATAGCTACTTGTGAGCTTAAAGGTTATCCCCTTTCTTTAGCCGCCTTCACTCACATGCACTATTTATCAAAGATGCCTAAGACGGTGGATGGCTCTTAGTTTAGTATATGTAATCGGGCTGGCTTTATGACGGCTTGGGGTAAGTCGTCAAAGATGCATGGCTGGAAGTCTCACTTCCTCTATCTCCGGGCCCCCGACGAGGAAACAGCCAAACGTTATAGGTACCGTAGTCGTGCGGTTACCCATACTGGACGTGGAGCTCCCCTCCTGGGCCTGGAGAATAAATTTGACGACATGGTGGTTGACCACTTCAAGGTGGTGGAGTATAAAAAGGAGGATCGTCCAACCATCAAAGGCCCTGCCGGCTGGATACCCTTCAAGGAGAGATTTTATAGTAACAAATTTTTAGTGGCCGCTGGACTTTGGTTAGGCGAGGATAAAGGTAATCCAATTTTTATAATTCTCCTCTGCTCCATCATTATGTCCTTGTCTCACTTTGTTTTTATTGTTTGTTTTCCAGAGGAAGCCAGATCATTGTTGACTCGCTCTCAGAGAGGCGAAATGGATCCAGCTCGCTTTGCCCATAAGCTGCGCATGGAGGCGGCCAAGAAGCCTGCCGAGAAACGGGGCACCACCCTGGTAAGACAGCCACTTCTAATTCTTTTCAAACTTTCAACCCAATATTACTTGTAAAAGGAGGGCGTCCGGGTATTCAATAATTGGACGTTTTTCTTTATTGAACAAATTGTCTAAAGACAAATTGTTCTAAAAAGGAAGGCGTCCAGTTATTCAATCTATAGACGTTTTCCTTTGAAGAAATTGTTTATCAACTATGAGAAGGAAGGCGTCCAGCTAGTAAATCCTTGGACGTTTTCCTTTGAAGAATTTGTACACCAATCAACTCTTATGAGAAGGAAGGCGTCCAGGTAGTAAATCTTTGGACGTTTTCCTTCTTTGAAGAAACTGTTCGTCAACTCTTTTGAGAAGGAAGGCGTCCAGGTAGTAAATCCTTGGACGTTTTCCTTCTATGAAGTTGTTCATTAATTAATTCTTATGAGAAGGAAGGCGTCCAGGTAGTAAATCCTAGGACGTTTTCCTTCTTTGAAGTTGTTCATTAATTAATTCTTATGAGAAGGAAGGCGTCCAGGTAGTAAATCCTTGGACGTTTTCCTTCTTTGAAGAAATTGCTCAACTCTTATGAGAAGGAAGGCGTCCAAGTAGTAAATTCTTGGACGTGGTCCTTTATGGGTCAGTTTGGATCTTTGTGCCCGTTGTTCAATAATCAGGAGAACGTCCAAGCTTTCTAGCCTAGGACGTCTTCCTTGATGAATCACTGGGTCTTAAGGAATCTGAATAAATGTCATTCAATTATATTTCGGACGGTTTCCTTCTGCAAGCAATGTGTACTAATAAATTTTTTATTTTTTATTTTTTATTATTTTTTTCAGTCGAAAGCCCCCACTGCCAAGGCTGCAGACAAAGCTTCGTCTAAGCCTGCCAGTACGGTGCCCGCAGCCAAGAAAAGAGCTGCATCTACTCCTGCCGAAGAGAAATCTCCGGCAAAGAAGAGCAAGAGTACTTTCAAGAAGAAAAGTACAACTTCTAGTATGTCGCAGGCTTTGAAAGCTGTTCCTGTTAGCCAGCTGATTACCAGAGCACCTCGTCCTTCTGACGGAGGTAAGGTTAAGGGAGTGGAAGTCTCCTCCACCCCTTTTGTTTCAAACGAGGGGGAAATTCTCCCCTTGGATGATTTATCCATTCAGCTGGACGCGGCTGAGATGCTTGACGTTGTTGAAGTGGGGGACCCGGACGCGGCAACCCCCCAAGTCTCGGCTTACAGTGGAGCTGCAGCTCGGCTGGAAAGTCAAATGCCCCCGGCCTACCGTGGTAGGTCTTTGTCTTCTGGTGAGTCTTATTCTCCAAACGTGGTCAGAACACTGAGAATTGGGGGACGATCACAGAGCCCGTCCAACCCACAAACACTTATTCTTCCTATCCGTATGTCTAATCCTCCACTCGTTACAGATAAGGGAAAAGGGCCAATGGCTGAGGGTCCTGAGGACGAGGATTATCCTGATGAGCCTTTCCCCTCCTTTGCCAAGTACTCAAAAATGGAAAGGGAACAGGTAAAGCGTGAAGTTTTTGACGCTTTCCCCTGAACCTTATGTCAAGGGCTTGAGAGGAGCTGCTGCCGGCCATGTGGGTTACATAACCCAGCTGACTGCTGAGGTGAGTGCCACCTACTATCTTTTTTATATACTTAACATATCTTGTTTATTATCCCACCATCTAACTTTTCACTTTTTTAGGCTTTTGCCCGTTCTCTGATGGCCGAGGATTATATCAGGGACCTCCGTAAAGAGAATAGGAGGCTCGTCCGTCAGGTAACTGATGCCGGGGACAAGTCCATTTTGGAGCTGGCAACCCTGAACTTGAAGCATGCTCAGACCGTAAGAGCCATGGAAAAGCAGGCGGCTGATATGGATAATATGAATAAGCGCCTGATGATGAGCCTGGGTAGCTTGCAAGCCGAGGTGGATCGGCTGAGAAGTCGGCTTGACTCAACAACTCAGCCCATCGAGGAGGAAAAGAGGTCTGCTCTCATTACCGCAGCCCTGTTCCATCAGGCCATTGTGGGGCTTACAGCTGAGGTGGCTCGTCAAAAGCTCTTGAGGGAACGTGACTTTGAGGAGGCCGTCAAAAGCTTTTCTGACGCTGAAAACCAGGCTAAGGAATGGGCCCTCAAAGCCTTCGACATGCTAGCTGACTCCGAAGAGGTGCCCCGATTTGAGAGAAGACTTCTGTTCCAGGAGGAATGCTCCAAGGCTCGGCTGCTCAATGAGAAACCCCCAGTATTTATTGATTCTGACGGGGAGGAATACATAGAACCTAAAGCCACCGCTGATGCAAACTTGGAAATGCCTGTGGACACAGAGAAAGATATGGAAGGTACTCCTGACGAGTAACTGGTGCAAGCCTAAGAAGAAGGCTTTCACCAAGTACTCTAAGAAGTATGACAGTGAAGAGGGCAGGAAAGATATTCAGGCTCAGCTTGACGAGTTGAAGAAGTATGCAACTGTCATTAGCGTCTTGGCCCACAACCAGATCAGGATGCTCCTCTTGCTGTCAATTGTTGCTTTGTAATTGTCTTAGTATTTTTGTAGATCAGCTATACTTGGTTTTAGACCGGGATGACGATCTTGTAAATTTTTTGAGCTTTAGCAGTCCAAGCTTGTCCTGAAGCAGCTTGTTCTATGTTTGATTGATACTGTAAACCTGCTTTGTACTTTTGCAGTCAAAACTCGTCCAGAAGTAGTTTCTTTTTGTTCTAGACTTGGTTGATAAACCTGTAAACCTGCTTTGTACTTTTGCAGTCCAAACTCGTCCAGAAGTAGTTAATATACAATGGTCTATAACTCTCTTTTCTGGTCCCTTCTCTAATTTCTTACTACTTAGTTAAAGAATGACCAAGTTAATGAATCAGGAATGTTGTCAACATGATGAGGAAGACATCCAAGAATGGTATTCAGTAACCAAATATTGGTTAAACACCAAGTCATGTTCAAAGGAATACGTCCAAGGATCCAGACGTCTTGGACGTTTTCCTTCACGAACCAATGATTGGGTAAAAACCAGATTACGTTCAAGGAAAGACGTCTAAGGAGACAGACATCTTGGACGTTTTCCTTTACGAATCAATTGGTTAAATACGAAATTATGTTCAAGGGAACACCAAGTTATGTTCGAGGGTGGACGTCCAAGGATTAATCAATGACGTATTCCTTTTTGAACTAACCTTGTTTTGCATCCTTGTAAGTATAAAGACGTCCGAGGATTGTTCTTTCCTTGCTGGACGAGGTACTGTATGCCCCCCTTCATAGGATGCCTCTTTGTCTATTCCTAGACGAAGACATCGTAGGAAGGAAGTCTAGTCCATCCTTTGTGTAAGTAATGAGACCTTCTTTACTAAGACGTCTCATTTTGGGCTGGTTTCTTTTAAGAAATAATACCTGTGTCATATTAGGTATTATGACGGAGCTTTCCTTTACTAAGGGAAGACGTCTCTCTAGCCGGCTTCCTTTAGGAAGCGGTGTTCGTCTATCTTTCAAGTTTCTATGAACTTGGTTTTAAACGATTGCTTCTGGTTAAAGAACTTTTAATCAAGAAGTCTTTGTTCATCAGTTATATCTTGAACAGATTATGATGATTTTTGCAGACGTCTTCCTTTAGGAAGTAATATCTGTCTTGCATAATGGACCTTTATGGTTTATTATCTAGTAACCATCTTTCGTTCATTTATGGAAAAATGCCCCAAGATGGCTGTGGATAATAAAATGCCCCTTAATGACGATGTGACTGGACGTTACTAACTAATCAAATAAGCCATACATAAAGGAGCAGTTCAGACTATAGACCAGAATTTAGAATGTATTAATGTGAAGTTTGCTTAGCCTAAGCTAAGATACATAGAATACATTGCTAAATGATTTTTCTGTGCCGTAGCACTTCGTTTGTAAAATGTAAAAACCTACAAACTTCCTTAGACATAGTATTTTTTCAGATTATCGGAATCCCAAGTTCTTGGTATGGGTCGTCCATCTAAGTCTTGAAGCTTAAAAGTGCCGCTGCGAACCTCTTCAACCACCAAATACGGACCTTCCCAGTTCGGGGTTAGCTTACCGAGTTCCTTTGCACGTCCAACTGCCTCCATCTTACGAAGAACCAGATCCCCTATTTTTAGAGGTCGTCTGGTTACCCGTTTGTTGAATTCCCTAGCCATGCGTAGCTTGTACAATTCCATCCTCAGAAGAGCATTACCTCGGACTTCAGGCAATTTGTCCAATGCCAAGCGCATCGCCGCCCAATTAGTCTCTTCTGAGTATAACATGACGCGTAGGGTGGGTTCTTCAATCTCAATGGGTAGGACAGCTTCTGTTCCATAGACCAGCATGAAAGGTGTCTCCCCTGTTGAATTCTTGGCCGTGGTTCTGATGGACCAAAGGATCAGTTGGAGTTCTTCCACCCAAAAGCCTTTGGCGTTCTCTAACTTCTTCTTTATACCTTCCGAAATAATCTTATTGAAAGCTTCTACCTGGCCGTTTGCTTGTGGATGTGCAACAGAAGCAAAGTGGGACTTAATCTCCCTTTCTGATAGCCAATCTTTCAGTTTAGGAGTCTCAAACTGTGGGCCGTTGTCGAACACAATCGACTGGGGCATCCCAAATCGTGTTATGACGTTCTTCCAGATGAACCTTTTTACATCCTTCGTCTTTATACTCCTAACGGCCTCAGCCTCTACCCACTTGGAAAAATAGTCCACAGCCACAATAACAAATTTTCTCTGTCCGGCCACCATGGGAAAAGGGCCTAGGATGTCCATCCCCCACTTGGCGAATGGCAAAGGAGTTAGAATTGGTGTTAGAAAATTGGATGGCCTTTTAAAGAGATGACCATGCTTCTGACAGCTATCACATTTTTTTGCATATGCCACGGCATCAGCGTTCAACGTTGGCCAGAAATAGCCAGTTCTTCGTGCCTTTTCAGCCAAGGCTTGGCCGCCAATGTGTGATGCACAAATCCCCTCGTGCAAATCCTTCAATACCTCAAGACCATCTTCCCTGGTAATACATTTCAACAAAGGACGATCATACGATTTCTTGTACAATGTCTCGTCCCAAACTTCGAACCATTTGTCACGAGCCTTAACATATTTTGCTTCTACCGGGTCTTCTGGTAATTGGCCAGTCTTTTTGTAATGAAGAATAGGCTCCATCCAGTTGTTTCCTCGGCTTAAAAACATCACCTCTTCCTGATCAATACTTTTCTTTTCTTGAACCTCCCAGAAAACAGTTCTTGGGGTGTCGCCCAAAGCAGAACTTGCAAGTTTAGACAAAGCATCAGCCTGATGATTCTCAGACCTAGGTATTTGTACCAAGGTGAATTCATCTAATTGCTTGGTTTCTTCTTTTACCAGCTGGACATACTTAATCATGGAGGCCTCTTTGCATTCATACTCTCCATTAACCTGGCTGACTACCAGAAGAGAATCTGACTTTGCCTCTAATTTTCTTGCTCCTGCTGCTCGCCATATACGGATCCCGGCCAGTAAGGCCTCATATTCAGCCTCATTATTGGACGCCGGAAATTTAAAACGTACAGCATATTCATACTTGTCTCCCTCAGGAGACCGACAAACCAGGCCTGCCCCACTTCCTTGTGTGGTGGACGAGCCATCTACCATTAATTTCCAATACTGACTGCCCTCAGAGGGGTCTTCCACCGGATCCAACAATGGACGGGTTAGTTCAGCAATGAAATCTGCCAAAGCTTGTCCCTTAATCGCCTTCCTTGGTTCGAACGTGATGTCAAACATTTTCAGTTCATTCGCCCACTTCAACATCCTTCCTGCCGCCTCTAGCTTCTGTAAAACTTGCTTAAGCGGCTGATCAGTGTACACAACTATACTGTGAGCTAGGAAATAGGGCCTTAGCTTTCGGCTAGCAACTACTAAAGCCAGGCCAAATTTCTCTACAACTGTGTATCTAGTTTCAGCATCCTTGAGTACTTGACTCACAAAGTAAATGGGTGTTTGTATAGCATCTCTCTCGGCTAGCAGTACTGCACTGACTGCTTCAGGAGAAACAGCCAGGTAAACTTATAACTTCTCCCCAAGCACCGGACTTATCAGACGGGGGAGCTGTTGTAAAAGCTTCTTGATCTCAACTAAGGCTTCATCTGCTTCAGGGGTCCACTGAAACTTTGCGGACTTCTTTATTGTTGCAAAAAAATGATGGCATTTATCACCTGATTTGGACAAAAATCGTCCTACTGCCGCTAAGCAACCAGTCAGCCGTTGAACTTCCTTCACCTTGGTCGGAGGCTTCATATCGAGTATGGCTTGGATTTTTTCTGGATTTGCTTCTATCCCTCGTTGATCTACCAGGAATCCAAGGAACTTGCCAGCGGAAACTCCAAAGACGCACTTCTTTGGATTGAGCCTTAGTTTATACTTGCGCAATGTCTCAAAAGTTTCGCGCAGGTCTCCGACATGATCTGTTTGTTCTTGGCTTTTGACGATCATGTCGTCAATGTATGCCTCTAAATTTCGTCCCAACTGAGGCGAAAAGATCTCATTGATAAGCCTCTGGAAAGTCGCCGGGGCGTTCCTCAGACCAAATGGCATCATCAACCATCCATACAATCCTTTTTCTGTTATGAACGAAGTCTTGTCCTGGTCCTCCGGCATCATGGGAATCTGATGGAACCCAGAGTAGGCGTCCATGAAGCTCAGTAAGGCATGACCAGCTGTCGAATCTACCAGCCGATCCAGCTTAGGAAGCGGAAAACTATCTTTGGGGCAAGCCTGGTTCAGGTCCGTATAATCGACACACATCCTCCAAGTCCCATTTGGCTTGGGGACCATAACCACGTTTGACACCCAATCTGGGTAGTGAGTCTCCCTGATGAAGCCGGCTTCTAGTAGTTTCTTGACCTCTTCGTCTACAGCCTGATTCCTGACAGGTCCCAAATGCCTCTTCTTCTGCCTGACCGGTTTTCTGGCTGGATCAACATTTAGCCGATGAACGGCCACTTTGGGATCAATACCCGGCATCTCTTTTTCCCCATAGGCAAAAATATCTTGAAATTATTTTAACAGTGCTATGATAGCTTCTTGTAACTCGGGCTTCAAACCTGCCCCAATCTGCAAAGTCCTTTCCGGGCGAGACTCATCTAAGCAAATGCTTAAAGGGGCCTCAGCAGGCTTTGGGCGATCCAATGTCAAACTTGCGATCGTCATCAGCTCGGCAGAAGGCCTTGGCTCTTCTTTCACTTGAGTGAATTTTCTCTTCTTGCTGGGCAAATCTCTTGCCGTTTTCCCTTCAGGGGTATCATTTAGTTCACCTCTTTCTCTAGCTGGCTTCCTTGCGGAAGCAGCGTTGGTTTGAAACTTCTCTTCTTGCACTCTGGCCGGTCCTACCATCTATGCCCCCATCTCTTTGGGTTCATCTAAATCCATAGGCTCGACTTCATTCAATTTCCAGGACGAAGGTTTTAGGGTTGTAAGATAACATTCCCTAGCGGCCCTCTGATCTCCATAAATTGTGCTTACTTGGCCGTCGTCACACTCTAACTTCATCAGCATGAGATGGGTGACAATGACAGCCTTAATATTATTAAGGGTAGGACGTCCCAAAATGACGTTGTAAGCTGTCAAATCCTTGACAACCAAAAACTTTATGAACATAGTTCTGCTCTTTTCCTTCTCTCCGACTCGGACGGGCAACGACACCGTGCCGACCGGATGTATGATTCCACCTCCAAATCCTATAATAGGATGATGGACTGGAAGAAGATCTTTCTCATCAAACTTCAATCTTGACAGACAATCAGCGCTAATAATGTCAGTCGAGCTGCCAGTGTCGATAAGGATCCTTCGCACTCTTAGATTGGCAATCTTCATCTCTACGACCAAGGGGTCATCATGGGGAGTCCTTATCTGCCTACGGTCTCCTTCGCTCACCGTCACCATGGGGAACGGATCTACTTTGGATTTCCCCGTCAGCAACACTTGGCCAAGCTCTCTCACATAATTTTTGTGACCTCTCAAGGTTGGTCCTCCGGCCGCAAACCCGCCGGATATCACCAAAACCACGTCTTCGTCTGTACTGGAGCTTTCTTTCTTTTTCTGCCGATAATCCTTCTTCTGAAAACGGCCTTCACGGGAGACGTATTGATTCATCTTTCCTTGCTTTGCCAGGTTTTCCAAAGCTCTCTTCAGGTGTTTGCATTCATTTGTCTCATGTCCACAATCCTTGTGGAAGTGGCAGTACTTACTCTTATCTCTGTTCTTGTAAGGTGTTTTCATTTCGGCCGGAGCCTTGAGTTCATGCTGATCCTTGATTTCCATAAGGATTGAATACTGATCCTTATTGAACTCAATGGGTTCAGCCGAGACAGCCCTTTCTTTCCTCTTCTCTCTTCTCGACGGGGCCGTGCTTGAAGACACTACCCAGGTCTCAGCCTTCTTAGGATTGTTCTTAGTTTTTTGAACAGGTTCCTCGGGCTTCTTGGACTCTGAGTGCTTGGCTTCAGCACACACCTCAGTCGCATGTATAAAAGTCTCGGCTTCCCTTAAAGCTTCAGCCAAGGTACTCACTTTCTTCTTGATTAAATCAAACTTGAAACTTCCTGGACGCAGTCCTCGAATAAATGCGTCGAAGGCTACACCAGCATTTAAGTCATGGATTTGAAGGGCTTCAAGATTGAACCTCTTTACAAAACTTCTCAGGGATTCCTTTGGGGCTTGGATGATCTTCCCCAAATGAATACTAGTCTTCTGTTCCTGCCTATTGGCGACAAAGTGGCTAGTGAATGAATAACTTAACTCGGTGAAGTTGTTGATAGAATTAGCCGGTAGGTTGTTAAACCACTTCTGAGCGACTCCTTTCAGAGTTGCTGGGAAGTTCTTACACCATGTAGCGTCGTCTACTGCCTGGACGTACATTTGATGTTTGTAAGCAGAAAGATGATCATCTGGATCAGTAGTGCCATCGAACGGATCAATGGTTGGTAATTTAACCTTAGCACATGGAGGAGTTTGCATTATTCTGGCTGAGAAAGGCGTCGGCCAATCTATGCGCAGCTCCCTAAAACGTTCATCAACTGGGGCTGTATTTATCCGACATTCCCTTAAGACTGGGTTCGATGAACTGACCTCTTGGGACCCTCGCCTATACACATTCTGCTGAGACGTCCTTCTGTAAACATTAGGCTGAACCACCGTTCGATCCTGACGAGGCTCGTAAATAGACGGAGTCCTTCCATGCTCCAGAGTGTGACTCCGAATCCTCAGACTGGGGTCTTGCAAGTACGGCGTTGATCCGGTAGCCGACCTCTGTTGAGCCGCTACCCTCTTAGCATGCAGGTATTCCCGAGCGTCTGTCTCCATTCTTCGACCATCCACTGGTCTGTTGACTGGGTTGGTGACCACCAGATTCCAGTCTAAACGACGTGGTTGCTCACTACGAACAGGATTCCTTCCTCTAGACGTTCTTCTAGCTTCTCCTGATCGTCTAGCCCCGCTTGGTCCAGCCACATTCTCCTGAGAAGCTCCTCTCCTAGGAGCAGGCCTAGAATCCGGCTGGGATCCTACTCGGAAGAATAGCATGTTGTTCTTGATCTGGTCTTGGACAACTTGGGTCATCCTGGCTTGAAACTCATTTAGGGCATTTTCCAAATGAGCAGCCGTGACCGGGAGAGCAGGGTTGGGCTCCAAAACTGCCCCAATGGGATCATTCTGTCGCTGTCCGTCACGTCCCCTAGGCGGACGTTCATCATCAACGGTATCATTAACTTGAACATAAGGACTCATCCTTTGTCCTCGGTTGGACGAATTGCAATCAGTCATCTCCGCGCCTCCCCACAGACGGCGCCAAATGTTTTATGTAAACTTGAAGAATACGGTATTTGTCCTGATGATGGACAGGTGTAGGGTTGATATTGGGAGGCTTGTGCTGAGATATTGCTTCGTTCCCGAACCTGCAAAAAAGGGGAAAACCAAACCGGAGGTTTGGGTTTGATTCCCTCTCCGATGCTTAAGTCAGTGTTCAATAGATAATAGCTGGGTATGAATTTTGATAGAGTAAGTTTAAGAGAGAGTTGTTGTGTGTCCCTTTTACCTGATTATGAGGAACTATTTATAGTATCTATGTATAAAAAAGAGCACCCTAGGATGAAGGAATGTGATTGGTTAGGCAATGGGAGAGCGACACTTGTCATGGTCTGATTGTCCTGAGCCTTTTATCCAATCACCTTCTTCCTCTTTAGGGAATTTGGGCTGATTATTCCCTCTTTTAGGGAATAGTTGGGCCTCTTGTTTGCAGAATTGATGATATCATTAGCTCCAAATAACATGCTGCCAAGTGTGGATGAGGGGGTGAGCCACGTGTCACCAATTCATTGGGCCACATGGCGATCCCTGACTGGGCCACGTGTCCTCTTTAAATATGTTACAACAAGTATTATAAAATGATTTGCTATATTTCTCTCGTCTCATTTTCTATGATTCTCAACAAAGGCATTGTAAAGTAGGAGTTACAACTCATAAATCTCAAGTGATGAACTCCATTTAAAAATGTTATATTCCACGTCAAAATCATTAAATCTTCTTACATTTATAGAAAGGCTAGGTGTGTAATTCGATAACGATGTTACTTCTTTTCGTCATATCTCTCTAACTCATCATGATATTGGCCCTTTCTTATTAAATTTTCTTATTTTGTGTCATTCGACAAATTAGATTTTATGTTTTACGGAAAAGACTTGCATATTTGTTTGCACTTTCATTTATTACAAGTTCAACTAAGGATGGATTGTCTTGTCCCATTATTTGTTTAGACGGAAAGAATAGGTAAATTTTCTATTAGCGTAAGTAAACAATATTACCTGGACCCAGGAATATAAACTGACTTTAAGGCTTGAACTGTAATTGCAAGGTGTTCTCTTAGAAGTTCAAACACCCTCCTTCCTTCTTGAAAACTACTACCAAATGCTGCACGAGATATTGCATCGGCTGAAAATTTGTGTACAAATGACCACATTTCTAGCTCTTGAGATCCTATTTCGGATGTCATCTTCTCCCATTCTTGGATCATCTCATTGCAACTCGCATGAAATGCTGGCACCATATGCTTTAACAATAATAAAAATCCAAATCAAATGCAAAGTATACTAAATTTTTGGTGCATAAGGAAAGGCAACATTCCATTTTCTAATGAAACCAAATACTCTTTATTCTTTGATTTTGGAGTATGATGGAATAAAGTCAAAAGGCTTCCTAAACTAGCCGCACTTATCATATTACAAAGTCACAAGTGGTCAATGCATTTTCGATGTAATTTTCATTTTTTGGGTCATCTAGAAACAACTTGTTTTTGTATTTAACACAAGCAGTAAGGTTGCGAACATCCTACACTCTCCGTTACCTCGCCTTATAGAGAGAACCTTTGAGGCACTAGGCTGATGTTATTTTTTATTGTTTCAAGGGGGTTGCGAAGGCGGGATGAGGATCGTGTCCAAGGCATTAGGAATTAAAAGGAATGATTTATTCATTTGAGATATCCCTTAATATGAAATTAGTAGAGTAATTAATCAAATATATATGTTGTATGCATATCTAATTTAATGATTTATCATTGCATATGATAAAGTATCGTATATAGTATGAAATATTCTCTTGCTAATTAATAACTCCATATGAATATGATATTTAATGTGCAATACATTCGTAGCGTGGATTTAAAAGCCACTTAACTAATATAATTTTCAGAGAGCAAAGTATTTGATTTATGTATCAATTACATGCATGGTGCTAATTATTTCTATATCATATGCATGGATGACTCCTCTGCGAGAAAACCAAAACATAAAATACTATACTCCACTTAGCAATATTGTTATAACTAATTGGCGCCAACAGCACCAACTATTCGTTTGGTGCATAAAACAGCACAAACTAAAGAAGGTGCAGTGCACAACACAAACTTTATGTGATGGGTGCACAAAACAACACAAGGAGATTTTGGCCTGAGATTCTACTTAGAATTCATGTTGTTTTGTGCACCAATCACATAGAGTTTGTGTTGTGCACCTACCACAATATTCGTTTGTGTTATTTTGTGCACCCATCACATAAAGTTTGTGCTGTACACTGCACCTTCTTTAGTTTGTGCTGTTTTGTGCACCAAATCAAAAGTTGGTGTTGTTGACGCCAATTTTTCCTTTTTTATATCCTATGCATGAATGACTTCTCTACGAGAAAACAACGATCGAGCGTTTACCTACTCTATTTTTGCACCAAGGAAAATTACCAAATAACATGTGAAGGTCAGATTGTTGTTTCCTTCACTTAATTTTTTCAAAACTTGAGAATTCTTTCACGGGTTAATTTTGATTTTTAATTGATATAGTTTTATTTATTGTCATATACATATAATGTTTTTGCAAAATGGACCTTTCTTTGGTGTGTTTTAATGGTGAAAGACAAAGTTGGAGACTTGACCAAAGAAAAGGGAAAGTAAAAGAAACAATGAAAACAATAAATGGCAAGAGAGATTACCGAGGTTCACCTCCAATTTAGGCCTATGCCCTCCTAGGATGAGTGTAAGTATACTTATGAGCTTAAAATGAGTATTTAAGGATATTACACTTGGAGAACAAAGAAGGGGGGAAGACCTTAGCTAAAATCGGATAATAAATGACGAATCCAAAAGAAAAGGCTGGTGAAATGTTAGGTGCCCATCCGGACGTTCTACTCCTCAGTTCCCCGTGATCGAAAACGCTTGTCCGAAAGTGGGGTTAGTGCTCGCCATGCATCAAAATACTCATCCGGAAGCATTCAAGACTCAAGAATTCATAGGCACATTCAATAGTCTCCATATTGCCTTCAACTCCTCCAACTTCAACACAACACCCCTTCGTCACACACTTATCACTACCACCATACTCCACATCATCTCATAATTATGATACTCATCAATCATGCCCTCAAAAAGCCCAAATCAAACACGGACAAAGATCAACCAAATCCTCACACAAGGTGAATTTGTTGGTTATCAAAGGTTTAATCAACATGTCAGTGAGGTTGTCATTTGTACCAATCTTCATCAAACCAAGATTCTTGCATTGTTTTGGATCTCGTCACAAATAACATATTACCTCACCTCAATATGCTTATTTCTTCTATGAAACAAATTTTGATTCTTAGCGAAATAAATGGCACTTTGGTTATCACAAAATACATTCAACAAACCCCTACTTGGACACATCTCACCAACAAGATGTTGGAATTTGTAAGAAGAGTAAAACAAAAACTCTTGAGTTGCTTCAAAAGAATATGAAGAGTTGGGGATCCCATATAGGAAGAATAAGAGGTGAGTGGTGAGTTTATTAATAGTTATGTTCCTAGTTACTATTGAGTTGGTGACTTGGTAGGCTTTTGTGGTTGGGCTCTTGATTGGGCTAGTCCACACACGCGCGCCGCCGCCCGCCCGGACCGGGTCGGGGCGTGGGCCGTGGGAAATAACTTAACTTAACTAAATTTTTACTGGAAAAATCTGTCATCCTTTTATAACTGTTATGGAATCAGTCAATTCCTTGATCCACTCCTTAATTGACTGCTTCCACTAGCCGTTAGTGGGCAGTTTCCATTACCCATTAATTACCGTTTTTAACACGGTTTTAGGAGTCAGTTTTCCCTTCTTCTGTCCCTATATATACCCCCTTCCTGGCACAGTTTTTAACACACAAAAAATTATCCTCTCATACTTCTCTCTATTAATCTCTCAAATACTGGGCAATATTAAGAGCGTTCTCAAATTGTCTCTCTGTACTTCACCGGCGAGTCAGTGTTGTGTTAACCCTGGAGGTTGGTTTGCCACGAGTCCGTGTGTTCGTAGCGGGGCAATTTCAACTTTAGAGCAGTGATAATATCACGGCACAACAATTTTACATATAAGTTATTAATCTACCAGTCATACTTCCTACAATCTAAAGTTGAAATTTTTTTCGTTTATTATACTGTTATTATGGCTGGTATTCCTGTTGTTGTTCCTCTTAATTCTGTCAACCCCTTTGTTCCTGATATGTCGAAATTAGACCCTTTGGATGGAAAAAATTATATTATGTGGTCTGATAAAATAGAATTCTTTTTAGGCCAAATTGGGGTAGATTACTGCTTAACTATTGATGCTGCTCCTGTTGACGCAGTTAGGGATTTTGAGAAAGATAATAAGACATATAGGGGAATGTTATTGCATTATATGACTGCTCCTTTATATATGATTTATAGTAAGTCGAAAAAGGCAAAGGATATTTGGGATGCACTTAAGGTTAAGTATGGACTAGATGATTTTGGGACTAAGAAATATGCTTGTAGTCGTTGGTTAAAATTTACTATGACTGATGACAAACCTGTTTTAGACCAAGTCCATGACTATGAACATTTGTGTGCTGAACTTGCTGCTGAAAGTATGGTTATTCCTGATTTATTTCAAGCTAATTGCCTTTTAGAGAAACTGCCACCCTCTTGGGAGACCTATGTTCACTCTATGAAACATAAGCAAAAAGACTTTAACCTTCAGGAATTAGTTTCCCACAGTAAGATTGAGGAACAAAACCGGATTCAGACTAAAGGAAAGACCGACCATTCTTCCTCTTTAGCCAACCTTATTGAGTCTAAAAATTCTGGAAAAGGGAAAAAGGGTAAAAGTCAGAACCATGTTCACGGGACTAGGCAGAATGGTAATGGGTTTAAGGGTAAGAAGCAATTTCAGGGTAACTGCTATGTTTGTGGTAAATTTGGACATGCTGCTAGGGATTGTAGAAACAAACAGGCTTCTTCAAATGCTGCTGTCACCAAACCAAAAGACAACAAAGCACAAGTCAACCTTGTTGAAGATGACATTATTGCTGCTGTGGTGTCCGAGGTGAACCTGATTAGAAACGTTTCTGAATGGGTCGTGGACACTGGAGCTACCCGCCACATCTGCTCAAGCAAGGAAATGTTCCAGACTTATGATAAAGTTTCAGAAGGAGAATGTGTCTTCATGGGAAACTCAAGCACTGTGAGTGTGTTAGGCAAAGAAAAGGTTTTTCTAAAGTTAACCTCTGGAAAAACCATTGCTTTGCAAAATGTCTTGCATGTTCCTGATATCCGCAGAAACCTCATATCTGGTGCACTTTTAAACAAGGCTGGAATTAAATTAACTTTTGAATCTGACAGACTTGTATTAACCAGAAATGGTGATTTTGTGGGTAAAGGATTTTGTAATGCTGGACTCTTTGTTTTGGATGTAATTTCTGATAATAAAATTTCTACTGCTTCCGTTTATATTGCTGAGTCTGTTTCTTTATGGCATTCTAGACTAGGTCATGTGAATGTTGCATCCATTAAAAGGCTAAAACGACTTAGTCTTATTTCTGACTTTAGCAATACCTCTTTTGACAAATGTGAAGTATGTGTAGAGGCCAAACACCCTAAGAAAGCATTCAACAAGAGTGTTTCTCGTTCCTCTACCTTATTAGAACTAGTCCATAGTGACTTAGGTGACTTTAAGAACTCTATGAGTAGGGGAGGGAAGAGATATTATATTACATTTGTTGATGACTTCTCACGTTATACTAAGGTCTACTTGTTAAGTACGAAAGATGAGGCTGAAGAGAAATTTCTTATTTATAAAGCCGAAGTAGAAAACCAGTTAGACCTTAAGATAAAGAGAGTGAGATCCGATAGGGGTGGAGAATATGATGGACTTCCACTTAAGAAATTTTGTGAATTTAATGGGATTATACATGAGGTTACAGCTCCCTATACACCTGAACAAAATGGAATAGCTGAGCGGAAAAACAGAACTCTTAAGGATATGATGAATGCTATGCTTATAAGTTCAGGGATGCCTACTAACATGTGGGGGGAGGCAATTCTTTCTGCTTGTTATGTGCTTAACCGAGTTCCCCATAAGAAGTTAGATAAGACTCCCTATGAATTGTGGAAAGGTTTTAAACCTAATTTGGGTTACCTTAAAGTGTGGGGGTGCTTGGGAAAAATAGGACTTCCTGACTTTCAAAGGAGTAAGATTGGACCTAAGACTGTTGATGAAATCTTTATTGGGTATGCTTCTAACAGTGCTGCATATAGACTTATTCTTAAGGATGCTTCTGGCTTTGGTCCTATTAGAGAGTCAAGGGATGTAGAATTCTTTGAGCATATTTTTCCTATGAAAGTTAGTGTGCAATCATGCTTGCCCGTTGCATCTTCTTCTACTTTGCATCATAACATTGCTTCATCTAGTGAGACTTTAGAACCTAGAAGGAGTAAAAGAACTAGAACTGAGACTAGTTATGGACCTGACTTCATTACTTCCTTCCTAGCTGAAAAAGGATTTCTAGATGAGCAAAGAGTAAGTGCTTTTATATTGGAAGAGAACCCTAGAACTTTTGGGGAGGCCATGAGATCTGTTGACTCTAGTTTTTGGATGGAGGCTATTAACAGTGAAATAGAGTCTATTATAAGTAACAACACATGGATTTTGACTGACCTTCCTTGGGGTTGTAAGGCTTTGAGTAGTAAGTGGATTTTTACTAAGAAGTGCAAGCCTGATGGGACATTAGAAAAATATAAAGCTAGACTTGTGGTTGGAGGACATCACCAAAAGAAAGGTCTAGACTTTTTTGACACTTATTCACCAGTGACCAAGGTAGCCACTATTAGAGCATTAATTGCACTTGTATCCATTCATGATCTTGTTGTGCATCAAATGGATGTGAAAACTGCTTTTTTGAATGGTGAGCTAAATGAAGAGATCTATATGAAGCAACCTGAAGGATGTGTTGCTCCTGGTCAAGAGGACAAGGTATGCAAGCTCATTAGATCTTTGTATGGTTTAAAACAAGCACCAAAACAATGGTATGATAAATTTCATCAAACCATTACTTCAAATGGTTTTTTAGTAAATGATTCTGATGCTTGTGTTTATTCCAAAACAGATGGTATTGGTTGTGTTTTCATATGTCTATATGTGGATGATATGTTGATTTTTGGAACCAATATAGACATAGTAAATGCAACTAAAAGTTTCCTAAATTCGTGTTTTGAAATGAAGGATTTAGGAGAGGCTGATGTTATTCTTGGGATAAAGATTACTAGAACGTCATATGGAATATCTTTAAATCAATCTCATTATATTGAGAAAATTTTAAAGAAGTTTGATCAATATGATTGTGTTCCTATGAAAACTCTATATGATTCTAGTATTCATTTGAAAAAGAATAAAGGAGATAGTATATCACAAGAACAATATGCAAAAATTATTGGTAGTGTAATCTTCTTGATGAACTATACTAGACCGGATATAGCTTATGCTGTTAGTAGATTGAGTAGGTATACTCACAATCCTAATCAGGAGCATTGGGGTGCTTTGATTAGATTGTTGAAGTATTTAAAAGGCACTATCAATTGGGGTTTGCATTATCAAAGAACACCTTGTGTTCTTGAAGGATATTGTGATGCTAATTGGGTGTCTGATAATGATGAGATTCAATCTACTAGTGGCTTTGTTTTTACTCTAGCTAGTGGAGCTACATCATGGAAATCATCAAAGCATACTTGTATTGCCAAATCTACTATGGAATCTGAATTTATTGCTTTAGAATTGGCAGGACAGGAAGCTGAATGGTTAAGGAGTTTGCTAGCTGATATTCCATTGTGGGGGAAGCCACCTCCATCAGTTTCAATGCGGTGTGACTCACAAGCTGCAATTGGGGTCGCGAATAATCAAGCCTATAATGGAAAGAGGAGGCATATTCACTTGAGGCATGCTATAGTTAGAAATCTAATTAGAAATAATGTAATTTCACTCGAGTTTGTAAAGTCAGAGAGGAATATTGCAGATCCTCTCACCAAAGGCCTTTGTAGAAAAATGGTGCTAGAGTCGGCACAAGGAATGGGTTTAAAGCCTATTGTGGAGTGAATTATGATGGATACCCTTCTTAGAAAGTTTCTAAGTTCAAAGGTCAAACTAAGTCATAAAAGAACTCAAGTAGTAGATACTACTACCATTCTTATATTAATAAAAGTGATGTAGTATTTGTTTTTTACTGTAAAATGTGTAAGGATGAGTAAAATACTCTTAATAAGTTCATAGCCTTGATAAGGTGGTTTGAAACAGTACAAACTTGATGAACTTACCTATGTGAATGTGGGGGTTACGCCCAATCCCCTATGAGATCCCTAAGGCTTAGGATCTCTAGAGCATTCATGAAAATTCAGGCTTTGTGGGGCACTTATATATATATCGCGAGAACGTTTCTTATTTTGAAAAAGGTTTAGTGCGCAAGTATTGATTATGAACTCCGTAGAAGGTTCAAAGAGAAATCTACCTAATACGACAATATGACATACTTGTATGCACTAGGTATCAATTCAAGTCTCTAAGACATTGATGCTTACAAAACTGAGTATCTATTGCCCAAATCTTCTTTTTGAGCCCTGTTTCTTTCTGTCTCTTCTTTTGAATCATGTGGGGGATTATTGGAGTTTGTGAGAAGAGTAATACAAAAACTCTTGAGTTGCTTCAAAAGAATATGAAGAGTTGGGGATCCCATATAGGAAGAATAAGAGGTGAGTGGTGAGTTTATTAATAGTTATGTTCCTAGTATCTATTGAGTTGGTGACTTGGTAGGCTTTTGTGGTTGGGCTCTTGATTGGGCTAGTCCACACGCGCGCGCCGCCGCCGCCCGGACCGGACCGGACCGGGTTGGGGCATGGGCCGTGGGCCATGGACCATGGGCTTTGGGCTTTGGGAAATAACTTAACTTAACTAAATTTTTACTGGAAAAATCTGTCATCCGTGAGCGTTCTCAAACTGTCTCTCTGTACTTCACCGGCGAGTCAGTGTTGTGTTAACCCTGGAGGTTGGTTTGCCATGAGTCCGTGTGTTCGTAGCGGGGCAATTTCAACTTTAGGGCAGTGATAATATCACGGCACAACAATTTTACAGATAAGTTATTAATCTACCAGTCATACTTCCTACACAAGACCCTTTAATCAATAGGATTCTTTGAAAGCTTCCATGATGGGCATGTACTTCCACGTCGTTGTGGAATGCATGGTCACATCTTGGAGTGTTGATTGCACACTCATTGTCGTTCCATCCAGTGTAAACACATAACCAAAAGTTAATTTTCGGCAATCTAAATCTCAGACATAGTCCGAGTCTCAAAACCTAGTCACATCACTTGAGTCCCTTCTAAACCGAAGACAAAATCTTGAAGTACCTTTTAAAGTATCTCAACAATTATTTCACGTCTTCCTAATGGCCTTTGTCCGACCTCGACATATACCGCCTAATAACTCTCACCACTTGAGTTATGTCCGGTCTTGAGCACACCTTAGCATACACTAGACTCCCAATAACAGTAGTGTAAGGTTTGATGTGCAATTTGCTTTTCTTCTTCATCGCATTGAGAACAAGTGCCCGAGAGAGATTAAAGTGAGAGGCTCATGGAGTGGACACAAACTTGTCATTCTTTATGGTAAAGCATTCAATCACCATCTGAATTTATCTACTTAGACAAAGACACAACACAACATTCTTCTACTCCCTAATGATCTCTATCCCAAGAATCTTTTTGGCTTCACCAAGATCTTTCATGTCAAACTCACTACTCAACAAAATTTTCAAGTTTTTCATCTAACATTTCACTACAAGACACCAACATGTCATCAACATAAAGTAGATAGATCAAGGCACCACCCACAAGCTTCTTGTAGTACACACAACTATCTTAGGAGATTCTTGTGCAATCATGAGTGACCATGAACGAATTTAATTGCTTATATAATTACCTTGGACATTGCTTCCACCTATAGCGACACACATGATCCTCCTTTCCTTCTACGTCAAACCCTTCTAGTTGCTTCATGTAGGTCTCTTCCTCCAACTCACCATGGAGAAAAGCGGTATTTAAATCATGTTGGTGAAGCTCTAAGTCATACATGGCTACACAAGGCAAGCAAAACTCTAATGGAGGAGTGCTTCACCACTAGTGAGAACACCACATGTGTTGGAATCCTTCAAAGTTTGTTCCTATTATGTAGGCACCTAGGTATCAAAGTAGTGGTTTGATAAATTTGTTAGTGGGGGACTTATATTTACTAAGTCAAAGTACATTTACGTTAAAAGAGTTTGTTAGTGCCTTAGTGGAGTTATAGGGTTTAGTTGTTAGTGGTCAATGGTCATAGGTTAGTGGATAAACGTGGGTTTGCTTTGCTTAGTTTTAGGGATGTTAGTTGTTTATTGTTTGCTATATATTTTCCTTTGTACTCAATTCAATTAAGCAAGAAATATTATCAGTTTGTGTTTTGTTAAACTCTATCTTTTACTAGCTTTTTCTTCACATAATTTAACTTCAACAACATGAAATCGAATACCTTCAACTTGGGTAAACTCCTTTGCAACAACTCTTGATTTGTAGATTAAACTATTAGAACCTGGTGCAATCTCTTTCTTCGCACGCCACAATGTTCTTGTTTCTCGGTGCATGCTTCAACTAGCTTCCAAGTCCTGTTTTTATGCAAGGATTTCATCTCTTGCTTATCGCCAAAAACCACTTTCCGGCAACTCATGAGGCCATATATTTCTTGAAAGAGTTGGGGTCATCAAACCCTTCCATCTTTCTTTCTATGAAGAGTGCATAAGAAACAAAGTCACGCTCCTTAATGTATCTTCTTAGAGCTTTGGCTTGCCTCTTTTGTCTTTATTTGACACTTGTTGTTGGTTTCTCTTGTGGGGGAAAAATCAACCATAGGAGACCATGAAGTCTTGACCTCTTATTGGGTACCATGTACCTACATCATTATCAATGAAGCGATCCACTAGAGAAGTAATCTACATGATTCATAAAAATATGACATCTCTGAGTAATTACTCCTTCTAAACTTTTTAAACCATACTATATGTGCATTGACAGCTAAACCATAACCCAATAAAATACATTTCCTAGCCCTAGGTTCAAGTTTCCCTTCATTTAAATTATGTAGGCCGGACCACCAAAACTCTAAGATTAGAATAATAATCAACGGTCCTATGCCTCTTAAAGACACTTGAAATTCAGGGCGGAATATGGTAGGCGCTTGACCAAATAGCATGTCGTAGACACGACTTCAGCCAAAAATGCTTCCCAAATTAGCTTGACTTAACATGCTTCTAGGTCTCTCCAAGAGAGTCTTGTTCATCCTCTTCGCAACACCGTTTTGGTGAGGTCTTCCGGCACAAGTTATATAGCTCACAATGCCATGTTTGGAAAAATATTGAAGGAACTTCTTCTCAACAAACTCAAGACCATTCTCGGTCCTCAAAGTCTTAATACTTCGTTCTTCTCTATTATGGCTTTCCAGCCTAGGAAAACGTCAAAACAATATAACATCCTTGTGCTTAATGGATTAGCACCAAACCTTCCTTGAGAAGTCATCAATAAAGGTGAGCAAATAGTTAAAACCACCAATAAAAATCTGAGTTTATTGTCAGAAACAACCTTTTATAATCATTTTTTTTGCCAAAAACAACCTTTAATTTTTTTTTTTGCAACTTACAACCTAAAACCAATCTTATTTTGCGAAATGAAACCTTTTTCTAATTTTCGTCATTGACCGTTAACTGAAATCCATTGACCGTTAGTTTGATATATTTTTTTGTTTCACTTTTTTGTCTACTCCTTCTTTTCCCTGCCCCTTCTCATACACCACCCCAGAACCACCCCGACACCACCACTACCCCACCCGAAACCACCCCAAAACCACCCCCACCCTAAACCACCCCAAAACCATCCCTCCCCACCCAAAACTACCCTAGAACCAGCCTACCCCATCTGAAACCACCCTAGAACCACCCTACAACACCTGAAACCACCACTACCCTAGCCGAAACCACCCCCAAAACCAGCCCAGCCTACCCAAAACCACCCCCACCTAAAACCACCACTACCCCACCTAAAACCACCCCTAAAACCAGTCCGGCTCACTCGAAACCGCCCTAAAACCAGCCCAACCCACACAAAACCACACCTAAAACCACCCCCACCCGAAACCACCACACCTGAAACCACCTCGAAACCACCCCAAAACCAGCCCAACCCACCACTTTGATAACAATCAATGGTCTATGTTTAATGGTCAATGACAAAAATTAGAAAAAGGTTTCATTTTACAAAAAAAATTTGGTTTAAGGTTGTAAGTTGTAAAAAAAAATTAAAGGTTGTTTTTCGCAGAAAAATGATTATAAAAGGTTGTTTCTGACAAACTACTCTAAAAACCTTCCTAGAAGGACCCCAGCAATGGGGGTGAATGTAATTAAGAACTCCTTTGATTTTGTGGATGACCGACTTTAAAATAACTCATTTATGCTTGTTATACACACATTGCTCTCAAATTCCAAGGTTGCCTACCTTAAGTTAATTATCTAGCACACCTTACATGCAAATCTCATTCATGACATGTTCCCCCATATGGCCTAATATGAAGTCATTATTTGGTGTCACTAATTGTCATTAGTACCTGTGGAGCTGGAGTTAGTTGAACCTTGTAGCGTATAAAAGCTACCGACCTTGGTCCCTCTCATCAACAGTCGAGCGCTTCTCACAATCTTCAGTCTCCACTTTCACCACTATACCGGCAACCATGAAGGTATGAGGTGCCAAGAAATCAAATGTTTCTTCGAATCCGGAACATGGAGGACCTCGATCAGAGTTCTCACAACTCCATAAAACATCTTGTTTCAAACACTCCCAACACCAACTATTTCGCAAGTACTCATCCATTAACCACCTCATATATGGGGACGACATCCTTGTTGGGGGTAATGTGAAACGAATAACCCGATTCCAATATCCATTCATCCTTACCGGCCTTAAATTCATGATTGGAAACAAGAGCCAACATCAGCATAGCTAGCTTCCGCGTAGCTTGAATCTTCCTTGCCCTTCCCGGACTTACTCTCCCCCCATTGATAGCTTCTCTTTTCATTCCTAACAATCCTTCTTAATGTGACCCTTAAGATAAAAATAGTTGCAAGTCTTGTTTTCTGTTTCCACCCTTAGACTTGTCCCCACCTTTACCTCCATTACCACTTCCACGAGTGATCTTGGATGTTAATTAAATGCTTGAGGCTCGGGATGACAACAGGTTTTGGACCCGACCTAGATCCACTTGGACCCAGTTGATTTACAAGGGTCTGAGTCTAACTTTTTAGACCCAACAGGTCCCGGAGTGCATGGGTGAGGTCTAGGTACATCTCCAAATATGTCAAACCCAGATCTGACTCACATGCTCATTTGAGTTTTTGTGAATTACTTTTAAATTTTGTTAAGACAATGCTTTTACCGACAACATAGTTGTAACATTTTTAACTTTTACGAGTTATTTTTTAATTTTGTTAAGAAAGTGTTTAGCCCATGGCCACGCGAACCTATAAAAGAGGATGAAACAATCTATTAGATTCAAATATGCGATTAAAACTTAAAATTAAGAAGTACCCATTATTGACCCATGGACGCGCCACACCCTAGGGGTCTGTGTCAGGTTTGAAAATTCTAGACTTATCCGGTCTAGACTGGAAAAAATTAACGGGTCTGAATTTGGTTCTAGGTGGACCTTATCCAGACCCGACTCATTGCCATCTCTACTTGAGGCTAACCCTAACGTTGACTCGTGAAAATTATTTTTTATCTTATGAATAATAACAATGCTTGGTCCCAAACAAAAGCCAAAACTGAAAAACAAAAGTTGAAGCAAAAAGAAAAGATTCGGGAAATGCATGATGCCCATGTGGCTGTTCGTTTAGGCGTCTTGCTCCTCATTCATCTAGGCTGAAAAACGCTCATCCAAGACCGGGGGGTAATGATAACCTTTGTTTTCCTTCTAGGTGCTCGCCCAGGCATATACGAGGCTCGAAAATTCAAAAGCACATTCAACAAGAGTATGTGGTTTTTGTTAATGAAACCATTTTGAGTACTAAATGTTGTTTTTGGACCGAAAAAGAACAAGTGTGTAATACTCTTTAAAAAAGATTCGCCTTAACACGCAGTACTTAATAATAGAAGGAAAAATTGTTTTAAATAAGTCAACCTTTATCACATCTTCTTATATTAAGTTAACCTATGCATAATCCTAGAATAAGTAAACCTTGTATGTTAATTAATTTTAAACAGGTCATATTACCAATTACCTGTTTAACAGGTAAATAAAAAATTTGACCCACCCTCCTTACCTTTGACCACCACCACAAAACCACTCACCTAATATCTAACCCACACTACCACCAAAAAAAAAAACACCACCACTGATCCTACCCCGTACACCTCACTTCACCACCATCCCAAACCAACTAGCCCACTTCACCCCACCATCCCTACCCCCATCGACCTACAATCAACTCGGATCAGAAATTGAAGGACGTTTGCTACAACCACCACCAATGAAGGACGTTTGCTACAAACGCCACCACTGAAGGACGTTTGCTAATTGCTACAATCTGCGTTACCCGGAATGAGAAATTTGTGGTGATTGGAATTTTTTGCCGGGTTTGAAGAATTATATGAGAGGAATTGAAGCTAAGATAATATTTTCATTGAATCTAGAAATGCTAAGAATTGAGATGAATTTCAAAAACCTATCAAAACCTACCTATCACAGAAAATAAAAGGGAATCCTAAAGAAACTGAGATGAATTTTTGAAACCTAGTAAAATCTATGCCAAGATATCTACAATTGAACTTACATCAGAGATGAGCAAAAAAAGGAAAATTTTGCTTATTTGGGATTCAAGGCTGACAATGAAATGAGAAAAACATTTGAGTTTGGGTTCTTTTATGTATCAAGTGATTCAAGTCCTTCACCTACATCCAATTGAATTGAGGAGCAAATCTTCTTATGATAGGTTATGTTTAATGCTGAGGGAAAAACAGGGTGGGGATGGGAAAGTGACACCATCACCGAATCCGAGCGGCAGCCAACTCGGGAGAGAGAAGAAGAGGGAGTTGGGGTGGGAAAAGTAGCGGGCTGGGGGTGGCTGATTAGGTGGTTTGGTGGGTATGGGGTGGGTTCAGGTGGGGTTTTAATGGTTTTAGTGGGTGGGGGTGGGGTTAGTGTTTGTGGGGATGGCTGAAGAAGAGATACGGTGGCCAAAGAATGAAGGTTAAAAAAATTAAAAGATAACCGGCTATTAAAAAAATTCAGCTTGTTTAAAATCAATTGACATACAAGGTTTACTTATTCTAGGATTATGCATAGGTTAACTTAATATAAGAAGATAGGATAAAGGTTGACTTATTTAAAACAAATTTTCCAAAATAGAAACAATCAACACTTTTTTTTTTGAGATATGTTATAAGTGAAGTTTATATATATAACATAAATTTAAACTAAACCTCTTTTACACTAACTAGAATTAGTCCTATATGTTCCATCAATTCCACAAAGACATTCCTTCTTTTTGCTTAGGGGTTCCATAGAATTATTCCTTTTTTTTTTATTCCATTTTAGAATTTTTTTTCTCTATTTTACCCATTTCACCAAATGCATCCATTTAAGCCATATTTATTCAGTCATCTTAAAACAATATTATTTAGTAAAAACAAGTTTAGTTTAGTAAAATTAACTTTAGTTCAGCAAATATAACCTCGATTCACAGTAAAATTAAGTCAAATTCGGTGAAAATCAGTAGTATAAAGAAGAACAAAAATGTGAATCAGTAAAAAGAACTCCATTTTAATAAAAATAAGTTCAATTTACCAAAAATAAATTACCTTAAGTAAATATAGGTTTAGTTGATTAAAATTAAGGTGAAGTAAATACGGTATTTGTCCATTCCTAAACACCTCAAAGTTAAATATAGGACAGAGCCAGAGGAAGTATATATGAACCAAATGGAAGATATGATTGCAACACAAACAAAAAAAATCATGCAACCTTTAGTTGTTCGACATGAAAAGCAGAGTTAATCAACTTTCTATGTTGAGACCATTTAGGACCTTCTAGCCTTGCCAACCCATTGCTAAGCATCTTCACGAGTGGATTGGCCATTGCCTTTTGAAAATCATAATTTTTCATCAATATCTCTCTTATCTCTTCTGGCTTTGTTAAAATCACTGTTGGGGTTGGTCCCTCCCATACATATGATTTTTCACCTGCATTTTAGCACGTATCGTATTTTTAGAAATGTTGTCCGCACAAAAAAAAAAATATTATAGTTTATTTAAAATTCGATTCTATAAGAAACGGAAGCTATTCAAATATATTATATTTAATATAAATACCTGTAAAAATCCGCAAATAACTTGTGTTTTACTTATTAGTATTCAATCCAATGCACAAATTTAACTATATTTGTATCAGATTATGAAAATTTGACATTGTTGGATTTTAAAAGGATTGGGGCGTTGAATTGAGACAATATGTGAGCTTATATCAAGGGAAAGTATTAGTATAATCTATTAGATAACTTCGTACTAAAGATCTGAGGTGTTAAAAAAATGCGACCTATGTCACGACCTATTGTTCCGCGACCCGCATTTAAAAAAACCAAGTAATTATTGTTAGGGACGAAGTGGAGAACGAGTAAGAATGAGGAAAACGTGAAGAAAGAGAAAGAGAGATAAGATGAAGATAAAGGAGGGGGTGCTCGCACCTCTCGAATAGTGTCACATCCCGCGATCGAGGAATCCACAAGGCAACAGCAGAGTAGGAATAGCTCATGACTCGCGAGCAGTCTCGCACCTCGCAACCATGTGCACGACTTGCGAGCGAGGAGATTTTGTTAATCTTTGTTTTTTAGTCAGTTTAGGTTTTCCTCTACCCTATTAATATGTTTCAAACGTTTATTTCATACTGATTATTCTTGCTCGGGCTTTCTAGCAAAAAAAATTGTGTACTTTATTGATTATTCTTATTACTCTAGTCTCTTGGTTTTTTCATATATCATAATCTGAATTGCACATTTATTTGTGAGGTCTAAAGTGAGTATTAGATTCTTACAAGTGGTATCAAGGCCTAGGTAGCGGTGTGCGACTATATCTTTATGAATAGGTATAACGGATGACTAGAATGTGAGGATCGATACAATCGATGGAAAAGACATTAGTTTTTTTGGAAGATGCATATTGAGATTTTTCGGTACTAGAAAGATTAGTTCCGACCTCTTGCAGATAAGGATCTTGAAGCAAAGAAAGAGAAATATTGGAAAACATTAGATCGTAAGGCATTAGGTGTTACTCGTTTGACATTCACAAAAAACGTGGCTTTATTGTCAAAGATGTGAAGACAATGACGGAGTTGATATCAACTTTGTCTGATTTGTATGAGAAACCTTCTGCAGTAAACAAGGTAAATTTGATGTGTCGTTGATTTAAACTTAAGATGACTGATGGTAGTTCTATTGCAGAATTTATTTATGAATTTAATATAATTATTCGTCAGTTAGCTTATGTAAATATTACCTTTGACGATGAGGTAGAAGTTTTTATTTTTTTGTATTCCGTAACTAAAGACTAGGAGAATAGTGTTTCTTCTATTAGCAATTGCGATCCTCGAGGAACGAGGAACTAAAACTGGATGATGTTAGGGATTTAGCTTTGAATGAGAGTACTCGAAGGAGGAATTCTGGTGAGTCATCTAAGGAGCATTAAATATTGAGATTATACGGAGGAGGCATACAACAAAAGAGATCTAATAAGCATGAGAATTCTAGGGGTAAGAGAAGTAGAAGCATAATCGGGCAAAGGGTGAGGGTTAGGAATGTAGTGAGAAAGGTCCCTTTAGGAGACATTGCCAAATTCTAAAGACAATGCTGAAGTGAAGAAAAAGAAGAAAGAGAATCAAGACAAATGATAGTGATGCTTGAACAAACACAGTTTTGGAGTATGTTTTTGACGCTTAGCAATTAATGCAGAAAGCTCAACGATTTTGTAGATCTTGGATTTCGGGTTCTTATTGTCATTCTTCACCTAGTACAGAGTTGTTTCAAAATTTAAAAGTTGCGAAACTCGGGGCAGTGTACCTTGCAGATGATAGACCCTTGGAGATTCAAGGCAAGAGAGACATGAATGTGAAGCTTGCAAGTGAGGACATGTTAGGGTCTAAGGATATCAAATTTATCCCAGATTTAAAAAATAACTTGATATTGATTAGTCATCTTGACAAGTCTGATCATAAGGTAGTGTTCGAGGGTGGTTCATGGAAAGTTGCCAAGGCTGCTATGGTGATAGCTTAACGGGCAAGTTGTGGAATAATGTACACAACGAGGGACATGACAAAGGTTACAAAATAAGGGATGAAGGTTGCTTCATGAAGGGTGTCATTTCACTACAAAATTCCGCTCATATAGCGACGGATTATTAGCAACGGAAATAATTCCGTTCCAAAATTAGCAACGGATTTTAGGATATCCCTCGCCCGTTAAATCTAGCGACAGTATGCTTACATCCGTTGCTAAAGTTAGCAACGAATATTAGTTTCCGTTGCTAAAATCAGCGACAGATGCGTATTCGGTTTCTAAATTCAACGACGGATAGCAAATCCGTTGCTAATATCAGAGACGGATAGCAAATCAGTTGCTAAAATTAGAGACTGATTCAAGAATCCGTTGCTAACTTTAACTTCTTTTTTTTTTTTAATTTTCGTTTTCCCAATTAAACATCTTCCGCCTTGATTTCGTTTTAGCGGTGAAATACTACCCAAAAAATTGAAAACCATTTTTCCCAACACATCCTCAGTGGCTCATACTCTACCACGCACTCAAATATGGCTGGCAGCGAAAACCCTTTCTCTTCATCGACGGCTGAAGGCGGCGAAAACCCTGCTTCCCCTCTTCAGCTCACCCATCTTCGATCTTTCGATGACAACCTAAGGAGGCGGCGTATAGCAAGGAAACAAGGACTTTTTGTGGTTCTTTTTTAGGCTTAGGGTACGTTTTCTGGGGCAATTTTCCAATCTTTCCTCATTTTTAATCTTCCTTATTAGTGGGTAAGTTGAATTCTTTGTTTAATTCTAGTTTTTCACAAGTTTATGAAAGTTAGGGTTTATGTATTGAAATTGAATTGGGGAAATTTTGATTTTAAGGTTTTGGGTGTGGAATTGATTGAGTAGAATGTTTTAGGTTTTGATTTTGATTTCTAGGAGTTCCTTAAATATTGATGTAGATGATATTCTAACTAGTTTATTCAAATTCTATCAATGATATATAATTGATTTTAAGCTTAGAGCATGTAATAAGGATTAGGGTTTTAGCGTGTTAGTGCCATAAATTAATAGGATATTTGAGAAACCAATGTTTGATGTAATTTCGTTTGCTCAATTACAATGTTAGGGCTGTAGAGAGAAAGAGGGGAAAGATAGATATCGTGTGAACATCACCTCGTTTAAAGCTTTATCTGGAACAAAAAAATGAACTTGTTGAAGAATGTTTCAGGTTTCTTTATGTCCACTGTCTACTACAGTTATCTTGAAATTAGGGCAAACACCTTTCAGACATAGAACAATCAGCAAGAGGCATAATTAGTATCTGAATTAGTAGTCATTAGATGTTTTTTTTTTTGGTTTTTTGGGGGGTATGTGTGTGGAAGCGCGTGTGGGCTTCGAGTACCTAGGCCTGTTTCAATGGAAGACCACAGAAGGGCACTTCTGGGTCATTCCACCCTGATATATATATGGAGGACATTGTAGGTTTCTATATATATAAGTACTTTGTTACTCAAGTTATTTGTCATTTCCAATCTAAATTTCTTGGCTTTATTCACACAAATCAGACTTTCTGTTCATGCTAAGCGTAAAGAAGGGAAAGGTGGCTCGGAGAATAAAGATAAATCTGCTAAAAAGGTGAGTATTGCTTTGCTTGTTTATGCTTTATTGGGTATGGTGTGAAGATGATGAAAAGGAGGAAGCATGGGAATTAATATTTGTGGTGTTTTTCATGTGTATTATGATTTGAAGTTCTAATTTATCAGGTTTACTTATCGTGATGTGGTTGATGTTAGACTTAGGTGGCGGAATGCTTTTAAGGTTATCATTCTTTCAACTTTTCTCATTCCATTGGCCATAATTTTCATCTAATGGTAATGTAGTTTATGCCATTGTTGTCATTAAGCTGAAGAGTTTATGCCATCTACTGGTAATACTATGTTACCTTGCTCTAACATGATTTTGAACATTAAAGGAAAAGAAGTTGCAATGCAAGCCAACTGGTGTTGAGCTCTATCTTGACAGTCATGCAGATAACGAGGGACAATTTGTGAATATTAAGGCATAAGTTGTTTGAGTAAGTCTTCTTTATTTTTAATTTGCCAAAACCTTCTTGGATCAATGATCTATAGCAAAAGTTGTTTCTATAAGTAGTCTTTACTTATTCATGCATGTATTTGGCATCAAATTAGCGCTCTTTTCGTGTGTCTGAACATATTTAAGTATCCTCTTTAAAAATATTGGAGGGAATTGACACTTATTGAGAACAACAAAACCTTCACAAGAAACCAAAAGTTTCCTTCCTCCATTGATATTTTGATTGCACTTTCTACTGAAAATGATATATGCCCTTTCTCCGTTTGGGCGGATGGGTATTGTTGGCAATTTTTAATGTATATATATATATTTCTTTTAAGTTTAAGCACACTCATGACAGGTTGAATTAGGCTTGGTAACGACAATTGAAGTTGTGTGTTTGGTTTACTTTCTTTTTCCCGCTCAAGCTTCTTAAAAAATTGTAATTTCTTGATGTCCAGGTATAGAAGAAATTAAACTTTTCCTTTTGATGGGTTTCTTCAATTTTCCTCCTTCTGCCTCTAGGTAAGTTATCGAACTTTATGCCTATTTTTGATTTGTCAAATATTTTTATACTTCATGGAGTCGTATTTGAGATATCTCCTTGATTGCATTGTTTTGGATGCTATTTTATCTCTAATTATGAGATGGAGTTGAGCGATGCGGGATTTTGTGTTTCCGTATATTGGAATAGGTTTCTAGGTTTAATGAGTTGGTTTAAAAAGATTCTAGAGTTGTTTGCTCTATCATTTGATGGAACTATGTGTGTAAAATGAACTGTCTGCCTGAGCTATGTTGCTTCATGTGACATAATAGTAGTGTAAATGTGATTCCTATTTGTCATTAATCTCCTTGCACTAGGCAAATTGAATCTTTCTAGTGTCCCTATATTTATCTTATACGTGGAAGCTAAACAAAATTGAGACTAGGTAAATTACTTTTGAAGTTTCACTAGGGATATGATGGTAGTCGGTAGATTGGTAGTCAAACTGAACAAGAGAAGTCTTGTAATAGGATTAATGGCTGTTGTGTTCTTACAACTTTAAGCATATGTAACTCTGTTACTTTGTGTAGATTTTATATCCTTTTTTATTTTTCATTGAGGTTTTTCCAACTTATAATGGGTCTTCTTTGCTATTTTTCAAGAAAGATTCCTTTTTTCTCCTTTCCCGAAATTACCCAATTACCCATAGAATAATATTTCTATAATTAAATATAGAATAAAATTGTACTAAAAGCGAAAAAAAAAATAGAATTTACTAAACTTATCGAACTTACTTTTCATTGATGTATCATATCATCGAGATCCAATCGAAATCACGATGTCATTTTCTTGTTCTTGAATAGGTCTCTTTAATTTTTTTAGGTTTATGCTCTACTGCGGGTAAAGATCTGCACGATTTTGATTTGCACATATAGGACAAATTTTTCCAATACCACTTGGTTTTTTTGTTAAGATTCCCCCCCCCCCCTTTATTTATTTCGTCAATTTTAATATTCAACATATTATATTCATTACTTTAATCGAGTGATTAAAGTTAAAATCACTCTTTTTCTATTTTTAATTTCAAATCGAAACGATTAAGAGTTAAAGTAAATAAACTATATAATACAAGTAGTAATCTGCAATATATTCCCAACTGGGATTCGGGTTTTTATAAACGGAGCCTGGATACTTCATTTTTTCTACAGATTTTAAGAATGTGATAGTCTAGATCTTTTGTTAAACCATTTTTTCCGATATGCAAACCCGTAGTCTTGTAAATTTACAAATGATGATGCTTGTTTCCTCTATTTCAGGTTGACTTCTAAAAAAATTACTCATCCAACCTCCAATGTGAAAGAAACTCAAACAACGCAATTGATCAGTTTTTCTTTGAAGCTACAAGTGGCAAAACTTAGAGGTGAAAGATATTTGGCTTGGAAAGACCTGAAGTTCTTGTAATTTTATTAGAATCATGCTTGGAAATAAGCTCCGTATGTAGGTTTGAATGTAGCTTTTCTGTTTTACCAAAAATCTATACAGAAAGGGCAACTTATTACTTACGTATGTAGTTACGACTTCGTAGTAGTGTGTGTAATTTCATAGCTCTGCTCAAAATCTAGAACTCTTTTGTGAATCTTACCAAACATACGATGATGTATATTATTGAAACTTAACTATAATATAGGATTTATAACATTTTTATTGTTTATCTTTTCATATAATCAGCTTGCTAATGTCTTTATCATCGATGCAAACCAATAACTCATAGCTTAACAGTACAATCTATTTCTAGGCCTAGTAGTGGAAATTATATATTTCTTGCCTAAACTTAGCGACGGAATGTATAATCCTTGCTAAAACCAGCGACGGAATTGCAAACTCCGTTGCTAAAGCCAGCGAGGGAATGGCAAAATCCGTTGCTAAAATCAGCGACGGAATGGCAAAATCCGTTGCTAAAATCAGCGACGGAATGGCAAAATCCGTTGCTAACACCAGCGACCACAGAGTAGTTTGTCCGTTGCTAACTTCGATTAGCGACGACACTTTTACCAACGGGCGTGTTCCGTCACTATCTCCGTCGCTACACATACTTAGCAACGGATTTTCTTGATTTAGCAACGGTATATTGCCGTCGCTAAAAGGCTATTTTTTTGTAGTGTTTGGCCAAACGTCTTTCAACAAGCTAGTGAAGGAGAACCGTGGGAGTAAATTGTGGCCTTTTCAGTGAGTGTGGATCCTGAAACGAATAATGTGAAGGGGAAGGCACGCAAGAGAGTTGTGATGGAGACTCGGGATTCAGTGAGGCCTCGGTCTTGCTATCTTTGTGAGTAGATTGTTGGGATTGTACTAGGTGTTGTTAATAAAGAGAGTGACGATGACAGAAGGTGTATTGGCTTTATTTATCGGGGTGGTCTACACTCATATTGAAGTTGAAGTGGATAACGATTATGAGAGAATAAAACGTGGAAGGAAGAGAAAGAGGATTAGCGTGAAGATAAAGGAGAAGGTGCATTCTTGCACCTTGCAAACTGTGTCACGACATGCGGCCGAGGAGTTCATGACGCAGAAGATGCAGAGTAGGAATAGCTTGCGACTCACGAGTAGTCTCGCATCTCACAATAGGGAGGCCGCATCTCGCAACCATTTGTGTGACATGCGATCAGGGAGATTTTTTTGATCTATGTTTATTCTTCTTCAAGTCAGTATAGGTTTTATCTACCTTATAAATATGTATTCACTTGGCCCGTTTATTTCATTATGCAGAGAAAAGAGAGTTATTTTAATCTTGAGAGGTCTAAGAACTCTTACGAAGAGATTTGAGAACCTGGAGAGTTTGAGAATTCCTCTAGTAATCTCATACTATCGTAAAATCTTAGTGCAAATTAAGTGTTTTTCGCCTGAATTTCGAGATTTCTTGCTATTTTATGGCGTTTTCATTATTGCTTATTTTCTTCTCTCTTTTTTTCTGCATATTAAAATGAGTTTTAGATCCTTTCAACTATATAATGTTTTATTTTAGGAAAACTCCCAATGGTGGCCCTTCGGTCTCAGGAATTCCCAGTGGTAGAAACTCCAAAATAACTTTCCCGTTGGTAGCCTTGTTTTACAAGTTATTCCCAAACATAACATATTCCATTAGTTAATCGTTAAAGTGGTCACTGGCACGTAAAACGAGACAATTTGGGCCTTTTTTGCCCTTAAGGGTTGATTTTAGGGTGTTAGTTTTAGACCTTAATAGTTTATTTTGAAGTTGAAATTGGCTAAAAACGACTCAAAATACCTCGTTTTATGTACGAGTCACCGCCTTAATTGTTACCTAACGGAATATAATTTATTATTAACTGAATATTATTCATTAAATTTATGTTTGGGAATAATTTGGAAAGTATGGCTATCAACGGGAAAGTTTTTTTGAAATTTCCACCAGTGGGAATTCCTGAGACATAAGGGTCACCATTATTTATAGTGGGCTGGATCCCAACCCAGTACTAATGTAATAAGATGGGTCGGGTCACAGGTAGAGCTTATTTTGAGAAACGGAGGGAGTATAAGCTAGCGATTAAAGGTGATTAGCTGGTTATAATGTATCATGACTTAAATGAAAGCAATGGAGTAGTAAAGGTAGCAACTCCATCTAAAGCATATGTTTTTTTATTGTTTTGAAATTAGATAAAATTAACAAGAATAATCTGAACTATTGCCCGTCTTCCACATTTAATCCCAACTATCACCCTCTTCGCCCAAAACAGTCCCATATTACTTATAACTTGTTAAATAGGTAAAAAATAACACTTGGCACGTTTCTATTGATTAAACATAAAAAAAACCTCCACCCACCCAACCACCGTTACTTCCCTTACTCCCACACTAGCCAAACCTCTCCCCACCCTTAATCTATAAACACCAGCCAGCCTACTCCCTTCTTGCAAACGCCGGCCAAATCCCACCGCCCCCTTCCCTTCCACACACAAACCAACCCCACCCCCTTCGCCTACAAACGTCGGCCAAAACCCCACCCCCTTCGCCCACAAAGGTCTGCCAAAACCCCAACCCCCTTCGCCTACAAACGCCGGCCAAAACCCCCACGCCCTTCGCCTACAAAGGCCAGCCAAAACCCCCACCCAATTCCTTGCAAACGAGAACCACCATCAAAACCCTAGATTTGCAAAACGCAACTATGCGATGGTGGTTGTGTGAGTGGGAGATTGCAGCCACATGATGGTGGTTTTCGGGGAGTTTGCAGGGGAAAGGGAAGGGGTGGGATAATTGTCGTTGCAGGGGAAAGGGGTGGGGGTGGCTGTCGTTTGCACGAGAAGGTGGTAAGAGGCATTTGGTCGGCGTTTAAGGGTAAGGGGGTGGGGTGGTTTTCGGTTCGTGGGGTGATTTTTTTTTTGGGTATGGGCGGTTTTTGCGGTGGTGGTATATTATTTTCGGTTCGTGGGGTGGTTTTAGGTGGTTCTTGAGGGGTGGGTAGTGGTTGTCAGATTGTGGTGGCTGGAACGTGGAGGAGAAGGTGGTGTTGACTGGGGTGGGAGGATTTTAATTTTAATTTTATTTTTTTATTTTTTTGGCCAATGATATTATGACACGTGGTATTTTAACTTGTTTAACACGTTCCAAATCAAGTGGGACTGTTTTCGAAAGGGAGGGTGATAGTTGGGATTGTTTTGGAAATTATTAAAGTTGGGATTAAATATGGAAGTCAGACAATAGTTCGGATTATTCTTGTTAATTTTTCCTTGAAATTAAACTAGTTTTTAAGTTCTACCATTCCCGAGCTTGTGTGTATAGCAAAGTAGTAAGAGATTAGAACTTTAATATAAAAGTAGAAAATAAGTCATTTTATTTATATTATGGGCTTACAATCTTCTAAAATAACTCTTGATTTTTGTTTGGGCTCAGTCCAATCTTAGTCCACTTTATCATTGAAAGTACAAAAATACCCCTAGAGGTGTGATATTATCATTTTGCCCCTAGGGCTTCTCTAAGACAGAAAGTACAAACAATCGGTGCGGTCCACTAACCGACGGCCTTCATGACATCATCAAGCCGGGTTTTCGCGCACGTATTCTGAGACATGTTTTCAGGACGGAAGACGACGTTTTTTCGAAAAACGGATATTGTCGTATGTCCTTTATGGGCATGAAAAACTCATCTTGAAATATTACGTGCCCAAAAACTCGGCATATTGAAACTCATTTCGTAGGGAAACTCAAAATTCGTACCCATAAAGGCGTACAACAGTGTACGTGGTTCAGAAAATCGTCGTTTTCATTCCGTAAAACTCGTCTCGAATTACGTGCCCGAAAACTCGACTTGTTGGTATTCGTTTCATAGGGATTCTCTAAATTCATGCCTAGAAAAGGTGAGCGGCAGTGTCCGTTTTTCAAAAAAAATGTTGTCTTCATTTTGAAAAACCCGTCTCGAAGTACGTGACCGAAAACCCGACTTGTTGGTACTATTTTCATAGGAATTCTCAATTTCGTGCTCATGAAGGGTGCACGACGGTATCCGTTTTTCGAAAAAACGTCATTTTCAGTCCAAAAACGCGATTAAATATCGTCTCGAAATACGTGCCCCTTACTATGTCATGTATCAAAAACTGATATTTTTAAAATATTGTAAAATTGAATAAAATTAATAAGTTTTATAACATGTTAAACATGACTTGACCGGTCAAACTATACATAAGTAGTGTAATTAGTGAAAATGACAACAAGTTACTTAGAGATTAATCTTTCATAGCAGTATTCAAAAGAAAAAAAAAAGATGATGGATATAATTAACAAAAGGGATTATTAAATGGAAAATTTGTCAGAAAAGACCTTTTAAAAGAGTTTTTTTGTGAGAAAGGACCTTTTAAATTTTTTTTGCTTTTAACAACCTTAAACAAAAAATTTTTTGCGAGAAGAGACCTTGAGCTTTTTTTCCGTCGTGAACCATCGAAAACCGGCGTTGACTAATATTTTCTTCCTGTTTGCAATCCTAATCTGGTCTTCTGTTTCTTTTCGCTTCCTTCTCATCCTCGTGGTTGGGCCACCACGGACCTACACCCCCACGAACGCACACCACCACCTGCCGCCGACACGACTACCTTCCTCGTCTTCCCCTGCTCGCCTTTCACTCACTCAAACCAGCTTCCTCAGCTACGGCAGATTCAGCAATGATACCATACTCTGGGTTCTCAACACCAATGACAGCCTCTTCTTTCTCAACTCCCATCTCCATACCATCTGGATTTACATTCTCATCAACATTGATGAGCCCTTCTTTCACAGCTCCCTCTCAACATTATCAGGCTCCCCGTCTTCAATATCATTAGGCGCACCAATGTCTAACGAGCTCTTCCTGGAAACCCCTTGTCATCAACTTCCGTCTCTTGAGCTCTTCCTTAAGTTCCGGCGACGTCCTATATATGTTGGTGGTGTACCGTGTGGTGGCAGAAGCAAACAGAGGGGGGATTGAGAGGAGAGAGGGACAAAAATGGATGGAGGTTGCGGCAGGGTTGTGGGTATCGTGTGGTGGGTAGCCTCGCCGGCAAACTCCGACGAAGATGGGGTGGGGGTGAGGTTGGCGGTGGCTGGTTAAGGGAGGAGGTGGGAGGTGGGATGTGGGTGGGGGAGGAGAGAGAGGTGGGGGTTGTTAATGAATAGACCTTTTAAAAGAGGTTTTTTGTGAGAAAATATTAGTTAACAAGCTCAAGGTCTCTTCTCGCAAAAATTTTTTTGTTTAAGGTTGTTAAAAGCCAAAAAAAATTTAAAAGGTCCTTTCTCACAAACAAACTCTTTTAAAAGGTCCTTTTTGACAAATTTTCCTTATTAAATAGATATTTTTTGGTAAAAAATTCAAAAGTTAATTTTTTAAAAACTATGTTACATAAAACGAACCTAATAAGACCATACTAATATATTTGTATATATCAAATATATTTGTATATATCAACGTGAATTTCCGATAAGAGGTGTAAAGTATAACCAAGATGAGAACTCAAATAAAATGGAAAATATATATATATAAAAAATAACATACCATAGATCTCTATAGTTTGATGATGGAACGGGAAGATCCGCGGAAAATAATCATTGGAAAAGTGGTGCATGGGATTGGAAGTAGTCCTTTTCACTAACTCTGATATGTCGTTTGAATCGCCAAACAAGACCCTATAAGAATGGCCTTTAAATCCTTGTTTTTCAAGGCATCTTTCTAGTCTTTTAGGGGTCAACCATACCCAATTCACTGTTTTTAATACCCATCCTATTATGAAGATACTTACAAAGGATGTTGCAATGTTGCTTAAGGTTACCTCCATTCTTGTTCTCTTATATCTTTTTAGTTTGCTTGAGAGAGATAAAGAAAGAGGAATTGGGAACTGTTTGTTTGAAGAAAATATGAGGTAATATTACTTATATTTATATGTCTCGTGCTATGACCTTTATCACTAAACGGTCCATGCATTATTTTCTTCTGTTGTAAGTCAATATTCCTTCTAATTTATTACGACCACCATGGTCCATAAATCATAGTCCATGCCCACCATATATTAATTTTATTTATTGGTAAGAAGAAGGACTTGACGAAATCTCAACAGTTTATTAGTCTAATATTTAAGATCAGAGTAAGGAGAAAGATAAAGGAAAATTCTTATCTCAAACGCACCTAATAAAATTTGGTCTCATGACTTTAAAATCGTGATTCATAATTAAACCCATACTATTAGGCCAAGCTTACCTGTTATGCCCACCATATATGAATATATTCTTCAAGAGTTGAATGGAAATCTTCATACATAAGGCTATACAAATTGGCCAAGTAATTAAAAGTCGTGAACATGACATATTCATCTTCTAGACTTCTACAATAATTGTGTTATTATATAGCTTAATGTATGGGAGGCTTTTTTTTTTTTAGGGAATGCATATGTACCGTTTACTATAATATATTAAAACAAAAACCAACAATACCATGTGTCATTTTCATAATAATTTTCTCTTTTAAGACATTATTTATTTTTCCTTTATTTTATGTTTTTACAAATTTCATAAAGAATTTGTTACCGTATATAAAGAATTTTGATTGATACACTATTTTCAAAGATATGATTATATAAAAAAAATTGATTTTTTTTTCAAGATTTCACTAATATTATCCCCTTGGCCCTTAGAGTCTGTTCTTTTAAACTTATTTTTTATCTCAACTTGTCTGAACTTATCAGAACTTACATTAACTTATCTAGAACTTAAAAGAACTTATGCGAAGGAGTTTAGGCTCTTCAAGGCCGCGCTTTGCTGCAATTTCTTTTCTTACCCCTTACTAAGAGCTGCCAAACCAACAAGGTAGAGAAGGAAAGGATCAAAAACTCTCTTTTGTCAAACAATTTACCCATATAGTTCTGAACATATTTTTATTATTAGACCTTATTTTATCTTAGATGAAACCTATTTTGACCTTATTCGATCTTACGTAACCTTATTTCACCTCATTAGACCTTATCTGAACTTATTTTTCTGATAAAAAATGAAAATAATTTTAAAAGAACGGGCCTCTTATCACAACTCTAATCCTACATCTTAAACTTATTTTTGAAATAATTATGTAATAGTTATGTAAAATAACTTTTTCTTTTGATATTCGAGCATAGCTCACGTACGTAAAAGAGTAGTATGTGATTATAGTGAACCAGTACGAATGAATTTCTCCTTTAATCTACTAAAATTCTCTCTTACAGTCTCCAAAATTTAAAATTAAAAGCATTTACTAGTACAACTATATGCATTGTTCCATCCTGAAAGACCTGATGACACGAATCGAACATTCGAATTAATAACCTTGTAATTAAAATTTTAAGGAGAAACTTCCCGCTAAAAAACTATGAGGACTATTGCCTTTTCCTAATTATTCACTCATATGCGAAACTATATTAAGTTGTGTATAAGCTTATAAAAGCTATTGAAAGCGAGAAGTGAAACAAGATTATGAAAAGGAGAATAGAAAACGATAGTTTGTTCAAAAGGGGAGAGTTATGCCTATTAATTAGAATTTTAAAAAATAATACTTCCTCCTTTTTTTTTAATATGCACCTAAGGGTTTTCACAAGAACCAATGAAAAAGTGCAAAAGTAAGAGAGAAGGTTAGTAAAAGTAAGGAAAAAGTGAAAAAGGTAGAGAGAAAGAAAGAAAAAGTAGGAGAGAAGTGTAATAATTAGGTGGGCCAACCTTCCATTTATGGCAAAAGGTAGAAAGGAGCCAATTAAAAAAAACACTCCAAAATGGAGAAATGTGCATATTAAAAAAAATGGAGGTAGTATTAATTTTTGGTGTCACCCCACCTCCTCCATAAAATAGAGATATTTTACTTGCATACCAATATTCTATTATTAGCTGAGCATCACTTGGCATTTTTTTATGGGAAAACCATTAGTGCAATATCATTAAGTAATGGATAAAGCGTCCATGAGTACATAAGGGGGAACTTTCAGGGGACAATGATTCCCCCATCGTTACTCGACTCCAAACGGAATTAATCTAACTAGAGAGTGAGACACAATACTACCGTCCCTCTTTGTATTGAAACTAAAAAATCGGCTGAAAATGACTACTGTCATCATATCTACCAGAACTCCATCCAAATTAAACGCACAAGTTAAGTAATTAACAAAAAAATAATAGAAGTAAACAAAGAAAATTTGTGCTTTGCTAGAGTATCAATTCGAAATAGTATTTTGGTTTAGTTGATACTTTTTTCTAATTATTTTAGGTTGTTTATTTAGAAATTATGTCAGATTTTTTAATTAGAAAATAGTTTTTAGTTAACTAATAAATAAATTAAATTTATATATTATATTCAGTTGTGTTTTCTATATTCCCAAAAAAATACTAAATACTCCCTCCGTCCCATATTAGATGATACACTTTCTTTATTTGTCCGTCCCACATTAGTTGATACACTTTGATAAATGGCATGAGAGTACAATAGAAATATTATTTTTTAATAATAATGGATCCCCACATATAATTAATTTAGTAACCTCACCCACCCCAAACCCCTATGATATGCCACACCAACATGTACTTTATGTATTAAAATAAAAATCAATAATCAACTAATTTCAATAAAATAAATTTGTTGTTTATTTAGGAACATTACAAGATGAGCGTGAATTGTATGTATGGGAAGTGAACGTACTTTTTGCGGAATCAAAAAACAATGAAAGGAACAATAGAAAGACACAAGAGATTTTAAATTCAACTCTTTCACTATAATAGGCCAAACACCTTTGTTAATAACTTATTAACTCTCATGCCACTACTTGAGTTCCTCTACAAACTCAAGTCCCAACAACAGTTTCCTCTAACTGTTGTTCCTCTCGAACTTCAATCAAAGTTCCATTTTCTTTATCTTGCTTCACTTAAAGCATCACACTTTACAGGAGTTCACTCAAACCCATTACCCAAACTCAAACTACAAAAGTTCCTTTCAACTCTTTTCTTAACTTGAAATACAGAATAACAAAAGAGTATTAAACACTAATGGAACAATGAACTCATATGGTAATGGAACTTGCTAACTTTGGTGGTACTGACTCAGTATGCGTGGTACTTTTTTAGATTAATATCACTTTGTCAGACACTTTAGAACTTAGTTAATTGTTTGTCAATTAAATAAACGTGGTTTACATCATGGGATAATGGAGTAGTGGAGCTAACTGACACGGTCGCTGCACGTGCCAACTTAAATACCTAACTTAGCCTAATATAGGGCAAGAAAGGATCGAATCCACGGGGAAACAAGGATTAGTCAAGGTTGGAAAGCGATTAAACGATCTAAGTCTATTTTTAGTGGTTTTTGAGATTAATGATTAAGTAAGAAATAGTGAACTAATTTAACATTAAACTAAATGATTAGATTTAACTATAATAAGAAAACACTAGGGATAGGGGAATCACTATTAACTATTAGCTAACCTATTAGTCAAGCCAAGGGGATTCATTAGGGTCAATTAAGGGACTAAGTCATTTAAAGGTTTCCTAATTACTTTCTCGAGCTAATTAGCAGGACTTAATCAACCGATTCTACCTATTCTCATGGTAAAATCAATTAATCAAGCATTTCCACAACTCATAGTGATCCAAATAAGGTCCTAGGAAGTCAATCACCTATTCTCATGGTGAAGTCAACCTATTGACTAGTCTAAGATCAATCCAAGGCTTCATTTCTCAATCCTTCACCTTGGATTCCCAAATCAAGTTCAAATGGTGATCAATCAATTAAACTAGGCAATAAAATAAGCTAGACAACCTAATTTCACCTAGGTCTAACCCCTAAGCTTGACTTTTAGGGTCTACTATGATCACCTAGGTCATCCCCTTCCCCTAGCTAGTAAACTACTCACTAGCCATGAAAAGCATGAAAGAAAAAGCTTCAATCAACAATGGTGATTAAATAATGGTAAAAATCATCTCAACAAAGCTAATAAACAACTAATCACTACTAATCAAATGCTAAACCAAAATAAAGCAAGTATTAAAGCAAATAAAGAGAAGAGTAAGAAGAAATCAAAAATGGATGAAAATCAATTGCCAAACTCCATTGAAATAACTTCAATAATCAACATTCAACTCTTAGATCTAGTTTCTCTCACTAAATTCTACTTCTCTCTCTAAAAACACTCTTTAATTAGAACACATTAATTCAGAAATTAAAAGATTAGTTTTAATAATTATTACAAAATGGGTTTTTATACCCCGTAAGCATAAGGGCAAAAATGTAAAAGACGACACAAAAAAGGCAGTTCTGGGCAACCTAACTACATGCAAATGAACCAAAACTAAATGCAAAGCATATGAATATGAGAAAGGATGAAAAAGGGGAAGAAAAGAAAACTATATGGCCTAAAATGCATCTAAATGACCTAAAACTAAATGCAAATAAGTGAACCTAAGTCCACTTATCAGTAACCCATGTTCGTTCATATGCTTAAGGAACAAGGAAGCATTATCCCACTAACCACACGTTCAATTGAACGCTTAACGGATGAATGCATTTTCCTAAAATCAAGCAATTAATTAGGTTAACTTTTGACTAAGAAAATAATTAAAAACTTATTTAAATCTTTTCTTAACAAATAATATCTTAAAAAGATTTCTTTAATTAAAATATTTTATTTTCGAAAACAATAAATACCTTTTAGAAATATGGAAAAAATATTTTCCTAAATTTTCTCCAGTTAACTGATTCTAGGCGAGTGATAAGAGGAACAAACAAAATTTGCTTGTTCCTTTGCATAAAAACATTAGGCGTGAGATTTATTTTCTAAAACAAATTTGCTTGTTCCTTTAGATTAAAACATTACTTGTTCCTTTGTTGAAAGCATTGCTAAAGGAACAGACAAACATTCTATTTTTAGACACATGTTTCTTATATCAGTTTCACTAACATAGTGCCATAGGAATAGTTTCATTTCCTTATCATATAACGATGTTTGTTCTTTACATAAGAAACCTAATTACACCCTTATGTAACTAAGCTCCTTTTTCTTGGAGTTCCCACTCAGGAACTTCATTCTTCTCTTGGAGTTCCAACTCAAGAACTTCACTTATTATCTTCATAAAGCACCATTGCTAATTCATGATCCTTGCACGCATAAAAGTTATAAATCTTGTTAGTTATTACTCTAGTTTGTCATCATCAAAACCATATAGGAGAATTCAAAGAAAACTACTAAAACTTTATATCAGTCAAACGGTATCCTCTCTTATAGGACGGAGGGAGTAAATAAAATTCATAGGATGTCCGCACTCAAACTCCAACCTTAACTTCTTAAGGCCCAATTAAACCTCTTCTCGGTTGCTAATATGAGGATTCCAACTCGTGGGCAAAGCCTCGGATTTCAAAGTACTCTGGTTGACTTATAAGTATAACTAGTTCTTCTGGGCTATAACGATTATATATAAAAAATTCATGAGTTTTATGGTATTTATCTGATAGTATGAATATCATTTACAAATATATTCTCATTAGAAACCACACAGGGGAAGTGCAAATAGCTTATACCCGATCTTTGTCTACAATTTGCTTTATACACTCGAATGCATCATGAGAATAGTATATTTAAGGCTACTTTTTACTCAAAGAGTCTTAGGTGTATCATGAGTATGGTACATCAATTTTTTTTCTCAAATAGCCTTGATGTACCATTCACATAGTACACCCTGGTGTATAATGGATACTCTCGTCTTTATCAAAATAGTAGTGTTAATTGTTAAGAGGGTGTGAGAAGAGCTGATGACCTTAATATATTTTACTCCCTTCGTCCCCCAAAGGATTTCCAATTTTCTTTCCACACAAAGTTTAAGGAAGGAGGTTGGTGTGGGGCTAAAGTTTAATTACTTCCTCCGTTTTTTTTTAAATGTGACATTTTCTATTTTAGGAAGTTTTAAATTAAATGTGACACTTTCTTTTTTGGTCAATAAACTCTCTCTATCTCTCTCCTCTCACATGGGTCCCCTTATTTTTTTTCTCTCTATCTCTTTCCTTCTCAAAAATTGCCTAGGAGTCCGTGAATTTAAAAGTGTCACATTTAAATAAAAACGGAGGAAGTATATCATTGAGAAGTAAGGTAGTGGACTTGTGGGTATCTTTTAGAATTGTTTATTAACAAAGAGAGTGTGGGGTCATATGCTTTTTGTAAGGAAATTAATATTATAATAAGTGGACCACATCCAAATAAGGAAATAGAAATATAATTGGGAAAAAACAAATGAAAAAATGAGAAATTCTTTGAGAGACGGAAAAGGTATTTAATTATTGAAGTAGATACGCTCTCCATTATTGAAATTGCTATAAGTGTTTGGAATTTTCTATGGGAATTTTGAATATAATCTGTGTAACTCCTTTCAGATTGCCCGATTTCAACATTACTTCAAAGAAGTGCATAAGGTTGCAGATTTCATGGTCAACAGAGGACATGGGGCACCCACTTTACTTCTCTATTTCCCTCCTTTCAATGTTGATTTATTTCCCTTTATCCGACAGAGTATTTTAGGTTGGCTTCCAAATTAAAGTGTAACCTAGTTTTTCTCTCTTAATTTAAACTATAATATACTGTATACAACAAAATAATTTTGTGTCACATGTCGTTGTCACATAGTCACATCAATCTTATCTTTGTGAAAAGAAAAATAGAACACTGATTACTAATTAATCCACACCGGAATACAATCTAGGAGTTACTTGAGTGAGTAAACCATCTTGAATGGACTCCTCAACAAAACACAACAGACAACTAGACCATCAACCAAACGATCACACAACTATATAGAGATTATCAAACTAATAATCTTTATCAATAGTAGAAATTTTACTTGGTAAACTAATAATCTCTACTCATAATGGCATATTGCATAGCCTTAAACTTAGTCTCAGGCTGCCAATCTTACTATTCCAACATACATCATTCCTAGAACACCAGATTGTATAAGCAATGACATTAAGTCCAGAAACCCAGACCAACTTCTGGAATTTAGATGTATTTGATCTTGTGATCCTATTTGAACCAAAACTTCAAACTTCTCTCAACCCTTTTTATTCCTATCCATTTCAGCACAACATTGATAATTATTAGCTGAAGTAACACTGAAAGAACAGGTGTGAATGACACTCAAGGGTTGTAGAACAAATTGTTGGAGTTTGTGAGAAGAGTAATACAAAAACTCTTGAGTTGCTTCAAAAGAATATGAAGAGTTGGGGATCCCATATAGGAAGAATAAGAGGTGAGTGGTGAGTTTATTAATAGTTATGTTCCTAGTATCTATAGAGTTGGTGACTTGGTAGGCTTTTGTGGTTGGGCTCTTGATTGGGCTAGTCCACACACGCGCCGCCCGCCCGGACCGGGCCGTGGGCCTTGGGCCTTGGGCAGTTTCCTTTGCCCATTAATTACCGTTTTTAACACGGTTTTAGGAGTCAGTTTTCCCTTCTTCTGTCCCTATATATACCCCCTTCCTGGCACAGTTTTTAACACACAGAAAATTATCCTCTCATACTTCTCTCTGTTAATCTCTCTCAAACACTGGGCAATATTAAGAGCGTTCTCAAACTGTCTCTCTGTACTTCACCGGCGAGTCAGTGTTGTGTTAACCCTGGAGGTTGGTTTGCCACAAGTTCGTGTGTTCGTAGCGGGGCAATTTCAACTTTAGGGCAGTGATCATATCACGGCACAGCAATTTCACAGATAAGTTTTATTATCTACCAGTCATACTTCATACAATCTAAAGTTGAAATTTTTCCGTTTCTTATACTGTTATTATGGCTGGTATTCCTGTTGCTGTTCCTCTTAATTCTGTCAACCCCTTTGTTCCTGATATGTCGAAATTAGACCCTTTGGATGGAAAAAATTATATTATGTGGTCTGATAAAATGGAATTCTTTTTAGGCCAAATTGGGGTAGATTACTGCTTAACTATTGATGCTGCTCCTGTTGACGCAGTTAGGGATTTTGAGAAAGATAATAAAACATGTAGGGGAATGTTATTGCATTATATGACTGCTCCTTTATATATGATTTATAGTAAGTCGAAAAAGGCAAAGGATATTTGGGATGCACTTAAGGTTAAGTATGGACTAGATGATTTTGGGACTAAGAAATATGCCTGTAGTCGTTGGTTAAAATTTACTATGACTGATGACAAACCTGTTTTAGACCAAGTCCATGACTATGAACATTTGTGTGCTGAACTTGCTGCTGAAAGTATGGTTATTCCTGATTTATTTCAAGCTAATTGCCTTTTAGAGAAACTGCCACCCTCTTGGGAGACCTATGTTCACTCTATGAAACATAAGCAAAAAGACTTCACCCTTCAGGAATTAGTTTCCCACATTAAGGTTGAGGAACAAAACCGAATTCAGACTAAAGGAAAGACTGACCATTCTTCCACTTTAGCCAACCTTATTGAGTCTAAAAATTCTGGAAAAGGAAAAAAGGGTAAAAGTCAGAACTATGTTCACGGAACTAGGCAGAATGGTAATGGGTTTAAGGGTAAGAAGCAATTTCAGGGTAACTGCTATGTTTGTGGTAAATTTGGACATGCTGCTAGGGATTGTAGAAACAAACAGGCTTCTTCAAATGCTGCTGTCACCAAACCAAAAGACAACAAAGCACAAGTCAACCTTGCTGAAGATGACATTATTGCTGCTGTGGTGTCCGAGGTGAACCTGATTAGCAACATTTCTGAATGGGTCGTGGACACTGGAGCTACCCGCCACATCTGCTCAAGCAAGGAAATGTTCCAGACTTATGATAAAGTTTCAGAAGGAGAATGTGTCTTCATGGGCAACTCAAGCACTGTGAGTGTGTTAGGCAAAGGAAAGGTTTTTCTAAAGTTAACCTCTGGAAAAACCATTGCTTTGCAAAATGTCTTGCATGTTCCTGATATTCGCAGAAACCTCATATCTGGTGCACTTTTAAACAAGGCTGGAATTAAATTAACTTTTGAATCTGACAGACTTGTATTAACCAGAAATGGTGATTTTGTGGGTAAAGGATTTTGTAATGCTGGACTCTTTGTTTTGGATGTAATTTCTGATAATAAAATTTCTACTGCTTCCGTTTATATTGCTGAGTCTGTTTCTTTATGGCATTCTAGACTAGGTCATGTGAATGTTGCATCCATTAAAAGGCTAAAACGACTTAGTCTTATTTCTGACTTTAGCAATACCTCTTTTGACAAATGTGAAGTATGTGTAGAGGCCAAACACCCTAAGAAAGCATTCAACAAGAGTGTTTCTCGTTCCTCGACCCTATTAGAACTAGTCCATAGTGACTTAGGTGACTTTAAGAACTCTATGAGTAGGGGAGGGAAGAGATATTATATTACTTTTGTTGATGACTTCTCACGTTATACTAAGGTCTACTTGTTAAGTACGAAAGATGAGGCTGAAGAGAAATTTCTTATTTATAAAGCCGAAGTAGAAAACCAGTTAGACCTTAAGATAAAGAGAGTGAGATCAGATAACGGTGGAGAATATGATGGGCTTCCACTTAAGAAATTTTGTGAATCCAATGGAATTATACATGAGGTTACAGCTCCCTATACACCTGAACAAAATGGAATAGCTGAGCGAAAAAACAGGACTCTTAAGGATATGATGAATGCTATGCTTATAAGTTCAGGGATGCCTACTAACATGTGGGGGGAGGCAATTCTTTCTGCTTGCTATGTGCTTAACCGAGTTTCCCATAAGAAGTTAGGTAAGACTCCCTATGAATTGTGGAAAGGTTTTAAACCTAATTTGGGTTACCTTAAAGTGTGGGGGTGCTTGGGAAAATTAGGACTTCCTGACTTTCAAAGGAGTAAGATTGGACCTAAGACTGTTGATGGAATCTTTATTGGGTATGCTTCTAACAGTGCTGCATATAGACTTATTCTTAAGGATGCTTCTGGCTTTGGTCCTATTAGAGAGTCAAGGGATGTAGAATTCTTTGAGCATATTTTTCCTATGAAAGTTAGTGTACAAACATGCTTGCCTGTTGCATCTTCTTCTACTTTGCATCATAACATTGCATCATCTAGTGAGACTTTAGAACCTAGAAGGAGTAAAAGAACTAGAACTGAGACTAGTTATGGACCTGACTTCATTACTTCTTTCCTAGATGAAAAAGGATTTCTAGATGAGCAAAGAGTAAGTGCTTTTATATTGGAAGAGAACCCTAGAACTTTTGGGGAGGCCATGAGATCTGTTGACTCTAGTTTTTGGATGGAGGCTATTAACAGTGAAATAGAGTCTATTATGAGTAACAACACATGGATTTTGACTGACCTTCCTAGGGGTTATAAGGCTTTGAGTAGTAAGTGGATTTTTACTAAGAAGTGCAAGCCTGATGGGACATTAGACAAGTATAAAGCTAGACTTGTAGTTGGAGGACATCACCAAAAGAAAGGTCTAGACTTTTTTGACACTTATTCACCAGTGACCAAGGTAGCCACTATTAGAGCATTAATTGCACTTGCATCCATTCATGATCTTGTTGTGCATCAAATGGATGTGAAAACTGCTTTTTTGAATGGTGAGCTAAATGAAGAGATCTATATGAAGCAACCTGAAGGATGTGTTGTTCTTGGTCAAGAGGACAAGGTATGCAAGCTCAATAGATCCTTGTATGGTTTAAAACAAGCACCAAAAGAATGGTATGATAAATTTCATCAAACTATTACTTCAAATGGTTTTTTAGTAAATGATTCTGATGCTTGTGTTTATTCCAAAACAGATGGTATTGGTTGTGTTTTCATTTGTCTATATGTGGATGATATGTTGATTTTTGGGACCAATATAGACATAGTGAATGCAACTAAAAGTTTCCTAAGTTCGTGTTTTGAAATGAAGGATTTAGGAGAGGCTGATGTTATTCTTGGGATAAAAATTACTAGAACGTCATATGGCATATCTTTAAATCAATCTCATTATATTGAGAAAATTTTAAAGAAGTTTGATCAATATGATTGTGTTCCTATGAAAACTCCATATGATTCTAGTATTCATTTGAAAAAGAATAAAGGAGATAGTATATCACAAGAACAATATGCTAAAATTATTGGTAGTGTAATGTTCTTGATGAACTACACTAGACCGGATATAGCTTATGCTGTTAGTAGATTGAGTAGGTATACTCACAATCCTAATCAGGAGCATTGGGGTGCTTTGATTAGATTGTTGAAGTATTTAAAAGGCACTATCAATTGGGGTTTGCATTATCAAAGAACACCTTGTGTTCTAGAAGGATATTGTGATGCTAATTGGGTGTCTGATAATGATGAGATTCAATCTACTAGTGGCTTTGTTTTTACTCTTGCTGGTGGAGCTATATCATGGAAATCATCAAAGCAAACTTGTATTGCCAAATCTACTATGGAATCTGAATTTATTGCTTTAGAATTGGCAGGACAGGAAGCTGAATGGTTAAGGAGTTTGCTAGCTGATATTCCATTGTGGGGGAAGCCAGCTCCATCAGTTTCAATGCGGTGTGACTCACAAGCTGCAATTGGGGTCGCGAATAATCAAGCCTATAATGGAAAGAGGAGGCATATTCGCTAGAGGCATGCTATAGTTAGAAATCTAATTAGAAATAATGTAATTTCACTCGAGTTTGTAAAGTCAGAGAGGAATATTGCAGATCCTCTCACCAAAGGCCTTTGTAGAAAAATGGTGCTAGAGTCGGCACAAGGAATGGGTTTAAAGCCTATTGTGGAGTGAATTATGATGGATACCCTTTTTAGAAAGTTTCTAAGTTCAAGGGTCAAACTAAGTCATAAAAGAACTCAAGTAGTAGATACTACTACCATTCCTATATTAATAAAAGTGATGTAGTATTTGTTTTTTACTGTAAAATGTGTAAGGATGAGTAAAATACTCTTAATAAGTTCATAGCCTTGAGAAGGTGGTTTGAAACAGTACAAACTTGATGAACTTACCTATGTGAATGTGGGGGTTACGCCCAATCCCCTATGAGATCCCTAAGGCTTAGGATCTCTAGAGCATTCATGAAAATCCAGGTATTGTGGGGCACTTATATATATATCGCGAGAACGTTTCTTATTTTGAAAAAGGTTTAGTGCGCAAGTATTGATTATGAACTCCGTAGAAGGTTCAAAGAGAAATCTACCTAATACGACAATATGACATACTTGTATGCACTGGGTATCAATTCAAGTCTCTAAGACATTGATGCTTACAAAACTGAGTATCTATTGCCCAAATCTTCTTTTTCAGCCCCGTTTCTTTCTGTCTCTTCTTTTGAATCATGTGGGGGATTGTTGGAGTTTGTGAGAAGAGTAATACAAAAACTCTTGAGTTGCTTCAAAAGAATATGAAGAGTTGGGGATCCCATATAGGAAGAATAAGAGGTGAGTGGTGAGTTTATTAATAGTTATGTTCCTAGTATCTATTGAGTTGGTGACTTGGTAGGCTTTTGTGGTTGGGCTCTTGATTGGGCTAGTCCACACACAGAGTTGGGTCGTGGGCCATGGGCCTTGGGCCTTGGGCTTGGCTTTGGGCTTTGGGAAATAACTTAACTTAACTAAATTTTTACTGGAAAAATCTGTCATGCTTATATGACTGTTATGGAATCAGTCAATTCCTGAATCCACTCCTTATTGACTGCTTCCACTAGCCGTTAGTGGGCAGTTCCTTTGCCCATTAATTACCGTTTTTAACACGGTTTTAGGAGTCAGTTTTCCCTTCTTCTGTCCCTATATATACCCCCTTCCTGGCACAGTTTTTAACACACAGAAAATTATCCTCTCATACTTCTCTCTGTTAATCTCTCTCAAACACTGGGCAATATTAAGAGCGTTCTCAAACTGTCTCTCTGTACTTGACCGGCGAGTCAGTGTTGTGTTAACCCTGGAGGTTGGTTTGCCACAAGTCCGTGTGTTCGTAGCGGGGCAATTTCAACTTTAGGGCAGTGATCATATCACGGCACAGCAATTTCACAGATAAGTTTTATTATCTACCAGTCATACTTCCTACACAAATCAAACAATCGGCTAAACAGCTAACAACCCATTGGGATAATCTCTCATGCTTTCGCAACCTTTTCTTATTCGCCAATCAACTTAGTCCTGTTTAGTTCATCTTGTTTCTATTAAATTGAACTTTTTTTTATTGCAATTGAACTTATTTCTACTGAACTGAACAGAACTTATTTTTGTTGAACATAACTTATTTTTGCTGAAGTAAACTTCTTTTTACTAATTTATATTGTTTTTTTCTTCTTTGCACTACTGATCTTTACTTGTCAGATTTCATGAATGGAGATAGAGGTTGAACTCCATTCATGAAATAATGAAGCTTAAAGAGAGGAAAAACTAAAGAAGCGGTAGAGGGAGCAAGAGAGAGATAAGCAGATTGAGAGACTACATTGTATTATGAATTTAATGGTTAATGAACAATTACAATATCAACCTATTTATACTAATTACTCCCTCCGTCTCAATTTGATGTTCCCATTTGGAATATGGGGGAAAACCAATGCAAATTAATTTTTAATTTTATATTGTATAAAGTATACTTTAGTACATTTTTGCTTTTAAAAAAGTAAGAGAGAGAAACAAAAGTGGGTAAATGAGAAATATAAGATTCTAAAATGGGCCATGTGTAAAACAAAAAGTAAAAAAATGTAATAAATAATGAGTTGTTAAAGGATAAATGGGGAAATCAATATTCTTAAAATGAAAAATATTCAAAATGGGAAGAACTTTTTGAAATATCCCAAAAAGAAAAATGGGAACATCAAATTGAGACGGAGGGAGTACAACACTTAACAAACTAAGCTTGATTTAAGGGAGCTACTAACAACCTTATATCTATATACTTCAGTATCCCCGCAAACTGGACATGTTTGAAAAACATTACCAGCTTGAACAATTCTTACTTAAAAAAAAACTTTGTGTAATGCTAAGCTGTTGCTGCCATACTAGAAGAACAACCAACGAATTGCATCAATCGTCAACACTACGAATGAGAAAGCATCATGTAACTCGACCTCAACTAATACCATGATCACCGAATGCCCGTGTCCAAACCACCAATAAGCAACCACAACCAATCCTCCAAACAAAAACAAAACTACGAATGCACAATCATGTGCTACATCAACAAACCACAATCACCTATCAAGCCACTATGGGCATCAACAAGCCACTATGGGCATCAACAAGAAGCCACTATGGGCAAAAGACCAACTATGGGTCATGAGAAGAAGACCAACTACGGGTTATGAAAGAGCCTCTATGGGCATAAGAAACCACAATGGGTTGAAACAAACAAGCCTTTTGAGCGTAAAAACTGACTCTAAGGGTCTTGAAATGAGAAAAGAAAATAGGAAATTTTTTGAGAGCATTAGAACAAGAAAACAAAGTATCAAGAAAAGGAGAGAGACTTGACATTCTGAAAATAATGAGAGTATTAGAATGAATGGTAGAAATTAAACCAAGGAGTAGAAGAGTGGAAAAATTGTAAAAAATAGAGATATGTTTGTGGTGAAGAACAAAGAATTAAGAAAACAAAACAAAGAGCAGAAGGAAATGTGGCAGAAGAGGAGGAAATGAAGTAATTGACTTTAGATTAGAAGTGTATTTGAACCTAGAATCAGTAGCACATTTAGTGGAGGATATGATTGAAAGTTTGATCTTACGATCACAAACAAATCATACCAAATAGAATCAGCCATATCAAACCACAACGCAGCACCAAACCGCCAAAACATAATCACGGAATGTGATCATTCATGGATCAAAATCAATCAAGAAGCAAATAACACAGCCATGTCATCCCATTAATCAGCGAAATCAGCCATATTTCATCACCAAACAAACTAGAACCCACCAAAATCAATCCGAAAATTGTCCCAAAAATGAATAAAAGATTGTTGTAAAACCGTAAGCCAATCCCTAGCATTCGAAGACAACGCATCAAAAAATCAGAGATCTTTAACCCCCAGCAACATAAAAAACCAAAAATACAACCCAGAACTTCAATTCAAGAACAAACATAATCGAACCCAAAAATTCAACATAACTTGAGAGAATTGTAATCTTACATCACAAATTTACCCAAGAAATAAGAGAAACCCAAAGAAATTGTCCATTCAAAGCAATGATAACCCAGGAAATTGGGAATTTAAGTACCCATAAATAGAGGTGGTAAACGAGTCGTGTCGTGTCAAGTTCGTGTTGGGTTCACGAGTTGGCGGGTTATCTTCCCCTAACCCTAACCCGGCCCGTTTACTTAAACGTGTCAAGATCCTTGACTCTAACTCGGCACGTTGATTAAACGTGTCGAATTCAAGTTGACCCGTTGAACTTTCCATAGATAATTGATGTTCGCAATTCATATATTTTTGGATTGGAACTTATTAAATTTTATGCAATAGTTAAAATAACATCTAATAATGTATAAAAGTAACACTAAATAAAATAAATTCAAAAATAAATGTATGAAGGCAAGATGTAATAAGAAATTTTTTTAAAATATGTGTAGATAAACGGGTTGTTCGTGTCATTTTCGTGTCAAATAGTTCGACCCTAACCCAACTCGTTTAATAAACGTGTCGTGTTGAGTCAACCCATTTATTTAAACGTGTCAAAAATCTTTACCCAAACCTGCTAATTTCGAGTCGGGTTCATGTCGAGTTGTCGTGTCGTGTCAATATTTACCAACTCTACCCATAAAACCTTAAAAATTGGGGAGATGAGATAAATTTTGTCGAACGTAGAAATGAAAATTTGTGGATTTTGTTGAACAAGAATCAATGTTTCGCTCTGATATGTAAACAAAATGAAAAGAAATCACGAAATTGAAGACTTAATTCGTTGAAAATGAGGTTGATTGAAGAAGGGAATAAAATGAAGTTCAAACCCTAGAAGATGCGAATTTGTGAGAAGAAGAAAGAAGAATATAGCTGCTCTGATACCATGTGAGATCTTATGAATGGAGATGGAGGTTGAACTCCATTCATGAAATACTGAAGCTTAAGGAGAGGAAAAACTAAAGAAGTAGTAAAGGGAGCAAGAGAGAGATAAACAGAGCAACATTGATGGACTACATTGTATTATGAATTGAATGGTTAATGAACAATTACAATATCAACCTATTTATACTAATTACAACACTTAACAAACTAAGCTTGATTTAAGGGAGCTACTAACAACCTCTAACAACCTAATATCTATATACTTCAACATTACTGAACTAAACTTATTTTTACTAAACTGAACTTATTTGCTGAACATAACTTATTTTTACTGAATTGAACTTATTTATGCTAAATATTGTTATTATTGAACAGGGCCTTATAACCATGTAGGTTTTGGATCTTGCTCTTGAGATCTAGATTAGAACGGTAGATAGATTTGCTTATTAGATTTTTCTTTTTAAATAAAATGGAAAAATAGTAGGTAAATACGGTAGCTAACAATGTTATACTCTAAACTTGTAAAGTATAAGTTTGACAAAAACATATTATTCAAACCTCTAAAGTAACAATTATAATAAAGACGCTGCTCCGAACATCTATATAAGTTATAACTATTAAAAAATTTGGAGATTTTTTATTTTATTCATACTAAAATTATACTTAATCAATCCCATATTATAGAGCTTGTATTCTACTTTGGGTGTCCCAAATTATTGTTTTTGTTTCTCATATGTCCATTTACCCTCAGTCTTTCACTACAAAAATAGATCCAAATAATATTTTATTCCAAAATATTTGTAACATCCCGTCTTTTACCAACTAAGATTTAACTTAAATAAATGTAACAACGATTAAATCAGTGGTAGCGGAAATACCACCGAGACGAGAATATCACTCTATGGGGTAAAATTAAAACTAAAATAAACAAAGAGTCCCATAATAGTAATCGAAACTCCAAATCATATATATATAAAGAGGAATGAGGTCCCATACCCTCATCTCTAACTAAACAAGCCAAGTTCATAACCATAACTATCCATAATCTCGAAACTTAACCAAATTCAAAATATGAAACCAAAATCCAAAAGATCAACTCTAAAACTAACATTCAAACTAACAAAGGTAAACTACTTGAGACCAACTAGAAAACTAGTCCTAATCTCAGACTCATAATGCTCGTCCACTATGACTAGCACAACCTTCTTGCTTACACGGGTAAACGCACAACCCCGATCCATATAGTAACAACTCTAAACAGCATCGTCATCTGCAATATATATTAACAAAAATTCCACAATCAGTGGGGAGTAACTAGCAGTTCTCCCAGCCCAATTTAGGAAACAAATAGTAAACTTAAATGAAGTTAGAACAAACGTCAAAGACAAGACAACACAAATAGCAATAAAAGAAGGCAAAGTACACATTGCAACAAACGTCAAACTTTAGCATAAAGTACTAAGAAGGATGCTTTAGATGTTTAAAATAAAGAATTTCGAAAGATCAACATCAAAGGGATCACAGAAACACCAACAATTTGAAAATAAACAATTTAACATAGAGAGAGCGAACGCTAGTGACCCGCAGCCCACCTCCTCAAGAAATGTCAGGTCGCAACCTCCAGAACGGCCTATGGGTTACGATCCCTACAATCTGTGTCTAAGAATGGCCAAACTCCCGATGCGGGACAATACACGCAGTATCTCCCGACCTCTCGGACGACAACAAGTCCTAGGTATCTCCAATGCAGGGTAACACCCAACGTGATGTCCCCTGACCCCTCGGAGTGCATGTTCGTTACCTTCGGGACACCGTCCCTTAGGCTACTCAACTCAATTAAAAACCAAACTTCAAATTCAAAGACAAAATAATATACTTCAAATCATCAAATCATCAAATTCATCAAATTCGTCAAATTCGTCAAATTCATCAAATTCGTCAAATTCATCAAATCATCAAATTCGTCAAAACGATTAGATCCATCAAAGTCATTAAAATCATCAAAGGTATCAAAAATCATTAAAACCATTAAAACCGTCAAAATCATTAAAAATCATTTAAATTATTAAAATCATTAAAATCATCACATCCTCAAAATCATCGAAGTTCACAAATCCCAAATTGATACGGTAAACTAATCAAAGTATACTACAAATACAACAAAAGGCATACAAAACATCAAAATGTCATCTGAGTTTGGGTACGAAGTAAATTATGATCAAGTCACAATACTCTCCGTACATAACTCTTGGCGAAGTGATGCTAAGGGCAGTGTTATTCTCCCCCAAACATTACGACGTCGACAACTCAAACTTGGCATAAGAATTAATAAATGGTATCAAGTACTAAAATTATACTTTCAAACATGCCTTAGGATACTCCACAATACTACCAAAGTCATTTACGAAACACAGAATCATGCTGCAAGCTAACTATGCACAGAATGCACACAACAACAACTTTAAACAGACCTAACACTCAGCACAGATAATATTTTTAGAAAATTCCAATGGGACATTAAAATTTAGCTCGTTATCTTTCCAACGACTGGTCACAAGCTCAATTCCAATAACAAACGAGTGAGATATGACCATTTGAAAACAGGCTGGCCAATCTGTTCTCGGACAACGAATTGGGTCACGGGCCGCGACCACACAGCTTCGCGGGTTTGTTTGACAAAACCTCAAGGCATTGAACATCATACAAAATCATCACAAGTCAAAACCAACCAATCACCATACAAATAGAATTGCTTAGCATCAAAAATCATAAGTTCCTCAAATTCCCAAATCATTCACATAAATCAAAATTTAAAGTTTCCATTCATTTACAATCAAGTCATTTCAACAACACAATAACAACGGCATAATAAGGAAACATTAGATATATGAATTCAAGTAAAAACTTAGCCTAACATAATTTTAATAAGAGTAGTACAAATACAATCTTCTAAGTTCATCCTAACATGATACTAAATTCTCTAACGATAATTCTAACAACCTAAGGTTACTTCTCATTTCCTAACGTGATAGAAAAACGCTAGTTACCTCGATCTTCGAGAGGAGTGCTGCAAAACATAATATAGTAGCCTAGAAAACGTGTGGATCATCAAAACCTTCTTCTCCCTTGAAGACTTCTCCTCCATTGAACAAAGTATTCCCCTTTTAAACGATTTTAGGGTCCTCTAAAACAGTTAGTGGTATTCCGTCCATGATTTCCAGTGATATAAAGCTCGGATTAAAAATTCCTCCGGTCAAAGTTAAGGTATAGATGTTAAGAACATGCTGTCCAAATTTGAAGACGATCCAACGGTTAGAGCTACGGCGATGTTCATTTTAGTGAGAGTGTGCAGGGGAAAAACGGGGAGACTTTCTCTCTTTCTTTTCCTTTCCTTTTTGCTTGGTGAATGGCGTGTGAATGGGATGGGGAGGGGTTGATTTTTCTGAGTTTTTAACTCAGCATAAGGGGAAGTAATAAGGGTGAATTAATTTGGCACATAATGGCCATGATGAGGGTGGTTTATGAGGGTGAATGAAGGGGTATGACTTTTGATTATCATAAACGTTACAAAGGTGAGTAAGCTCTCCAAGAAATCCCCTTAATGCAAAGACTAAAATTTGGACCCCCATAATACTAGGTATGGTGTAGCGTAAACAAGATCCACGATTATTTATATAAACGCTCATAACAAAAATATGCACTAAAACTTTTATAAATAAAAATTATTAATATTAACGTATATAAATATACACCTACTAAAACTTACACACATTTTATACTCCGCATTCACGAGCACTACATTACCCTTTCAAACAACCGGCATGAGCATGAGTATTGAAAATATGCCAAAAAAAACACTACATTCTATTATACGATATAAAAATATATATATAAATATTCCCAAGATAAAAATGTAGGAGTAAATATAAGCTTTATGGAAATATAATCGTAAATATAATTTAGCGTCGAATATATATATATAATTTAACGCTCAAAATTTAATCACACAACACTTAAATTTATAACTAACTACATTATAAAATTAATACTCATAATACATTATCCACCGAAATATTTTTCGCCTTCAAATATGACCATTTATTTAATAGAATATAATTTTATAAATGAAATTATATTTAGAGTTATAAATAACAATGTAAACCATATAAATTAACGCGCGAAATTTCTAGTGAAATTACGGGGTGTTACAATATTCCTCTCTTATGTACTTGAAAAAGTTTTTCATTTGTCCTTTTCTCCCTACTTTACAGCTTTAAAGTTGTTGTTTAATTGTCATAAGTACTCTAATCATTGATTTAATTAATTTGAAAACATTATTTCTTGTGAAAAAAAGAAACAAACACTATATTATGGGACAGAGCGATTATATATGTATTTTTTGTTTTCAAAAGTACACATAATTGTTTAAAAAGTTTATATGAATTATTTTTTTTAAAAAAAGGATAAATCCTTTTCGGATTCGCAAATAATTTTGTAAGCCAAATGTTAGAGATCCTACTTCACTCCTTCAGGCTCTCTCTCCTCTAATAAGCCAAATTGTCACTTAATAACATGCAGTTCACCCTAACCCTAAGTCATTTTGTAATATTATTAAAGATTGTTGTTTATTTGTCATAAACTTTCAATCTTATTGTTGAATTTGTTGTACTAAACTTCAATGATCGATTATTTGGACATCAACAGATGAAGATGTGAAATGATGTTGTTATGTTATTTAAAAATAATTACTGTGAAAATTAGGGTTATTTGAAGAAAATAGGTAAGGATCCGTTTTGGATCGTTTCGGACTTGGATCCTTAGGACCCATTTGGGTCTAGATCTAGGTCCTCATATAAGTATTTATCTTGTCAAAAACGGATCTAGACCTAGGTCCTAGAGGACTCTGTCTCCGGCCCATTTGCATCTCTAGTTATAGCAATATGTACTTACCTATTTAATGAAAGGGTATGAGTTATTCTATGAGAACGCTTTCTTAATTCCTAACTGTTAGGGAACGAATCTTGTTTATGAAAAAAGTTATGGGGGAACCAACAAGGAATATGAAGAGGGCTCTTTACAAAGTGTTATAAATTTTAATTCAAATAGTAGTTTCGTATAAGTCAAATAGCATCTTTCGAAATTTCATGGGGAACCAACGAGAAAAAATTCATGGAGATCTAACAAGAAAAGAAGTTCATAATCGTTAGAAAAATTGAGTTCCGCCCATAAGCTAATAACGAATAAAATATCTGAATTACCATAGGGTTTTAGAGAGAAGAGACAACCCTTCTCTCTAGAAACCTCGTCCCTCCCACCGTCAATTTTACCGCCTCACACCGCCAATCTCACCTCCCTCCCAACGCCACTCTCACCGCCCTCCCTTTCTTATCCTTCCATGGTTTCCTTTGGATGGAAACTTTACATCCCCTCTCTTTTTCCTGATGTTTTGATCTCCTTTTCAACCTAGGGGTTTCAAAAGCCCATCTTTCAAGTTTGAAGATCTTAGAAGTAAAGTCACTTCGTCGTCGCGTCCCTTTGCCTTAAGCAGTAGGAATTGGTCCGGAAGTTGCATAAGCAAAATGCGAACCGCACGGGGGTTCGTCGTTGGAGTCACCGCCGTCGGTGAGAAGATGTATAACTCTACAATTTTCCGTTGCTGCTGTCTAGATCTGGCCCAAGTCGGTGCACCACCGACTCCGCCCGCTTCATTGAGAAGCCCAGATTAGCTTTACTGTTTCTAGTTTTAGTTTTCTTTTTCAGTGTTTTTAGTAAGTTTATTTTAATAGTTTCTAAGTTCTAGTTTTTTTAAAAAAAATTTAGTTCTTAGTTTTCGACTATTTGTTAATCCCTGAAATAGGGTAACCTCTAGTTTATCTTTGTACCGGTTCAAAAAAAACGAATAAAATGTCTAAATTTCTTTAGCTTCGCATAAGTCAAAGACAAATTATTAAATATTTTAACATAAAATTAGACCAACCAAAGGCTATATTATACTAACAAACTCATTCTATCTTACTCTACCCCAATACTATTCCTAGACATGTAGCACCACTCTAGCCGTTCATTCTCTTCTCCTTTCCTTATTTCAATTTTAGTCTCGAAATATAATAAACGATTCCTAAGAAAAATATATGACTTAATTTAACAATGTGAGTATTGAATGAACTAAACAGGTCACGAAATGGGTTAAGTAGGTCACAAAATGGATTACACTAATCCCTATTTTCAAAAGACGGTTTGTTGATTTGTTCTCTTCTTTTTATTGGGCAGTTGGGCTTATTGGGCCATTACCTACTTTGTCTCTTACAATTTCAGCTATACGTCAAATAGCAATTCTAAAATTTCACTTAAAAAAAAAATTGCTGCAGCCAGGAGTTGAACCTGGAATCTTAGAAAGATTTAACCAATGTGCTACTGCAGCTTCTCATGTTACAATTTTACAAGAAAATTTACTTTGACGGTAAGCTAACACTGGCCCACTGTGACTCGGTTTACTACTTTACCGAACATAAGTTGTGGGTTTTCGAAGCCTAAACGAAAATCCACTAACAGAAGCCTAATTTGCACACTTCATTTTGAATAATTGGCCAACTATTCATTGGTTTCCATGTACATGACGTTAGAGCCCAACTAGAACTGATGACTAGGCTGGCCGGGAAGGGTCAAACAAATCGAATTAAGAGTGAGATAATATAAATAAGAAAAATTGATTTTGATAATCCAATTTTTACTCATTTCGCTTTTAATAATCTCATCTTTGACTAATTTGACAACAATTTAATCTTGGAAAAATTGTCAGGAATAAGTCAACCTTTGCGTTGACCGCTTTTAACAAGTCTACCTTAATTTATTCCATTAACAAGTCAACCTTGTAACCACTTTTCTTTTAACAAGTCAAAACCGGCTACTATATTTTATTAACCTATTTAACAGGTTAAAGTGACATGTGTCACTCTTTTATTGGACATTTAAAATTTAATAATTTATATTTAAAAACAAAAAAAAACTATCCCTCCTCCCCCTCTCCTTCCTCCCCCCATCATATATCAGACCCCCCACCCATGCACCACCGCCCTCCCTGCACCCTGTCTCTCTCTCATCATCCACCCAAAACCTTATGAACAAAATGATGACCCGCAATACTTTCAATATCAGGAATACTAACACGGTTTGCAAGTGACAAAAACCTGGAACTCGCAGTCCAAGCGCGACATACTTGAGAAAACTGCGAATTCAACTTGTATACCACACCATCTAAGGAATGAAATTGCTGCTTTAAAGCCACTGTCAACTATGGAAGCTCCAACCAGTGCTCCAACTACATCTGCAATTGTTTTCTTGGTTAGCCAATGATGATTCCTACTGCATCTTACTTGATGATTATCAATCCCATTTCTGAAATTAGCTTCAGAGTCACAATGGATTGAACTTTCTGTCTGCTTGGTGCATATGACAGAGCAAGGCCGACCAAGAGCAAAATATTGGCTAGGATCAAATTCTCGATCACGTATGTATCCCTAAAGTATGGAAACGCTGCAATACAGTTAGATGTTCATTCCCAACACATATTAACGCATTCCGCTACCAATTATATGCAGGTAGGAGTCATAGCAGACTTGGCAACACAACAATGTCTCTCCTCTCTTCCTCACTCCCAATCTCTCTCCTCTCCTCAATTTCTCATTCAATTTCCTCCTTCAAAAACCCATCAATCCCCAAAACTCCATCTTCTCCGCCATTAAAGAAACCTCGAAGATCTTCTCGAAACTCATCGACCCACATCAAAGAATCACCTCATCAAAAAACCCATCTTCACAATCTTCAAATTTGCGCTTACATTGCCCTAATTTGTACTAAACATCCCAAACGCCTTTTCGGCCGAGGATTTGTTCCCTGTTGTTAGAGAATTACATGATAATTTGATCCTTTTTGAGTTTGATAATTCTCAAAAACACCACAAATTGTTCCAATCTCGCACCAAAGTCAGTTGAATCTAACTATATTAAGGAGAGAGTGGAGGCAGCTATGGAGTGGGGGTGGAAGGTGGTTATGGCAGAATGGAAATGAGGGGGTGGCAGTGGGTGGGGGGTGGGTGGGGTGTAAATTTTTTTTAATCTGAAGTTCATTTAATATATAAATTAGAATTCTTCAAAAGTCAAAAAGTCAAAGGAAATTGGGGAATTAAGAAGTGGGTTTATAGGTCTATCAGGTTACCGGTTAAAAAACTTGTTAAAAGAAAAGTGGTTACAAGGTTGACTTGTTAATGGAATTAATTAAGGTAGACTTGTTAAAAGCGGTCAACGCAAAGGTTGACTTATTCCTGACAATTTTTCCTTTAATCTTTGCACCATATTTACTTTTAGTGGGTCATGACCTATTAGTGACCTCTTCAAAAGGTTAAAGGGACACGTGTCTTTTATTATTGGTCTATATATCTTTATTTAAAAATAAAACCTAAATTAAAACAAAAATCAAAAATATTATAAAAACTGTTAATAAAGTTCCTATGAAACGAATACGAATAAACCGGGTTTTCAAGCATACAGTTCTAGATAAATTTTTCGGATTTTTCTAGCCGCAAAAGATGATTTCCTTAAACAGAAATCATTGTGCGCCCTTGAGAATCCATATGAAACGAGTACCGATAAGCCGAATTTTTGGGAACACCGTTCTAGATGAATTTTTCAGCCTTTTCGAGTTGAAGAAGATGTTTTTTCGAAAAACATACACCGCCGTGCGTCCTTTATGGGGACGAATTTCGAGAATTCCTACAAATCGAGTACCAATAATCCGATTTTTCGGACAAGCAGTTCGTGAGGACTTTTTTCGGGTTTTCCAAGCTGAAGATGAAATTTTTGGGGAAAACGGCACCGCCATGCGTCTTTTAAAGGCACGAACTTTTAGAATTCCTACGAAACGAGTGCTAATACCCGAGTTTTTCTTCTTTTTGTTGTTTCCTATGTCTTTTTAATTTTTTCATTTATTTTAGAAAGGTAAAAGACAAAAGTAACTTGTTCACCAAGTTGAAGGTGATTATGGTCCATTAAAAATGGATGGGATGCAAGGGATGGATTCTTTTCGAATTAGTCAAATGTGGGATTGTTAAAAGAGGAATGGACAAAGGTTTGATTATTGAAATTAATTTTTCCTATAAAATAAACGCAATGCGTGTGAGAGTGGTTAAAATTTAATCTTAATTTTTTGAAATAGTAAAATAATAAGGATATTTTATTTATTATTTTTAGGTGTCCACCCCTTCTTTCCTTGTATAATAAAGATTTATCAGGTTGAGCTTTGTGAGTCAATAAGAAGTTGGATAACATGCGAGTCATTAAAGGAACAAGGAGATAGGAAAGAAAAGTATGCACAAATAAAAACCGAGTCATACGTTGGACTTATAATTACTTTATTTTACGCTCTTACAAAATAATTCGGTTACAAATTGGGTCTGGTATTGATCAGGTCCAATAGAAGCTTAGTTTTATAAAAGACGGCCTATTTATCTAAAATTTGATAACGACTTAAGCCTAATATTATTAATAAGTTTCTCCTTTCCTTATTTCAATTTTAGTCTCGAAATATAACAAACGATTTCTAAAAAAACAATGTATCGTTTTTCTAAATATAGTAAAATGAACTGTCTACTTTTATGTTAATTTTATATCGTCTATTCTAAAAACTTTTATAGAAGTATTTGTAACTTTAACCTATACTTTTAAGTTAACTCCCTTGGTCTACCCTGCACAAATCCGAATAACCAATCTCAATATTATGACCAACTTTAAGCTTGTATAATTGCCTACGATCTTCTGCCCTCACCTTTGTCCAATAAAATTTATTTTACTTGATCGCATTTTAATTATTTCTATTGAGGACTTGGGGTAACATGCTCATAAAACCTAGCCTAAGTGGTGCAATTTCTTTACTTTTAAACTAGTTTTTAGGCCCGTGCAAGAATGCACGGAATTTTTTGTTGGTTTATATAATTTTTTAAAATTAAACTACATAATAAAATTATTTTATGTGAACAATTTTACGGATGCATTATTATCATATATCAATATTATTTAAGTTATATTCGTACTATTTTGGATTTTATTAATCTACAATGTGAAAAGGACATTAAAATTTCGGAGGATATACATAACATGCACACATAATTAGATAGATATCAATCAAACAAATATATATACCAACAATATATATACCAAACATTAAAATATAAATATAAGGTTATACTTTTTTTAACTAAGAATATAATATTTTTTAAAACAATTGTTAATTTTATCTAAATATATTATACCAACGATATGTATACAAAAAAAAAACTAAATAAACATAATAATAGTCTGATAGTACTTTAACATAAAGTAATTTATCAAATACCTATATTTTATGTATGTAAAAGAAAATTTCTATAATACTTTAACATTGTCTTTTATACAATGATAAAACAAAAGTTGCTACAAAATGTATATGAATAGTATCAAACTCATTTAACATATAAAAAAAAGATACATATACTTTGCTTTTATAGAAAAGTAGGAATAAGTTCGAATAAATTGTATATCAATAGTGATGAAACATCAACATAACAAATAAAAATTAACAGAGTAAAAATTAGGATAAGATTATACCATAATACGCACAAATTCGAAATTTAACATACAATTTATATATTCATAAGTATTATTTTCATTAGTCCTAAGTCTAACTTTAGTATTACATGTCTCATTTTCTCATTCTCACCTTCACCAAATTCCGTTCCTTTTGCTTCTAGACCTTTTCAGAAATCCTCATTTCATCGATTCTCCCTCCCTCTCTTTGTCTCTCTTAGCTCTCATTCCTCTATGTTTGTCATTCGAAAGATCATATCCTTCCCTCACACTTTTCTACAACTCTTCCCTCTTTCTTTCTTTATAATAAATTCACTTGAAATGAAAAATAATATTAAAGTGGATGTAAAATGTTGTTGTGAAATGAAAAAAAATGAGACTCTACATCATGAATAATGCACAACCAAATATTTAGACAAATGTACTTGCGTTAAGTTCATCGATTTAAGAGATATTAGAGCTTACAAACAGTTTTGTAGCATAATAAAAATTAGATACACGATTTTCTCTTACAAAAAGGTACACATCAGATACACATACTTTAGTACATTGGTATAATATTCTTTTTCCAGATTGCATGACAACCAGAATTGGGATATTTGTATTTTCCTTATCGTTTGATTGTTTGGTTGCAAAAAATAATTATATATCAATGTATAATTTCAACAATTTATAAGACCAAGCTAAAAATAAAAGAAGTAAAGATCTTACAGAATTGGGATATTTGTATTTTCCTTATCGTTTGAGTATCTTAGATGATGTGATTGGTTCTACACCACTATATCCAGTGAATACTCTAATGACATCTTAGAACAAAAATCAAAAATATTACACGTGACATCTTGAGATTTGTTGACGTAGTAAAATATAGTATTACTACCAAATATTGATGGCTTTATACCTATATAGTATACACCAGATTGTTTTATTGCAAGCATATGGCACGAATTCATATCCATATTGGGAAATTGCAAGATTTCATTATGATGATTGGTACTTGAATGACACACGAATTGGATTCAGTAGTTAAATCAATGACTTGGACATTGGAGAAGGTCATAGTGGGATGAGAAGTGTATGTATGTTCAAAATAGTACGGAGAACAATATATATATATATATATATATATATATATATATATGTATTGGTCTAGCCATGATGATGACTATACAGTGATAATATGCAAGATTCCCAAGATATAACTTAAATGCCAAAAAAAATCGAAAAGAAAGTTTGACTGAAAAATTCGAATTAAAAAATTCAAATAATGTTAATGATATTCTTATCAAATTCAAAGTTTTCAGGTGAACCTTATAATTGATATGCATATTGATGATTATTTATTAGCTCATCTTTTTTTAAAACCTAATAAAATGTTATTATCAAATATTTATAAATGATCTCAAAAGGTTAGTAATTATTTAGGAAAAAAAAAGGTATTAGAGATGTTTAGGGAAGATAATTATGGAAGGTTAGATATTTTTCGCTAACAATTTTTAATATTTAAAAAAAATTGCAGATTCTGTCTAATATGATATAATATAACCTCCTAAAAATAAGTTAAATTATCTATATAACAATATTGCCTAAAATTGTTTGACATCCTGAAAATTATGTCATTTAACTGAATTTTATGTTACTTATAATACAAATTGCCTAAAAACGTTTGATGTCCTGAAAAATAAAGTTAGATAGCTTCCTAAAAATCAGCTAAATATTTTGTAAGAAAATGATATAAAATCTTTATATCCTAATAGAAAAAGTGAGAGTATCTTATTTGCCTATAATACAACTGATACGCTATAATATCCTAAAGCGTGAGATCTAAAACCGTGTTTAAAAATCTCTATTATATAAGTGAAGAGGTGGGGTTGGACACCAAAAAGAAAAAAAAGAAAAATAAATAAAATAAATCATTGAGTTTATTAAGTAATTAATTTTTATTTCTAAATTTAGCCATGAGATTTTTAATAAAAGATGTTCAAAACTTCTAATTAAAATATCTAAAAACCTACAAAGTAAAAACAATTAAAAAAATATCAACAATTATATTTTCTTAAGATCTATAGATAGACACCCACTTTGCTATACTTTTATATACTTTTAAATTTTTTATTTTGAAATACATGATTAATTGATTGTTCATTAGTGAAGGCACATTTGATCAAATTGATCATGATAAAGTATTTTAGCATGACTGAGAAATATGATAAAGTATTTTGACAGGCTAAAGTCGTATCACCTAATCAAAGATAATTCCTACAGTCCTCTAACAATAGTAGTCAAGGGAAGCAGGGTCGAATCCACAGAGAGACGGAGTTCTAAGTTAATATCCAGCCAAATAGCTACTTCAGACAAGATCAGATAGAAATCAGCTGAACTCATAATTAACTACTAGAAAACAATATAAAAAGGATTTTTACTCTATAAAATAAAGGTCTAGGGAATTAGTTCGGTCCACCATGCTTATACCAATCAAAGGAGCAAACAACTATCAGAACCTAGGTCGAGAATCGATAGATTAGAGCAATGTCAAGCTATGGTTAAGTCTCAACGCCCATAATTCAACATATGCAGCACGTTCACAAACATAATCAGAATTACTGGTGTGTACTAGGCCTCTAAAAGTAAGACGGATCTGTGCAAACAATTATTAACCTCAAGTAATCAAAGAAACTGCGCAATAACGTTAATTACTCAATAAGAACAAATCACACCATAACCTATCTCATCAAACCCTAGAAACTAATAGCAATTCAAATAATCATGGTATAAACATGGCTTCCCTCTCTAAATCCCTAGAAATTAAACTACTCACTCATAATTAAATCAACAATAATAAATCTAATATGAAACCCTAATAATTGCATCATGAATGAATAAATAATTAAGCTAAGCAATTAAGAATAATAAAAGAGATTAGAGTAGAGAAAAATACCAATTGACAGAAAGCAAGAACTTTTATTGAAATCGAATCCGAGGTTCAGTCACCTTTAAATTAATCTAAAGTGTTTGAATTAAACTAAGAACAATGAAGAATAAAACTAAGATAAACCTAATGAAAGATGAATAAAAGATAGATGTCTCTAAATAATGAGGAAAACGGTATTTATAATACCCCTCAAGTCTAATTAAAAATAGGGAATAAAAGACGATATCCGCGTTGAATGGCGCCAGACCCGATCGGGCCCGAGGCCTCCACCCGATCGGGTCAAATACCAAATACCCTCTTTTGCTTCTTGTCCTCTACGCAGCAGCCCAGCAACCTGATTTATGAAAATGCGGCCCACCCGATCGGGCCCAAGGCATCCACCCGATCGGGCCTGGGCGCATTATGGCCTAGGAAAGACGCCCTTCAAGCAGCGTCTCTAATAAGACCTACGAGCAGCCCACCCGATTGGGTCGGGCGGTGGATGCCCGATCGGGTCTGGGCACATGTGTTCTCGCCCGATCGGGTCCGCAACTTTCATACCCGATCATAAATATTTCTCCCGATCGGGCCATTTCTGCCCGATCAGTGCACGGAAACCTCATTTGACTCTTTGGCTCTCTAATCTTCACGTTTAGGGGTCTTGGGACCTCCTAAACTATCCATAAAGCTCGTGAGCCATCCTACATGCCTCGTAACATCTCGTAAAGCCGTGGTTGCTTCCAAAAGGCTCGGAAATAAGGAGAAAACTCCATAAAACCTGCAATTCAATACTAAAACACGAAACCACAACTACATACGATAGTTAGCACAAAATAGCTCCCAAGAGCTCCAATGAAGCACAAATTAGCTTGTAAATAAGGGAGAAAACTCTATATAAATACGTGATATCAAACTCCGCCAAGCTAAACCTTTGCTTGCCCTCAAGCAAACAGCACATGAACATGGAATAGACTACCTCACCCCAAAGATAAAAACAAATCAAAGCTCAAAACATTTTCAAGACTAAGAATCGTTCAAGCAGGCATAATTCAAGTTTGGCTCATCAAATCCATCCAACCACCAATCATTCAAGCAATTTATCAAACTCAAGCATCCACAAAGCATACAAGTCCTGAAAAGGCACTCACAAGGGTGTCACTCCTCTCAATTTTGTGGCAGGCAAAGAATGTGCCCGAACACTCACCAACCCGACCATAAGTACCCTTCCCACTCACACTCTCATGTGTTTAAGAAGGTTCAATGACGCTCATCCTAGTCAAGTCGACTCAATTAGCAGAAATACTCTTTAACTTTGACAAACTAACTCGAAATCAATCAAATGAACATTGCAGACACGAGCTCAAGAGGACTTTATAGGGTTGTAATGGGGCTTAGGCGAGAGGTAGGGGATACTTTTGGGTAATGTGGTGGAAAAACCAAGAAAGGGGGAGCATAAATCATTCAAACAAGGCCTAAGATGGCCTACACAACTCCCAACAATCACCATAAAACCATGTAAAATAACCCAACTCTCATAAATCAATGAAAAGCGCATAACAAACCCAAGTTTGTAGCAATGGAGCGAATATTATTTTATGAACGTACGTGAATGAAAGAACTAGAATTCTTTTGAATTTTCGTTTCATTTTTCTTTCATTTTTCTGAACTTCATCCACGCAACTCTAAACTTGCTTTTTTTCTTTTCTCTTTCTCACTCTCAAGCCACATCAAATACACTTTCAAATTCCTCAAAAACCAAACTAAACCAACAAACCAATCTCAAACTCAGCCCATACAAAAGCTCCCCCAAGCTAGGCTTGGAATAATATCAAGTGAAGGCTTTTGGCTCATAATAGGGGTTTAAGTAACACGAAACAAGTCATTAGGCTCAGCGGGGCTAAGGAGGATAAAAGTATATCAAAAATCCACTCTGGGGCTCAAGAATCAGACAAAAGAACGCCTCTATCACAGCTAATGCTACAAGTCATTGAAATCAGACAAGTACGAAGTCAAAGTCAAGATCAATCCACTAAAGAGGAACTAACACACAAGAAAAGACTGGATAATAATATAAATCTAATAGGCTTACAAAGAGGCCTCACAGTCTAACCAATCCAGGTATGCAGCACAAAGTGGTGTAATATAATCAAATTTTGCTCGAACTCATAGCAATCAAACATCAGATCATAGCCTCAAGATCACAAATGCCCAGCTATCCAGAAAACAGAGTCAAACCAATTTCAAATAGAGCACAACAGGGGCACAGGGAGGCAACTAAGCCAGTCATGGGAACCATATTTTTTTTGATTTTTTTCAGTATTTTTCTAAAGCAGTAAAACTATTCTAGAAAGCAGTAAAAGAGATAGGGAATACAAACAGAACTCCTCCCCCAAGCTGAACTTGGCAGTGTCCTCAATGCCAAAAGGTGATAAGGACTATGCTAAGAGGAAAAACAATGTTAGTACCCTCACTCTCGCTCACAAAAGGAAGAAAAATAAAAAGAAAAGGAAAAGGGAAAGAAAAGAAATACGAGTTGCCTCTCGCACAGCGCTGGTTTATAAAGGTCCCGCACGACCATAATCCTCCCTCTCTCAAATAGGAGGGGCTTGGCAATGAGTGCTACCCTCATCAAACATCTTTCTCCTCCAAATGTTCTTGACTATGCCTCCAGACGGTGAGGCAACCGTAGGTGGAATTGGAACCTTCTCCACACCTACTTCATCCAGAACCTCATCCCTGCAACAAGATTGTTCAAGCATAGGTGCCTTAACAGCATTGGTTAGTTTAAAAATCACTTTATCATCACCAACACTCAGAGTTAAAGACCCAGACTTGACATCAATAACAGCACCAGCAGTACACAAAAACAGCCTACCCAAGATAATAGGAATCTGGGCATCCTCATCCATATCTAACACCACAAAATCAACAGGAATATAGAATTTCCCTACCCTAACAGGAACGGCCTCTAAAACACCTAGAGGGTATTTTATAGAACGATCCGCCATCTGTAAAGTGATTTGTGTGCATTTAAGGGCTCCCATGTTCAGTTTCTTATAAACAGACAATGGCATAACAGAAACAGAAGCACCTAAATCACACAAAGCCTTATCAATAAATATAGGTCCAAGATGGCAGGGTATAGAAAAACTACCAGGATCTTTTAACTTTGGTGGGGTTTTATTTTGAATAAAAGCACTACACTCTTCAGTAAGAGCGACACGTTCTACCCCACCAAAGTCTCTTTTCTTAGTGATCATGTCTTTCAGAAATTTGGCATAAACAGGCACTTGGGTAATTAAATCTGTAAATGGAATCGTTACCTCAAGGTTCTTGACCATAGCCAAGAACTTACCAAATTGCTGATCGACCTTAGATTGTTGCATCCTGTGAGGAAAAGGTAGCCTTGGTGTAAAAGGCGTTTCAGAAACCTTCTCCTTTTTCTTCCCTGTTTGTTCAGCTGCTTCAGACAAATCGACTTCAGACGTCGAATTCTTCCTTTTTCCTTCCTCTACCGCCCTCTTCTTCCCTGCAGTTGGGGTAACCTCATCAATGGGCACTGGAGGGGCATCATATGCAATGCCACTACGAAGAGTGATGGCATTCACATGTTCTCTCTGAACTGGTTGCCCTGGCAATTGTCCCTGCTGCCTCTGTACATTTACAATTTTATAAAAAACTCCCACCATTTAATGATTTTTGTTAAATTCCACTAACAAAACCGTAAAGTGAGTCCCACATATGCATTTTATTATTAGTTTACGCTGAAATTGAAGTCAATTTCATCAATTCAAGGGCAATCCTCAACAAATTTAGAGCAAATTTGGAACGAATTACAACTATTTGGAACGAATTGCAACTATTTCAAGTTTCATTTTTTTAACAAAATGCATATGTGGGGCCCACTTAACAGTTTTGTTGATGAAATTTGATAAAAACCATTAAGTGGTGGGAGTTTTTTATAAAATTGTAAATGTTAATTTGGGAGTTTCTAAAAACATGAAAAATTATGGTAAAATGCGACTATCTATAAAATTATCTACTGTAGATTATGAAATTTCATAATAACATTAGTGTCGCACGCATCGCGTGCATAGAAATCTAGTATATAGAAAGTGAGGTTATTTTTTAAAAATTCCTAAATAAGTAAATATCATATGATTTGCATAGAGCCATTTGATAACTTTAAAAAATCATATCAGTTAGTTTCCTAAAAAAAAGCTAAATATCCTAAAATAAACTAATACAAAATCTATATATCCTATTTCAATTACCAATTAAATTGTATATTCTACATTTCAAATATATTTTGACAGCAATGGGAATTTTTGTTACATTATTTTGAAATATTATTTTTTAGAAACATATACGCCAATTTAAAAATATTATTTAAAAAATCAAATTATCTTATTTGCCTATAATAATGACTGATATGCTAAATTTTTTGCCTAAATCCTCAAATATTCCAAAGTCAGATTATTTATATGCTATGTTTTTCGATCAAGATCAGTCAAGATGTACTCCCTCCGTTTCTTTTTGTTTGTCCCATTTACTGTAATTCCAAATGCCAAGGAAGATGATATCATAAGCATGTGGTGGGGACAACAATTAAGGATTACACTTATTTTATTGTAAATGTGGTGATTAAAGTAGGTGAAAGAAGATTATAAGGTACACGTACGACCAAAAAATGACAAAGTAGGGATAAATGAGTAATATAATATTTCCATATAGGGAAAGATGAAAAGGTAGGACAAACAAAAAGAAACGGACAAAAACAGAAAGTAGGACAAACAAAAAGAAATGGAGGAAGTATTATGTAGAGCCAAATCAGTCAAGAAAAATTAAGCAAGCGCAAAATAGCCTTTATTTACGATTTAGAATCAATTGACTTTATCTTCTCATATTTTCGATCAATTCTAAAATTTTGCAAATCATGCTATTTTAGCAAATAAAATAATCTAATTCTTCTTTAAGAACTTTTTTTTATAGAAACACAAAAAATCTTAGAAATCTATCTTTTTTATCATGTTATATGAAGGAAATTTTGGTGATTTTTTAGCATATCACATGATGATTTTTAGTAAAGAATCAATGGATACGTTTTTTTATAGCAATTTAAAGTCAATCATTATCTTTTTTATTCTGTTCAAGTCATGATAATCTTTAGCAAATCATGCTCATTTTTAGTATTTTAAAAAATCTGCAAGTAATAAAGATAAAATTCTGCTTGATATGCTATTATATTATAGGCAAATTATACAATCTCACCGGGAACATTTATTAAGAAGATTTATTATGGAAGATTACACATTGCTGAAATCTTCAAGAGTGAAATTCCTAACCGAAAGATTTTTAGGGGAGGTTAGATAGTTTCCCATGTATTTTTCGGTGTTTAGCAAAATTTGCAGATTTTGCCTGATATGCTATTAAATAACCTCCTAAAAGTCAGCTAAATTACATGTATAATAATATTGCCTAAAACCATTTGATATCACTTTAAATCATGTCATTTAGCGACTAAGATGCTAAAAAATCTCCCTAAAATGTATGATATCCCAAACAATCAGCTAAATAGCGTATTAAAAATCTGCCAAAAACTTCTAATATTTTAAGGGCTTCCATACATTTTAGGAATTCATTTATAAATGGAAATGAAGACTTGAAGGGCTTTATTTACACTAATATTCTTAAGATTAAAATAAATAGAAATTAATCAAGGATGACAACTTAGGAAACTAAATTTGACATAAATGTGTATTATCTTAAAATTTCCAAAAAAAATGACTATAAAAATTCGGACTTTAAAAATAAAATTTAAATTAATGTTACTCTTATATTTATTATCTTTGGTTTAATTATGGTGAGTGATCATCCAAATTAGTAAAATGTAGCAAGAAATTTAAAAGTTATCAGTGTAAATATTATATAGGTATTTAGAATCTATATTTTTTAAAAAAAATCCTATTTCAAAAGAAGAAAATCTGTAGTAATCAAAATTAAGATTAAGTAGAATTTAGTAATCAAAATCTTTTTAAAAGAAGAAAATCTACTGAAATCAAGGAATAACCTAATTTAAAAGTAGAAAATCACAATGATTTTATTATTATGCAATAATTTTGAAATGATAACAAATAAAATTATTACTCCTTTTAAGTCTTAACAATAGGAAACATTTTTAAATTAAGCTTATTATTCACGTCATTTGTTAATTTTCACGCTAAAACTAAAAAATTATAAAGTTAGGCAAATAGAATAAATGAAATCAGTTAAAACAAAAATATCTACTTAACTTAGGAAATGTTTGCCAAACATAAGCGTTATTGAATCATTTACAAAAATTACTATTAAAAACAGAAAATCACATATTGGTCAAAACATTTTTAAAATAAGACAATCTACAGAATTTAAGGAATAAACAAATTTAAAAGATTTTTTAGAAAAGCGGCCATTATTATGCAGGCCGTATCTTAAACTTATAAAAGTATGCATAATTTGAGGAATAACCGAATAACTGAATTTAAAAAAATTTCAACATACAATATGGAAAATAATTCAAAAGATATTATAGTTTTTGAAATATAAGTATATTTAGATTATTATTATTGATTACAAATGGAAAGTATTTTCATTATTTAAGAGTAAATTTAATTCTCCTAAAAACCTAATATATTTCAAATTTTAATGGTTTCCAAAAAAGGAAAATAATCTTTATTATTTTTTGAAATATATTAGGGTTGAGTGATGATAATTAAGATTCTTTATTATTTTAATATCTCTATACTATAATCAATATTATATATTAATATAAATAATTTAGAGATTTTATTCCATAATAAGGCTCATGATAACTAAAATATGCGAAGTAAATTTCTTAACTTTATCAACAAAATATTTAGAGAAACTTTGTTCTATAAAAATAGGCAAATATTATCATTAGTTTTGGAAACAATTTATGGTAGATTGATGACAATTAAGATTCTATAATCTTTAAATATTTTGTACCATAGTTAAGGCCGAGAATAACTAAATTTAAGGCAATAAATCAATATAAATTTCGGATTATAATAGGGTGAAAAATGGTAAGTTTCTTAATTAATATACGAAATAAAATCATGGTTGATTGATTATACTTCAAATTCTATACTATATTAATATTTTGTTTCATATTCAAGGTGAGGATAAATAAAAATAAGGAAACAAAATATAATATTTTTAGGAATGTAACTTTATGTACTCCCTCCGTTCCCTTAAGTTGTTCCCATTTTCCGAATTGGTGTTCCTTTAAGTTCTTCCCATTTAGAATCTTTCCTAATTAATCAAAACTAAATGACCATTTCCCGAATTTATACTCTTCTTTAGTGGCCAAAAAAATGAAAAAAAAATCAAGATGGCATTAAATATTGCAATCTGTGTGCAAAGGACTCTTGTGATTTGATTGGCTTTCTAATTTGCTAATCCTTCTTTAATGTAAACTTGATATCTAATTGGTGGAAATAAAAAGTCACCTCTTTTGTTGTACAGTAATCCGTAGTTCCTAGCTTTGTGCATTGATTTCTTTGTTTTTTTTTATTTTTTGCTTTGGTAAGGTAATAATTAACCAAGAATCTCTATTTTTTATTCATTCTCTCTCTCTTAAGATTCACTTTTCTTAATCCCCTCCCGATTCTAAATGGGAACAACTTAAGGGAACGGAGGGAGTAGCATATTATTATCTTCAAAAATGGTATGTTTTTGCAATAATTAAGAGTAAATTTTATAATAATTGATTGATTAATTGATTGATTGTTTAAGATAAGCTAACCAATATGATAAATATAACCTGATTAATAATTACAATTTATATAATAATTGATTACTTGTGATTATAAAATCAATGTGATTAATATCATTAGATAATCAAGGTCACATAATAATATAATTACCATTAATAAATCGTATCAAATAATTTAATTTTAATTTAAAATAATTTTGGTAAGTACTAAGTATCAAAAGCTAATTAAGGTAACATAATAGAATATTTACCATTTAGCTAATCAATGTGATTGATATTATAAGCTAATCAAGGCAAATCTATATCAAAATTTCATAATTAATTTTCGGATTTTAGTAGATTTATGATAATTATAGTTTAACATATTTTTGGTATTAAATATTTTTTAGTAGTATTTGAACTTTAATATTATAAAAAAATGGTAATAAATTAATACTTTAGTTTTATTTCAAATTTTTATAGTTTTATATTTTTGGTAAGTACTTAACTATCATAAGCTACTCAAGGTAACATAATAGTATCATAAGCTAATCAAGGCAATTTGATATTAGAATTACCATTCCTAAAAAATATGACATATTAAACTTTGAATTACCATTTCTTAAAAGTATGATATATTACTATTTGAATTTATACTTTCAGATTTTTATGGTCTATATTATCTTTATATTCTAAATTCTAAATGCTAAAAAACGTTAGTATAGAAAAACTTAATTACTAATATACGTATAATAATTAATTAACGTATAATCTTTTTATCAATTAGTCTAGAATTAATAACGAATATATGTATGATATTTACGGATTTTGATTTAAATATTGTGAATGATAGATATATATTGAAAGGTTAGAATATTGTAAATTAGGCTATAAACAATTCGAAATAAAATTATTTTATTATGAAAGAGAAGAATAAGACTAAAGTATAATCAAAATATAAGAAGAAGACTAAAATTTACTCAATTAAAATAGAAGAAGAACATTGTATTAAACATTAGAACATAAACAATCTATAAAATATATACTCAATTGGAATAGGAAGAACAACAAAATGTGTTATTGATAATTCATATTAATAAATAATCTAAGATGATATTCATAATTTGCGAAGTACAACAACAAATAAAAGTCAAATACAATCCTTAAAAATACTAATAATCTTGCCATCATTAGATAATTGTAATGATTAAGACTCTCACACGAGCCTTCATATCAACTGGATCAAGAACAATGCTTGGCATTTCAGGTTTATGAAAGAAATCGAAAATTATATTGCTTGGATAATTCTTGCAAACTTGACATACCCCAATTGTAGAATTTTCTTGGCAATTTGAGAAGGAAGATAGGAGAGAAATTAATATCAAAGTATTAAAAAAATGCTTGGCAATTTGAGAAGCAACGAAGGAGAGAATAGCCTTCACATGAATTAGAAAGGAGAGAAAGATGGGTGAATCTTGAATTAGGGTTGAATGTGAAGGCTAATGAATGAAAATGTGCTCCTATTTATAATTAGTGGTGGTCCATATAATTTTTCCTAAGTTAGGCAATTAATTAATTACAATACCAGGCAAGTTAGAAGATTCACATAAATTATTGCTTAATTAGATTTTCATTTTCGGCAGTTATGTTTTTTAAAAAAAAATTAAATCGGTTTTCAATATTTAAAATATCAACAACCGTAAGGAATTAAAAAACAATTTCCTTCATTTTAGCTAGATTTGGTTTTATAAATGGCAATAGTTGTTATGGCATTATTATATCTATTTTAATGGCAAAAAAGTATTCCCTATTCAAAAGATGTCAAATCGTAGATTTGGTTTTTAAAATGGCGATAGTTGTTATGGCAATATTATACCTAGTTTAATGGCAAGTAATATTCCCTATTTAGAAGATGTCAAACCGGAATTTAAGGGATTCTTTCCCCATGATATTCGCCTAAGCCGGTTTTATTCCCCCTAATTAAGGCCTAAGCCAGTTTAATTATGCTCAATTGATGTAAATAAGGGCATTATTTTCGGAATATTTTATTCCTTTAATTAAGGAATCATAGGCTAATTACACGGAAATATATTTAAATAATACAAAACAACACTAATTTGACACGTATGTATTTTAATTAGTATAATGCATTTTAAAAAAAGAAAAAAATCTGTTTGCTGACACGTGGCTTCTATAAAGGCTAGGATGCTTGAGGGATCTAGGTTTCCTTTGGATTAATCTAGTGACGACACGTGGCGAAAACCATTTTGCTTTAATGTTATATATAGATAAATTAAGAGTTGGATAGATTGGAATAGAGCTTTTCGGTCCAATGAAGTGTAGACATTACTCATATAAATGTCAAATCAGGTTCAATAAATTCTATTTAGGTAAAATAAAGTACAATTCTTAGAACCACCTCAATACTAACACAAATCATGACAAAAAAATTAAACATACAAAAAGAGAGAGAAATTATGCTAAATGCTATTTTTTAAATAACAATATGCTAATCTTTTTCTAATAACAATTAATGGTAACTACTTAATTTAAATAACAATAACACTACTTGACTATTGTGTGACATAATTTGTAAGTTCAAGTTCCTCCCGTGAACAAGTAAGGAAAAAAAATGTGTAATGTTCCTTAGTTTGGTACTTCCTTCGTTTCTTTTTAATTGTTATATTGCATAATAAAATAAAGTTTTAAGATATATACTAGTATTTAGACTTAGGTGATGCTCCGAAATTTTTATGTGTAACAATTTAGGACCTGTTCGTTATCGTTTTTAATATGTACAAAAAAAGTATTACTTCCTCCGTTCCATATTGATGGCAACATCGAGAACTTTCACGTCTAGCTTCCAATGCACAACTTTAAACGTTTATATCTTTAATTATGTTTTCAAAAAATTACAAAAGTGGATATTAATTACTCCCTTCGTTCTCTTTTGTTCTTCCTATATTGACTTTTTTTGTCTCTTAGAAAAATTCCAAATAGGAAAAACAAAAGAGAATGGAAGAAGTAAAACTTAGAGATATATATGGAGATGAATTTAACAAGATCTCACATTACTATTTTATCGGTATTTACGAAACATAATAGAAGGTAAAATGAGACTTTATATATAATGGAATAGAGGTAGTATGAAAAAGAGACAATAATTCATCTCTTTAACAATATAGATTTTAAAAGTTATGATTTAACTCTTAGTTTCATTCATATATCATCCCGTATTTTGACAAAACAAGCAACAAATATATGATAAAGTGATGGTTGGAACCAAGGTTATTAAAATCGAGATTCTAATTTAAATCGGATCATAGAATCGAATCGTAAAATCGTAATAAAATTCTACATATTTTGCGAAAATAGAGATTTATGATCACTATGTAACTTATTTAGCCCTTTTTCTCATCAAATGACTTTAAGAATATTACTTAGTTATTTGGTCCTTTTATAATACGATAAATTATTAAATACGGTTAGATTAGAAGTGCAAGGCCACCAATTGGGCATTAACGAATTGCTACTAGTATCATTGTTGATGAAAAAACGAGTTTGAGTAAATTGACTAAGCTTAATAAAAAAAATTAACGAATTGCCCAAGATACAATTTTGTTTGTGAAAACAAACATCGAGGCAAAAATTCGGCGTTGACTCAAGTATGGACATACACTTTTTCAAGTCAATCATCGCTCTTCAAATAGCATTTTTTCGGCATTATTCTCACATATTAAAATAGGAAAAATTGCAAGAAACCACTTTTTGAAACCACTATTTTGCGAGAAACCACCTCTTAAAACTTTTTGCCAAAAGTAACCTAAAATAAAAAAATTATTTGTTAAAAGAAACCTCAGGCATTAGAATACCCTTTTTTATTTAGAGGTATATTTTAAAACATAAAAGGAGGGGAAAAATAATTGGAGTGCGCTAATATCAATTTTAGTTGGTTGACATGAATAAAGGTATGTCAATGCTTGAGTCAATGCCAAATTTTTGTCTTGCAATTCTTGTCAATACTTTATATATATACTCCCTCTGTTTCTTTTTGTTTGTCCCATTTACTGTAGCTCCAAATGCCAAGAAAGATGATGTCATATGCATGTGGGTGGGGACAACAAGTAAGGAGTCAACTTATTTTATAATAAATGTAGTGATTAAAGTAGGTGAGAGAAACTTTTAAGGTACATGTGGGACCAAAAAGTGATAAAGTAGGGGTAAATGAGTGAATTTATTATGCCATATAAGGAAAGATGAAAAAGTAGGACAAACAAAAAGAAACGGACAAAAACGGAAAGTAGGACAAACAAAAAGAAACGGAGGGAGTATATAAGAAGTGATGCGAGTATAAAAAACGGAGGAAATATATATATATAGAGTCAGGTTCTGCTGAAAACCACAAATTTGCTGAAAACCGTGAAATTTTGAAAAAAAAGGTACATATAAGGTTTACAGGGGTTACATGTTAAGATAAAGGGGTACGCGTGTTTTCACATCAAAGTTGTTAGTATTTACAAAAATATCATTAATTAATAAAAGCACGCGTACCCCTTTACCTTAACATGTACTCCTTTTACTTGGTTTTCACGGTGAAAATATACCAGATCCTCTTCCTATATAAGAATCTTTGTCAGTATAATGAATGGTCGTGCACGTACCTTTTGCATTTGCAGTATACCCAATAAGGGAGAGTGCTTCTTGAGGGATACGAACTTTACGAATGCATCACATACCCAATAAAGGAGAGTGCTCCTTGAGGGATATAAAGTTTATATACCCAAGAAAGGAGAGTGTTCATTGAGGAATACGAAGTAATGAATGTTGTGCAAACCCAACAAGTAAGAGTGCTCCTTAAGGGATACCAAATTTATGAATGTTGCGTATATCAAACAAGGGTGGAGTTCTCCTTGAGAGATACCAAGATGATGAATCGTTGTACATCCAACAAAGGAGAGTGCTCCTTGAGAAGTATTACAATGTTAAAATATTATACCCAACAAGGGAGAATGCTCCTTGACGAATACTTTGTATTACACCCAATAAGGGAGAGTGCTCCTTGTGGGATACTCTATAGTACACACATCAAGGGAGAGTGCTCCTTAAGGGGTACCACAATAAGAATGAATGATACATGAAGCGCACGATGGATCCAACAAGAGAGAGTACTCCTTGAGGACTATATATCGAAAGGTGGGAGACATCCAGTAAGTCTTATCAAGTTAAAAGATAACGATGCTAGAAATTACGATATTTTAAGCCAAATATGTTAATGTTGTTTGATCAAATTACTTTGAATCAATCTTATGTAAGGTTTTATGTAGTTTTACTATTCTTTTCTCTATGATTGCAAATAAAATGCATTGAAATGAATTTACAATTTAGTATGTTACTGAGCCTCGACTCATGACATTTTGCTTTTCTGTGTTAGGTATTATTCGAATTGTCACAGTACCCTGGTGGAGAGATTCTGATTATGATCGACAATGATGTTTATGAAACAAGTTACTCAGTAATTGATTTGAGAAGTTATGTGATACGTTTATGTTCTAAAGGAGACATTATGGATGATTAATGATAAGGGAAATTTCTCTATTAAGGGAATCGAGTTGTATTATAAGAAAATTTTATTGTGGGCCCATAACCCACATGATTGTGGATATTTTCGTTATTGTTAATGAATAAGTTATGATTCATTATGAGCTATTTATGGTTAATTGGGATTTATTAAGGTCTCCTAATTTCGGAGCGTCACACCATCTTGATTGTTGCTAGTGGATAGTGATAGAGGGAATTCGCATGCGTCCAATTCTCATAAAGATCATGCTACCAAAGTTCATCTGATGGAATTCATGCTTCAACTAAAATTTATTCGATAATTAATATATTTCATTGGTTGTTAGTGTGTGGATCTTGGGACAAGGTTAAGATAAATTGTTTATCATGTTCTAGACTAGTAAGAATTAATTTATTAAAAACTTAACATATGAGTATATCCCCCACTACTAATAGACATAAGTAGTTAATGGTATCCAACTCAACAATATTTAACATATATTAATCTTTTATAAGAAGCAGGGTAAATTACTCGGTGGATGAATCTAGCTATCTTCCTACTCAACCGAGTTATCTCTTACTCTCATAGTCTCATATTCCTCTTTGTTGGCATATCTGCCTATTACTTTTGCTCAAACCTTGGGCAAGATCTATTAGAGATTTAGAGTGACACAAAGCTCAAACCTATTTTTGGTGTGGTGAAAAATTATGACAAGGACATAGCAAAAGAAACAACATAGTATATGCTACCAGACTACTTACTCCAGGTGCTAATCATCTTAGAAAGGAGGGCCATGCTACTATATGAAGGCAATATAATCCAAACCACTGGTTGGATTAGGTGGCCAACTAAGCTACCTTAAACATCCTCTAAACCCGTCAAAACTCAAATAAATCCATGAAAATGACACAAAAATTCTTAATTTTGCATGAAACTTGGATTGGTAAACCATCTCTGACAATTCCACTTCAACCATATCAAACCCAGATCCTAACTACTTCTCTAAGCTCAATTACATACAAGATTAGAGTTTTTGAGTTATTAATTATTTGCTTTAATGAACTAAAATACTACTCGTTAGGCCAACAATTGTTTTAGAATTTTCCCTTTATGTCTATTTGTTCATCCTTTCTCACCAATTCCTCTTATGGGTACTGCTTAAAACCTCAAAAACTCCCTTGTTATCAAAGCAAAGGAGTGTTTTGTTGGGTTGTTGGTCACCATCTAAAAACTCAACTTCACCTTCCTATCTTGTTCTTCAAAGCTCACCTTTCAACTACCCAAGATTAAATACTCTTCAATTCCCCCATCTATGAAGTACGAAAACCTCTGGGACTTGAATACCTATGAACTAAACTTGAGTCTTCGAGTTTTACCTCATCGAAAATAGTATTCACTTTTTTTTCTTATGGGGTTTTCTAAGCATGTTCCGTTCTCATCATCAAGATTTTGTCATGGTGAAACACGAGAAGGAGAAGGAGAAAACGCGCATGGAGTTCCTACTAATGATCAAATAAGACCAGTAAGAGAAGTTTCTGCTTCAATGGTGGTAAGGATGGCAATGAGAGTGTCAAGAGCAAAGTGGTTTACTTTCCTTAGAAGGGTTTTTCATTACCAAAATGTTTCAAGATCACACCTTGGAGCAAACCCTTTTAATTCTTATGGTTGGATGATGCTTGAATTTTTGACACTTATGGTACAAATTTGTGTAACTTTGATTACTCTTTTTGTTTCCAAGGCAGAGAGGCCTGTTTCGCCCATGAGAATATGGATTGTTGGGTATGATTTTGGTTGTGTTATGAGTCTTTTCATTCTTTATTGGAGGTGTAGACATCACCATTTGGGACAAGAAGACAATGGCCTTAACTTTCCAGATTTGGAACAACAGAGAAACAGTGAAGAATCAAGGTACTTATTGTGTTTGAATTCACAATTATGTTATTTAATTAGCTAGTAATCACACTGTACTTCATATTTGCTTGATTAGCTAGGGTGCTTTATCGTACCTATTAAGCCTAGGACTTACCCACCAATTTAATGTTTCCTCCGTTCTACAATGTTCTTTCCACTTTATTATTTTATACCTCACATATATTCAAGTAGTGGGAAGAACATTGTGGGACGGAGGAGTACTATCCAATAGCTTAACTTCTTATAATTATAATTTTAGTTAAGCCCAAAATCAGAGTTCAAAACACGATATTTCAACCATAAACCTAATATATACCTTGAAAAAAAAAAGATTAAATTGACCTGAAAACTGGCATATACCGATTCTAAATGCACCCTACTCAAACTTATTTTCCCAACTTATTTGACACGTCTACCAACCGTTACAAGAAATAAAAATGTTTACCCCCAAAGAAACATTTGTATATTGCATGCATCTTTTTTTGCAAATATGTTTAATTCATGATTGATCTAATAACACAATTAACATGCAAGCCAAGTTGCGGGATTATTGAATATGATTAACTCGGATTAAGTGTTACCTAACTACACATTCGCCACATAAAACATCATTACATCTTGAGATTATGCATCATACACGCGGGTGTACCATGAGCATGGTACACCCAAAGATATTTGAGCTAAAAAAGCCTTGAGTGTACCATTGGGTGTACCATGCTCATGGTACACCCAAGACTATTTGAGCAAAAAAATAACCTTGCGTGTTCCATGCTTATGGTACACCCGAGTACATAATAAAAATTGTATTACATCTTCGTTCATGAGTATGCAAAAACACATCTTAATTTAGGGTAACATCTTACGCATCTTGTTTTGAGCAGGGGTTTGCATTTGATGAACAGATGCAGGGCATCTCTAGACTTGTTCTTTGCAATGTGGTTTGTGATGGGCAATGTGTGGATATTTGATTCGAGATTCGGATCCTTCAGCCGAGCCCCGAAGCTTCACATACTTTGTATAACCATATTGGCTTGGAATGCCATAACCTACTCTTTCCCTTTCCTTTTATTTCTTCTGCTTTGCATTTTTGTTCCATTAGTAAGTAGCTTAATTGGCTACAATATGAGCTTGGGTTATGCTGAAAAGGGGGCCTCTGATGATCAAATTTCCCACTTACTTTGCTGGAGATATAAAATGGTTGACAGCAGCTTAGATTCTGAAAATTCCTCCCCTACCAAGGACAACCCAGTAAGTTTCAGCATTCTAAAATACTAGTAAAGTATGTTTTAAATTTGACACATACATGTGAGCCCAGCACAGGCTGAGCCTTGCTGTCTCAGGTATTGGCCCAGCCCGGTTGAAGGTGTATGTCCTCTCCACCAATGCTCCACTAAAATCTAATTTGGCTGAAAGCACAAGTCAAAGCTAATAAAACTTCATTTTAGAGGTCCCAATAGTTGGCGAACATGTTTTATGGGGCCCAACTATCAATAATCGAGTCTAGGTTTCGTTTATGGACGTTGTTTCTCAAAATAATCTAAACTCAAGTATTATTTTCTTATATGTAGCGGACCTAGAAATGACATAACGAAAACAATAAAATAATATTTTGGATTGTTTTTAGAAGCAGTCCTCTTAGTTTGGACCTGCATTAGATAATTGATAGTTGAGATCTTTAGAAAATGTTTGCCCATACTTAGAACCCCTAACGTCAATTTTTGATTTCAAATTTAAATTTACATGATTGCATAAAGAAATGAACTTAATTTAGAACGTAAAAAAGAGTAGTGAATTTACAAGTATTTCATTTTTGGTATGTTACTTAGCTTGAAAAATTAGCACTGACGCTGTTAATCAATAAACTTCACAGGAGTGTTGTATATGCCTAGCAAAGTACAAGGACAGAGAAGAGATAAGGCAATTGCCATGTTCTCATATTTTCCACCAAAAATGTGTGGACCAATGGCTCAGGATTATATCATGCTGTCCTTTATGTAAACAAGGATTAGATGGGTAAATGTTGACAGGATGATCAAATCCAAACGACAAATCCTTCATGTACATAAGTTTTTTTAAGTTTTTCTTTTACTTTTTTGAGATGTGTTTTAGTGAACCGAAACCTCTCATTAGTCGATCTTCTCCAATTAAAGGCAAGGGCATCTGGAGTAGCATTCACATCTTAAAAATACCCTTAGTGCAGATTAATCCCACAATCTTTTCCACAAGACCAAGTATTATAGAAAAATAGAGATTACAGAGTGTCAGTATCATCCCATAAATACTTGTACATTGGGCAGTATACACAACTATATTATTGTACAGCTTGTAGCCTTAACTTGTGACATAATAAACCTACCCTATTGTGAATATAAATGGATGAGATTATAGTTATGTCTTTTACATTCAAGATGGCGTAGTTTTATTTTTTATCAAGTTGAAATTGAATATACCTTCATTATAATTAAAAACCTAGAAGGTGAGATAAAAAAACTGGAATACAAAGTGTTGAGTATAACGGTTATACCATATCTATGGTGCAATAGCCTAAACCTTTCTCCTTCTCTGCTCCAGCCTCTTAGTCTCTTCTTCCTCTACTCCACTTTCCTCCTTCCTCATCCGATCCCTTTCTGCCGCCGCTTCCTCCGTCATCGTCGAGTGATGGGTGACGAGGGATTGGGATACGGCCAAAAACTTGATGGTTTTATTCTAATACCACAAGTGTACGGTGTCGTACCACATATGGTTTGATTTCACAAGAAGTTGCAAGATTAAATACTAGTCGATTGTGGACTGTGAAATAACAAAACGATTTGTAAATGATGGAAAAATCTAACTAATTAATGATTAGTTAACTAATTAACAAGAGATCATGAGAACAATAACTTTGATGATAAAATTCCAAGGACTAAGCGTCACCACTAACATGAATGAATCAAACATAAAACACATCCTACTAAGCGAATCAAAGCTTAGGAAAGATTGACATTCTTTCGAAAACGGAACACCTTAATATCACTTTCATGACAACAAAAGGTCTAACTATTGTGCATGCTTCTTATTTTCATCATGGCAACCCATACATAATTTGAAGCATTAAATAAGATCTAATAATGCCGATAAAGTTCCTAATCTCAATCCCCACTATTTTCATGAGAGAATTTAAATCAATGACAAGTCAATCTCAATTGAATCTCAACTTTCATTGGTGGACTTAATTAATAAAGTATTTCAATTCTCATTGACAATATAAATTAAGGGTAAACATGATGCAAAATTGATCATAGACAACAAACTTACCAAACCCTAAGCTCGAACTCTAATAACATGGGATGAGAGAGGAAACAACCGACCATCCAAATCAGGGCTCAACTGCATCTTAGATAAAGAATTACTCGGTAATCATGGGATCATAGCGATAGAAAGAAATACACAGTTGAAAACATAATTGAATCAAGGACAAGAGAATAAAGAAAATAAAACTTGAATTAATAGTACTTTGATGAATGGATGAATTGAGTCATCAATGAACATGCGATCTTCGTTCTTCCAAATTGATCAAAAACAATGTTTAGGGCTAAAAACTAATAATTATGATGATAAAATTTTAAATAAATGACAAATAAATTCAGCTAAGTATTTATATTACTCATAAAACAAACTAAAATAAAACTGACCAGAATCCTAATCCGCAATTTATTGCGTGCACCATGGAGTACACAACTCCCAGTGGCATATTAGTAAATATTCAAGCTTGTGTGGGTATAAGTGGTTTTTGCCAGCAGCCATTGAGGTTATATTTGGTAGTTCGCATTTATTGGGGTTTCTCAGATCTGAAGCCATAAGCTGATTCCGGATTTTGCGGCGCTCGATTCTCTTTCTTATCTCTCTCGATCTGAAGACTGCCATGAATGAGATGGTGATTTCTCCAAGAGCAGTTTATGATGTTTATTGATTTCATATTCAATGCTCAATTGAGTTTTGTTCTTAATTTACATATTTGTTGTTGTTGTTGTTTTTTTACAGCCTTCATCATTTATTATTGAATTGAGCATGTAATTATGCAAATGACCACATTCATTACATCATTCTGTGTTTATTATTCATGTTTATATTTTATATTTCATTTTATAAAATATGGAATTGAGCATGTTTATAGATTTTTGGAATTCAGTATGATAATATGAAAATGAGTACAATGAATATTTTATATAGGAATTGAGGGTATGCAAATGAGTACAATAATGTTTTATGTTGCGATGAATGTTTTATGGCGCAAATGAGTGTTAATATAAAAATGAGTACAATGAATGTTTTATGGTGTAAATGAGTATATAATATGGAAATGAGTATGATGAATATTTTAGGTGCAAAGAATTGATTATACATGTTTATAGTTATGGATTTTGGAAACGAGCATGATGTATGTGAATGAGTATATCTGATTAGATGAATATTTTATGCAGTCTATAGTACACTACTGGAATCAGTATACATGTTGAGAAGAAAAACTCATACTCATTTGAAAATTTCTCATTAGGCTAAGTCATACTCATTTGAAAAACTCATACTCATTTTAGCAATTTCTCTTAAAGCTAACTCATACTCATTTGGCTAGTCATACTCATAGAAAAACTCATACTCATTTGGCTTCATACTCATTTAGGTAACTCGTACTCATTTGGAATATTCATACTCATTTGGCTTCGTACTAATTTTAACTAACTCGTACTCATTTTGCTTCGTACTCATTTTGACCAACACATTATCATTTTGCTTCGTACTCATTTTAACCAACTCATACTCATTTGGTGCACGTGGAGGTACGTACACCAAGGTGTTCCTTTTACCTTCTCATCCTAATTCGCATCCATCGCAAAGCACTATGCAAGAAGCGAGTCGAGGCAAGCAGTACCGCGAGTCGTGTGCCTGTTCGCGCCTTACTTTCCGCGCTGGCCACGAGCTAATGTTGTCATGCGAACCAAGATATATTTGGGGCATTCTTCTTATCTGAATTTTTCGAATAGGCAAGAATTATGTGTTCATGTGTATGTTGTATAAAACTTATAAACTTCAACTTCAACTTCAACTTAATCAATAAAATTCTTAAAAGCCTTAATCCTCCCTCAGATCCGCATCTTTATCATTTTTTACAAAACTAGGCACGAATCTCTCAAAACTCGCACTATATTAATTTATGTGATCCCTCAAATGTGCAATCAGAAGTACAAAATACGGTAGAAAGTCTAATATAGACCCGGTCTACACTAAACTTATTGTAGACCAAGGCCAAGTCCCAAAAGTTAAGGTTTTTTTAGCAAAAGTTAAATTATAGCTCACCAAAAGTTAAGATTTTCTTAGCAAAAGTTAAGATTTTGTAATTAAAAGTTAAGGTTTTGTAATCAAAAGTTAAGTGTTATAAATGAAAAGTTAAGGTTTCTTTAGCAAAAGTTAAGATTTTATAGTTAAAAAGTTAAGGTTTAGCAATCAAAAGTTAAGTGTTATAAATGAAAAGTTAAGGTTTCTTTAGCAAAAGTTTAGATTTTGTAATTAAAAGTTAAGGTTTAGCAATCAAAATTTAAGGTTTTGTAATAATAAATTCAGTATTATGAATGAAAAGTTAAGGTTTTTTTAACAAAAGTTAGGATTTTATAATTAAAAGTTACGGTTTAATAACTAAAAGTTAAGATTAAGTAGCTAAAAGTTATACCATTGTAACTAAAAGCACCTAATGATAAAAAGGATAAAAATGAATAAAAAGATAATTTATAAAATATAAAACCCATTATCCCTCTATAGTTTCTCACAAATCAAACTCTAACCCCTTCTAAGACTTTTGCAGAGAAGAAATCCAAAGAAAGAAAAACCATGTTGTCGATATTCAACCCACAAGCAAACCCTTGGATCTAACCCCTTCTAGTATAGAAAATTCAGTAAAATTCATCTCATCAAGCCTCCATTTTAGAACACGTCAAACCCTTGGATTTAACCAACCAATATACTATCAACTCAGCTTCATTTGTACCTTCTGTTGCAATCATGGTGTTATTGGTGGGTGGAATTTCGTTAAGAAACAAGCTTTGTGCTTGGTTAGTGATACAATTGATGTACACTTCACTTGGATTTATGGGTTTAAACTATATTGGAGGCATGATGTCGAACGAAAGCAGATATTTGAATGTGGATTTTGACTTTGTGTTTTGTGGCGATTTGGTTTGCTTTGGTTTACTTAATCTCATCCGTTTACCTAGTTGTCGTCATCAAGGCTGTTAAAATCGGGATTCTACTTTGAATCGTTCGGCGGTCTTAGAATCGGATCGTAAAATCGACTCCTAGAATCGTAAGATTCTACAAACATGTATGATCTAAATATTGCTAATTTTATAAGTTTAAAATGTTTAATGATTGATAAAAGTAATTGTTTAGCCAATAAATAGACGATATCTGAACATATATGTCTATTAAAAGCGTCTGTAGCTTGAATAAATTTGATTTAGATGTATTAGCTTTTCGCTAGCACACAAAAATGTATAAAATCGTATAGAATCGTGAATCGAATCGTATGATCATAATTGAATCGTAAAATCGTAAGATTCTACGATTTGAATCGAGATTTTAACAACTATGGTCGTCATTACCCCATATGATAACAAGATCAACCTAAAATCCGCAATTTTCTTCACTCTAACACAAATACAGAAGAAAGAATTTTGAGAGCAAGATGAATTCCTCGCGAAGGAGCTTCGCCGGCGAATTTGGAGGAGAAATCTCCGGTCATTGGTGATCGGATTCCAGCGAATTTGGAGGAGAAAGAAAGTGGAAGAGAGGAGAGAGAAAGTTGGGGGTTGAGCAAGATGAGCTTTGCGACCAAATCCTGGGAAGAAAAATAATAGGTCTACATTATTGCTATTGTGGACCAGGTCCACCCAAGTCTTTTTGAAAATACGGACTTAGCAGGTATATACAACTATATACTTGTATGGCATGTAGCCATATCTTGTGATATAATAAACCTAGAATGACCATTATGAATATAAATGGATGAGATTTTAGTTTTTGTCTTTTAGTTTCATTTTTAATCAAATTGAAGGTATTGGATACACCTGCATTATAATTAAACTCTAGAAGGTGAGATGAAAATTGTTAGGTATAACATTATACCATATAACAACCCACTCCTTTCTCCATCTTTGTCTCTCCCTCCTCTACTTCACCCTCCTCCTCTCTCCATCCTCATCTCTGCAATTGCCTCATTTGTCATTTTCGGATGGTGGGTGATGATGGATTGGGGGTACATGTTGTGTTTTGGGGGTGGAGATGGAGTTTTAGGGGGGTGTTGTTGTATTTGTTGTTACATTGTCGGTCGTTAGGAGTTCTATATTTAATTATTTAAAAGACTTGATTTAGATTGCAGAATTCACATTTTCATTATCTCCACGACAGATGGCTCTGTGGAAATCTCAACAGGCAGACCGTATTTCTAATTGTATTAGGGTGGTCCCAACTTCATGTTCGGGATGGACGATAATTGGTGGGACTTATCGTTGTGTATTATGTTACCGGTTGGATATTCCCTTATTTTCTGTTTCAAAGTCGCGTTTAGCTTGTTGTAGGGTTTTTGTTAGGAATACTTATGGAGGCCATGTTGCATCCTGTGCTGGTGTTGTTGGTATTAAACATTGACGTAATGTTATGCACAATACCCTTGTATACATCTGCTAGCGATCCGCGATTTCATCAGCTAGTAAGGAAGCTGTTATTGGGTTCAACGGCGGGCGCGGAAAACTCCTACGTCCAGTGAACATGTTACTCTACTGATGGGGTGGGGGGCTTGATGTGTGTGTCGATCTGACTGGGTCATTGCCCTTGTGTTATACAAACACTCACAAAAAGCGTCGTAATATAGTGTAGCGACACGGGATAAGCCAATGTATATGAAAGCATTTGTAAAAGCTCTTACGAAGCTTTTTAGCTCCTTGATAGCCTTCCTTATAGCGTCGTAAAATCTCATTTCTCTAGTAGTGACACAATCTGGGATGTCTTACTTCGTGGCCGGTCGTGTGGTGATTGATGTAGCAAAACGCAAACGTGTCAAGTATAAGGCTAAGTTTGTGACTATTGGATATGGTTTTCTCCCTTTCATCTTCTCTTCTTTAGGGGAATTAGAGAAGGCTGATGTTGTCTTACTTAAACGGATATAAAAATTCTCTATGACTCAAGATATTGAGCACGAGAAGATGCTCATATCTTTACTAGGATTAGTTTTGCTGTAGCTAAAGGAGTTGGGGTCCAGATAGTAGCTAGGCTTCCCACTAATATTTTGTAATTTGTTTGATATATAATAATAATAACAATAACAATAACAATAATAATAGTATATAATAATAATGGGGAAAAATTGCCTAGAATAATGCAACTTTTTTCCCTTTCGCAAATAATAATGCAACCCAAAGATTATTTTGAAATAATGCAACCTTAATACCCCATTTAATTTTTTTTAAACATGACAAATGACCAGTGACCTTAACTATTGATAATTTTTATTTAAAACTTTTTCAATTTTTTAATTAAAACTTTTGATTCTAATTCATATATTAAATAAATTAAAATTAAATAACCCACCCCCACCTCCCACCCCCTCCACATGCTATCAACTTCAACCCCCAACGTCCAACCCAACTAGTGATGGCAAATGGGTGGGCCGGGCTGGGCTGGGTCGGGTTTGTGGCGGGCTAGGTTGGCCATTTTTGAACCGGTGCGGGCCGGGAAAATAGGTGGGCTGGGTGGGTCGGTGGGTTGGGTTGGGGAGGCAACCCACAACCGGTTTGGGTGGGCCTGAAACGGTTAATTGGGCGGGCTGGGCTGGTTAATGGGTTGGGTGGGCTGGGTGGTTTGGGTGGGCTGGTTAATGGGTTGGGTGGGCTGGGTGGTTTGGGCTGGGTGGGTTAATGGGTGGGCTGGGCTGGTTGCGTGTGTTCGATTGGGCTGGGTGGGCTTAGTGGGTTGGGCCGAAAAAATTGTGCAAGATTTCTTTTTATTTTCATATTCGGTCATATTTCAGAAATTTGAATTTAGAATTTGATGAATCTAATCTGAATGAGTGAGTTGATTATGGGTTGGTGACAAAAGAATGAAAAGAAAGATAAATGTAAAATGCCCTAATTCCCCTCAATTTGTTTGGCTGGACAAGAAAAATACTTTAACGCTAAAATACAAAGAAGATTTCAGTGGGGGTTTAAGGTGGGTCAGGCGGGTTGGGCTAGGTGGTTTATGCGGGTAACAGGTGGGCTGGGTGGTTCGGGCTTAATGGGCTGGTGGGCTGGGTGGTTTGGGTGGTTAGGGCTGGGTGGGTTGGTGGGCTGGATGGTTTGGGTGGTTAGGGCTGGGTGGGCTGGGCTGGGCTGGGTGGGTTAGTGGGCGGTTAGTTGGTTGGGCGGTTACTACTGGGCTGGGTCACAACAAACGAGCCCGGTACGGGTTTTCCTTTTTCACGGGTTGAACCGGGCTAGGTAACGGGCCAAACGGGTCTGGCCCTCGAGACGGGTTGGGTTGGGTGGGCTGGGCTGGCCCGGCCCATATGCCATCTCTAAACCCAACCCTTCCCCTACACTGCCACCTCATCCCTCCCCTTCTCCAACCAAAAAACACCCACCCCACCTATAAAGTTTAATATGGGGTAGTCCGTCCTAACAACATACTTTATATGAAACCATTGTTCAATTTTCCACGAATTTATAGTGATTCAACTCCAAAACTAGTCAAACAAGCTAGCAACCAAAATCTCAAAATTGACAAACAACTCAACAAAGCATATATACTGAATAATAACCCAACAAAGAAAAGGAAAGGAAAAAGAATGAAGAAATCCATACTAATATTGTCGGGTATAGCTTGAGATAGAGCTATCATCAACTCCAACTTGACGTGAATGTGAAAGTTGATCATTTTCCTTTAAATTGTCGACCGCAAAGCAAACGCTTATGCTCCATTTTCCTCTCTTCAATGAGACTAAACTTGATATTGGACTCCTTGTTGTTGTACTTGTTGTTACAGATTTGGGGAGAGTTGGATGCGTTGAATTAAGGAAGAATGTGTTGAAGCAGCAGTTAGTGGTAGTACTGTTGAGATGTGGTAAAGGAAGGAGAAGTGGTGGTCCGGGATTTATGGGTGGGGTTAGAGGGGTTTTCCGGGGCGGGGATTTATGGGTGGGGTTAGGGGTGTTTTCTGGTGGGCGGGGATTCTGGTGGCAAGAGGTGAGGTGGGGTGGGGGGTTCTGGGTAACGGGTCAGGGGAGGGGTAGTTTATTTTTTGTTTTATCTTTTTTTTTTAAATTTTTTAATAAATTTGTTTATTAGAATTAATTATTAGCTGACACATGTTCCAATAAACCTATTATTCAGGTCATACCCGGTTTGTCATATTTAAAATAAACGGGGTGTAAAGGTTGCATCATTTTAGAATAATCGAAAGATGGCTTTATTATTTGCGAATCGCCAAAATATTGCATTATTCTAGGCAATTTTTCTAATAATTATAATAATATCAACTAAAATGGTTAAATGATTAATGAAGTTGCACTGAATTATTTAAAATCCAACTAAATTGAACTAAAAATAAGTTGGAGAGACCATACCCTTACTCTTATATTTCACTATTCTTTTCAATTCAGTTCAATTTAGCTTCTTTCATATTAGGGTCTGTTTAGATTTACTGAAAACAACTGAACTGATTGCAGCTGAACTGAACTAAACTGAACTGATTGGCGTTGAACTGAAATGAACTGAACTGAACTGAACTGAACTGAACTGAACTGAACTGAATTTAATAAATATATAAAGAATATTTAAACAATAATAATATGAATATTAAATAATAATTATGATGATAGATAATAATAATGAATAATTATTAATGAATAATAATAATTGTATTTTGGATATTTTTAAATAATAATTATAAATAAATAATATTAATAATCATAAATTAATAATAATAATGATAAATGATTATAATGATAATTAATAATAATTATTTTATAGTCTTTGTATTAATATACTAATACCTGATGATGATTATATAGTAACAATAATATCTAAGAATTAAATTAATATTACTATGTTAATAATTAGATTGAATTATATATTCATATTTATTGATAAAATAATGATTGGATTGGACCGTACAAAATTACACCATAAATCGTTTTGACGTGATTTGATTGGATTATGGGCTGAAAACACTGGTTTATTTATCCTTTTAACCTAAAGCATGTTCCTCCCTAATGATAATAGTAATAATAATGAATAGAGCTATAATAAACAAAATAATATACAGATAATAATAATAATACTTAATAATAATAATATAAAAATAAATACTAATACTAATAATAATAGAATAATAATAATAATAATAATAATAATAATAATAATAACAGCAATTAGTAAAATAAATTAGACCAACATAATAATATTTAACAAAATGGTTATAAAAGAATGGAGTTGAACTGAACGGAACTGAACTGAACTGATTGGAGTTGAACTAACTGAAATTAAGCTGAAATGAACAGTTTTAGTTCAATAACAATTCAGCTCAATTATTTTCAACCGAATAGAACAAACTTTAACAACCAATTCCCATCAAAAACCTAATCATAAATTTCTAACCAACCTCTGTCCCCCTTCCCTCACCATTACAAATTCACTTTCTCGATTAATTTCTCATACTTGCATGGTTTGATGTGCAAAAATGTCTCCCATATGCAAACTGTTATTGCTTTAAAGACATCTATTCCTTTATGCAACAATGTTATTCGACTAAAAATTAAATTAAAACCATAATTATCCAAGTTTAAGGAATGTGATTAGACAGCTTCCTAAAGATAGACCCCCTTTAGAAACATAATTATGAAACATTAATAAATAAAAAAGAATGACATATCATAGTACTAAAATAATTTTAATTGTATCATTATATATCTATATTTGCTGGAAAGAGGAAGTACGCATCAAAGCATATCTGCTTTTGCCCATACTAGTGGAAAATCTCCCACATCCACTTCGTGACATGCATGATTTCATATGGAGTACTACTTTAATTATGCAGAATTATGGAGGAAAATCCTATAATGCTTCCGTTAATGGGACCATGCAACTTTTAGTTCAAACATTTAGAATCAAAACATATAACCTGACCCGTTTGGTAGATTCTTTTTTTTTACAAGCTTACAAGCAAAAAGCAACAAACAAGAAAAACAACAAGGGCCCTTACCTAGCTCGATCAGCTAGATGCGAAGGGCCTGAGACACAAACACAACTAAGACCATAGGACTCATGAAAACTAGGACGTGGAGTGCTAATACTAAGACTCCGAGATTTCTTGCGAATGTGAACACAAATGTCCAATGCTGGTGGAGTGGAGGCCTTCCGTTTCACTCCGAGAACAAACATGGTTGATGTTGACTGCACCATCGTTAAGTTGCATCCCGAACTGGCAATAAGGCAAGCACTCTTGCCATGGCTGGAGCTTGTGGATCTACAGCTGGCGACACTGACTGAGCTAGGCTTCCTTTTGGATCGAATCCATCCCTCTTCCAACAACCTTGGCCATGCTTGTCTCTTTCGTCCAATGAGTGTCGTACGTTCTTGGACCTACGCAAAAAAGAACTTACCTTGCCTCTGGCGGGTGTTAAGAGACTTGTTTGGAAGGGTAGTCTTGTGTCTCGGGCGCTTCACGAAACTGAGAACCCGCACCACGCTTACCCTGTGCCCATCGACTTGATCCTCTAGGATAGCCTCAAATACTTTAGGTGGTGGTGAGATGCACCTCTTTGGTTCAGTTACCCCTATACTGAACTCAGGTGGTAGGGTGGAAACCATTGCTTCCCACGAGTGAGTATCGTGTCGTGGTTGGCTTCCGTCATGAACTCTGACGAAGATGAAGGAGGGGATTCCGTCGAGATGATATTTTTTGGAGTGAGGATACGCACCCTTACAAAAGAGTAGGAGAAAGGCTGGTAGTGTTGGAGCTCTTTCCCATTACACAACTTCTCGAAATCCTTACTGCAGATACTCATGTCGTGATCTGGCTTCCTACAATGTTGGAACGCATACTTGGCTTGCCTCTCCGTAGCCGCATGACGACCTTTAATGTCGCTTGGAGGACCACTATCTTCATGGTTGGAAGTTACCATAGTCTGTACACTCTCCTTATTCTCGAAGACAGTCTCTACAGACTCACTGTCTGCAACAGATACCTTAGTGGAGCAGGAATATTGTCGCAGGCTTTCGATATGAGGGAATTCACCCGATGGCGACCTAGATCCCTCTAATGTCGCCATAGTATCCACTAGAACTTCCTTAGCCTTAACAGGGGGTAAACCTTGACCTAACCCCTTAGGTACACACACATCACTAGCACTACAACCAGCACTACCTACAGACGCTACGTTCGATCCCTTACCTAGTTCATCCTCCACATGAGCTAATGCTTTGTTAATATCTTTGTTATGCGGCTCTATACTTCTCGCCACACGAAGATCCTTTACAGCCGTACATAGGTTTCCTAATTGAGCATAAGACAAGCCTCGTCTAAAGAGAGCCTTAACATTCCTCTTATCAATTCTCAGAATCATTGAACAAACTAATATGGCTTCATCAAAATCAGCTAATTTCATATCACAAGCAGCAACATTTAGATGTAGAGAAAAAAGTAAGTCTTTGAAAAGAGGATTATGCTCACAGTCTTCGACATTCTCACATAAACAAGTGGCCGCAAAACAAAAATTTTATAGCTCGTTTGTAATTGATAATGGCGTCATTAAATTTTTGGGATTTAAACAAGAAATTACCCTCTTCTTTTAACAATGAGACTACGGGTAGAACTTCGTCCAGACCATCCAATTGAAGAAAAAGCCCTTCTAGTTCACTGTCATCCTCTTGAATACAGATCAAGTGTGCAGAGATTAATGACCCAATTGAAGAAACTTCAGTTAAACTTGGTGAAAATGCCATAACTACCACAAGAAACCTCAACTAAAACAAGTACAAAAGATGGAAAGGAAACAGAGAAAAGATAAAGCTAAGAAAGTAGAGGAGACAGGCTCGCCGGCGCTAGAAGAAACCAGAGGCTACCGTCGCCGGCGAGCCTGAAGTGCCCAGATCTGACGAGCGGCGCAAGACAGGGGATGCGAAGGGCGGTTTCCTCTTGTTTGGTAAATAATACTGTAATAAATAGTGTTAATGGTAATTGATTTATATGAGTATCATGTGAAAGTACATAGTAGTGTTTGTCTATTATTAAGCTTGTAACGTTTTTTGTAAAAATTAATTACCACCTTAAAGGTGGTTTTGAGTGGAAAAGGAAATATTTAAAGAAAATTACATAAATAAGGACGATCATACTTTTTTATTGACAAGTTATTATTTCATCCGTTTTTTTAGTTGTGACACTTGGACCAAAACCGTCAAAACTTTTTGGTCAAAATGTCGCAACTAAAATAACAAGGAAAATATTATAATACTTAAAGTAACCCTGTCGAAGATAAAAATTGTTCTAATGCATAGAAGGGTAATCCAATTACAAACAACTTTGAAAACGTTCATTATACGGAATAAAAAGTTAACTTTACTTCAATAAAATGGTAGATTTTTTTTAATGAGTTATAATAAATTTTTAGGGGATCTAAATAAATCTGCATGAGAGGAGCATATAGGTTTACGATAAATATACTATAAACTTGATCAACGCAAATATTTTTGATGGATTAGTATTTGGGGAGAAGTGAGAATTGAACCCATTTGTGTAAATAAGATCCTAAATATTTGGTCTGATTGAGTTATTTCACCCAAAATAATGTAAAGACAAAAGCGATAAGCTCTATGTTAGATCTGAATCTTATGGATTTTGTTGAAAAATCTGGTAATTTACATAATCACAAGATGTTTTTGCTGTAAAATAATATTCATGACATTTGACAGGCATTTTTAAAACAGAATAACAGTTGAGTTGATCAAAGAAGTACGACAACGTTTGGAGTTTCGAATTGGAGGAGATCGAGGAAGACGTGCAGCACGTGCGAAATAATGTAGTTGAATGTAAGTGGTTTTAGTGGCTCCCAACTCCTACCTATTTAAAGTCTTTATTGCCCTCCTCGGTGTCCTTAATAACTGTGTATGCCATCCTGTACTATGCTATTTGGCCTATATTGCATACTTCATAATCTAACAATTAAAGTGATGGAAAAATTGATTCTACCACAGAAGTCGCATTAAGGCTGCTTTAAAAGTGAGTTTTTTTCCACCATGCAGAATTTTCCAAGCTACACAATTATTACAATGTAGAATTTTTTTCATAAACGTCGTGTTCTATTTTTATTTGAGCTGGTAAATGTGTTGTATCATGTCATTTTTCGTGCCAATCGCTTATATAAATGGGATGAACCCCTCCAATCCTAACTCGATCTCGTTTACTAAACGATCATAATGTGTCAAACTGTTTAGTTAAATGCGCCAAAAAACTTTGACCCAGACCCGTTTATCTTAAGTTGTGTTGACGTATCATGTCATTTTTTACATTCTAAAGTAGAAAATTGAGTGAAAGCATGTAGTGTCAACTCATTTATTTAAATGCGTTGAAGCCATCCAACCCTAACCCCACATGTTTAAACGTGTCATATTTTGTCAATCCGTGTACTTAAACAAGTCATCCTTGACAGTTTCCTATGACTTAAACTGGTTATCATATTGATTTCGATTTAGAAACTTCAATACTAACCCAACTCGTATGGTAACTATCATGTTGAATCAACCTCCTTATTTATATTAATCCAAACCTGCTAATTTCATTTCAAGTTCGATCGGAATTTGTGAGTTGTATTACTTTTTACATCTCTACTTCAAAGTTAAAATGAGTCGCAACTAAAATAAGTTCGCAATTTTGTAAAATTTGACGAAAAAGGTACGATTAGTAAATTAAAATAGTATGTATAAAGATCAAACCTGCACTACTTTAATTTGCACTTTGGCATAATTTTTCTCACAGTATTCGTTGCTCTTCTCCCTTATCGTTAACCTTTCCATCTTAACTTAGGGATGTTTGACTTGAAAAAGTCTGCTTGTAGGTACCTCCTAGCATGCCCGTCTAAGGCCCTGTGCGGGGTCCTGTCCGGTAGAGGGGGCCCTTAATTTACAGTTCACGTATACTAACATATTGATGCATTTATGTTGCAATATAATTTCTTGGCTCAGCGGTAGTGTCATGTTGGATATAGTAATTGGGAGAGATGAGAGTGGTGCGGGGTTCGAATCTCAACTGCCTCAAACCCTTTATTTATTATTTTGACTTTGGCTTTACTTTATTAGTTGTCAGCCACACATTTCCTTTTTTTTCTTCATTTGGTGAAGCTATTTATTTTTAGTTTTATATTTTATAGAGATACTTTCCCAGTACCTTTTCTCTTTCTTTTTCTTAGTGATGTTTTCTTATTCAATTATAAAAAACTTATGGAAATTTTTTATAATTGAATTTTGTAATGTTTTTCTTTATATAGTTGCAACGTGGAACTTCTTTTAGTTGCGACTCATTTTAACTTTGAAGTAGAGATGTAAAAAGTAATACAACTCACAAAAGAAATTTTTTATCCTATATGTTTGTTTTGACACCTTTATCCTTATTCAAAATCAAAGATATGATTTTCATTTTAGCACTTTGTTTTTTTACATGTTTTTGTTTTTTTTTTATCCCAACTTTAGAATGGTTATAAATGACACATTTTTTTAGAATAGCAAGAAAAATGCTCTTGTATATTTTGATATAGAAACTTATATAACTAATATTATTTTATTCTTTCAGAGCATAAATAAGATTCTACAATTTGATAGATTGGGCTATGCTAATTGGGGAAATATAGACGATTCTATATGCTAAAATAAGAATAATTGAAAGTTGATATGTTATTCTATTGCTGTAATCTTGTAGTGGTCTAAGTTTTGATTTTGCACAGGGCCCCCACTTTCTACGAGACGGTCCTGGTCCTAGTCTGCAAGACTTCTCCTGCCTCCCCCTGATGTTTAACTATAGATCCAAGGGCACCTGCTTTTAACCTCTGGGGCACCCTGCTCTTATATATTGTGCACGTCCACTTCACCACCTGATCTCCCTCTTTTTTTCTCTTTTTTTTTTTCTCTTCACCTCTCAATAACTTTGTTAGTAAGAGGGGAGGGGATATAACCCAAGGCAATGCAATATTCTCCAATAACTACTTGCAAAGAGGATATAGGATAATTAATAAAAATATGGATTTAAAATGCAAATGATATGCCTAAAATGCCCTAAAATAAATGCACTAAAGATATGATTTTCAAGTAAACTTTTTTGAAGTCTATTTATAAGAAGACTAAATCTTGACTTTACTCATTTGAATAACTTAATTTTTTTTTGAGAAGGATCAAAAATAAGTTGAACAAATTGAGCTCTAAAACTAACCTAAGAGATTAAGACCAAGAGGATAATCTATTTGTTTGAAGGATAAAAATTAAGTTAACTTCAACTTAATTCAGACAAAGTGAGTTTAGTTTAATTCAACTATGTTAGTTTCCTCTCATATTTTTCCGCTCCTAAATTATTTCATTTAGTGTAAATTAATTCAATTTAATACAATCCATTCTAGTTCAATTCAGTCGTAATTCTTCACTAGCTACATAAACTTATCATAATCGTTACAAAAAATATAATCATATTAGTTTTGGCCGTAGAACTAGGCACCCAACCGGTTGCGGCTCTAAAAAAAATTGAATTCCGAAGTTGAAAAATCAGCTAAGAGCGTACTCCTAATTTTATCACCCGCATTCAGACCCCAAATCCAGTTTCGAATCACCTAATCTGTTTACAAAACCGTTGTTTCATACCTTTAATTTTTAGGTAAAAATTCCAAGTACTCAAATCTTTTCTCCACCCTACTACTTAACAGAAAATACATATAGATACTGTACAGACCCAAACTTTCTTTCTCAATAATTAGGAAAAATTGTCAGAAAATACTAAGGTTTTAGCACTTTTTCAAAATAAATGCCAAGGAGTTGCGAAATGTAGAATAAATACCAACAAGTTATGTTTTTCTTAGAAATCCATACCAAATAACAAATATCTATTTTTCCGTCTTAGAAATCCATACCGACTATCAGAAATCCATTCAACTTCATCTGTGAACAACATAAAATCTAAGATGAGTTAAATTTGGGTGAGAAAGTGATGGAAAAATAGACGGATATTTGTTAGTTGGTATGGATTTCTAAGAAAAACATAATTTGTTGATATTTATTTCACATTTCACAACTCCTTAATATTTATTTTGAAAAAGTGCTAAAATCTTGGTATTTTCTGACAAATTTTCCCAATAATTATTCAAAATGCACTTATAGAGTATAGACTTATATTAGAATGTTATTCACACATTAGAGACATTTACAGTTGTAAATTAGTAAACACGGAAAGCTCCACTGCATCTGCAATATTACTCGCGAACCGCCCCTTCCCCAATCGGCTTTCGGCAGTGGCAATCTCCGAAAATAAACGGAAGCAAAGACCTATTATAGTCTCCGAACAACAAGTCAAGAAGTGCCAAACTGTGCTGTTGTTCTCACTCGTGAATTTTGTGACCTCCTGAATTTCCAACGTCAAACTTCTCACTCATTCATTTCCATCTTTCTTTACATATAAAAACAAACTACAAACATCCATTCCCACCCTCATCTCTCTCTCTCTTTCTGATTTGTCAATTCAATTTTTGCAAATAAGAACAGAAAGAGTTGAATAGCAAATTCAGAAACAATGAGCGATCTGAGATCAAAGTTTCTTCAAGTTTATGAAGTTCTTAAATCTGAGCTTCTTAATGACCCTGCTTTCGAATGGACTGACACTTCTCGCCAATGGGTTGAAAGGGTACTCTTCAATCTCACATTTTCTTCACTTTTGCTTTATTTATTTTTCTGGGTTTTTGTTATTTTTTGTTGTTATTGAGGATTATTTGCACTTGTTTTGAATGGGCAATTGGGTTTTTCTTTATTAAGTGTTACTTTTGATAGATTAGTGAATTTTAGCTTGATTTATTGATCTGGGTTTACTTCATTTATTATATTTCATTTGTCTATTTTTATTGTATTCCTCCTGAGCTGAGATGTTCATTGATGCAATGTGCATTATTTGGATTTCATTATTTTAATTATTGTTCTTTTATGGTAATACATGAAAAGCTCTAAATGACATCAATGGCCAAAATTGGATATTTATAGTATCTTGGTTAAAGATTTAGAGAATGCTTTATAACTTTTCCAAAAATAATAATTTGGGTTGGAATTTAATTTCCTTCATGGAGCAACAATATTAAGTTTTAAACATTATGAGGGCTGTATTTTTGGATCAAAATTGGATGATTACACATCTTGGTTAATTTTGATTGGAAATTAGGATGATAATCTGCCGATTTCACTCCAATAGTGAGTTAAAAAAGGTGAAAATAGATGAAGAAGGGAATGAACATTGGGGAAAGGAAGTCTTGTTTTCTCTTTTTGGGGGATGGTATTATTCACTTGTTGGGGTGCATAAGGAATATTTTACGGCCATGCTTAGAATGAAGGTAATGTATTAAAGGGTAATGAAAGTCAAACTAATGAAATCACATGGTTAAGGAGGTGATTTGGTGGTTGAAAGAAAATGAGCTGGTAGTGAAGGAGGTGATGCAATGGTGGTGACATAACGAGCGAGGAAGGAGGGAACTATTACCCTCACTTAGAGCAATAATAGCTACTTGATGGAGGCAGTGGGTTAATAATCCCCCCCATTAGTCCATCTCCTTTATACTATTACTACTTTATCACATTAAAATAACTCGACTCTTATGTAACTAGTCATGGGATCTCTTTATATTTTTGCACTGTATGGTTTATATCATTGCTATGAGGCAGGGGACATGAGCAGAAGTTGAGAGAACTACAGCTTTTAAATATATACTCCAAGTATAGATATTTAATTATTTTACATGGTGTGTTATTAAAGGTTCTAAGATGCTCCTTTTGTGCTCTATTGGCAGATGCTGGATTACAATGTTCCAGGAGGTGAGGAGGCGTTGTCCTTGTCAATTTTCTCATTGCTTCATAAATGTTCGGCCACATTTGGAACATTAAGGATGTTGGGCTTCCTTGTCAGAAAATTAAATGATTCATCATAACCAAATTAAAATGTTTAGATGAGTTACAAACTGACATGTAGGATAGTATGTTAAGAGAACCTGTGCCTTTATTCCACTTCTTTTTAGTTCCAAATATTGTATTGTCTTACAATCCGGTGCTGGTTTTTGTGGCTGGCAGGGAAGCTAAACCGTGGGCTTTCTGTTATTGACAGCTACAAACTGTTGAAAGAGGGAAAAGAGCTAACTGATGATGAAATCTTTCTTGCTTCGGCCCTTGGGTGGTGTATTGAATGGGTATATATAGATGTGGCTTATATTGTTTGTTGTATACCACTTTCTTCTTTCCTTTCAAGGGAAATCAATAATGATCGTTTTTTGTCTCTGCCTCAAACAGCTTCAAGCATATTTTCTTGTTCTTGATGACATCATGGATAACTCTCACACAAGGCGAGGTCAGCCATGTTGGTTCAGAGTTCCTAAGGTGTGCATCGGTTTTGAAAGTTAACCTCTTTGATGCTTGCGAAATCTGTTGTCAAAAAGAATTTTTACCTTTGCAAGGTTGGGATGATTGCTGTCAATGATGGTATAATCCTTCGAAACCAAATCCCGAGAATTCTCAAGAAACATTTCAGGGACAAGAAGTACTATGTGGACTTGTTGGATTTATTTAATGAGGTAACCAAACTTCAAATGAATTTGGTTTTTAATACGAAATATGTATGAATAAGTTCTGATGATTTGAAGCGTTTTTTCCTTTTATTGCAGGTAGAATTTCAGACTGCCAGTGGACAGATGATTGATCTTATCACCACCATTGAAGGCGAGAAAGATCTTTCAAAATATTCATTAGACCTGTAAGTGGAAGTGAGACAGCTTTCCTTCTCACAACAAACTTTGCACATATGATCTCAAGTTGGTTTTTTGTGTGATGCAGTCATCGTCGCATTGTTCAGTACAAAACCGCTTATTACTCATTTTATCTTTCCGTAAGTTCAATTCTTGAACTTGTTTATCTTCTTTTTTCTGTGAAATGTTAACACATTATGGATGAAACATTTGTTGGTCTTCGCTGATTGAGCAGAGTATTATTCCACTTCCTAGATTATCCTTTCAAGAAATAAGTCATATACATGATTTTGTAGACTACAACTCCCCGTTTAAACATTCAAATATTAAAGCAGGCTTTTGCTTTCATTTTGCTGCCAAATACCTCTTGTAGCATTTATGTTGGAGTATTTGTATATCTATCTATTTTATTGATGAAGTAAGATAATTGGTTCAAGTTAACATAATGTTAGGCCCCGCAATTCGGGGTGATACTTCACTGAGCTACCAGGCTCTTCCTCTTTGAGTATTTGTATATGAAAATGCCTAAACTAATTGTTAGATATCAAAATGGGAGTTAGAGAAATGGGGGGGCCCACGTGAAGTGAAACTACAAAAATGCCCCATAGACTCATATTCCAAAATTTAGATATCTATTTGTACTCTACGAATAAAGCTCATGCATTGGTGATAACTGTGGTAGAAAGTAGCAAATAGCAACAGAGAAGCTTTCAAGTATCTTGTTCTGACAAGCTCTCATATCACACAGGTCGCTTGTGCTTTACTCATGTCTGGTGAGAAGCTCGACGATCATGTTGATGTCAAAAACATTTTGATTGATATGGGAATATATTTCCAAGTACAGGTCAGTTTTACAGCATACAAAGGAATGTGGAATTTTATCTATTACATTGCCTTGTGAAGGCGGGTATACAATAAGTTTGATGCTGATTTTTCTCATTTATAGGATGATTATCTCGATTGTTTTGGCGATCCACAATTCATTGGCAAGGTGAGATGCAAACCTGTTACTTATAATGTTCTTGAAGGCACACATCCTTTTAATAGAAAATCTTTAACTTATGATATTCTATCCCCAGATTGGAACCGACATTGAAGATTTTAAATGCTCTTGGTTGGTTGTGAAAGCTCTAGAACTTTGTAACGATGAACAGAAGACAGTATTACATGTAAGTTAGCACTGTTAATCTCTTGCATTTTAAGATCTTGCGTTATGCCACCTTATATATTCTTGTGCAACTTTTTTTTCTTAGGAAAATTATGGCAAAGAAGATCCAGCATGTGTTGCAAGAGTAAAAGAACTCTACAATGTACTTGATCTTCAGGTTAGTAGACCTTTCTGTAGTATGTTAGACAAGTCTCATCTCGCCTTTGGATGGCGAGGCTAAAAGGCAAACGAATAACGATTAAGGTGGTGTGAGCCCATAGGTCCATACCGGTCACTCTCTCTTGCTCCTTCGTGAACTTGTCTTCCATTTACCCTTTTCTTATTTCATTGGCTACCTTTGTTTTTTACTGAATCTTTGTGATAATCTTGTGCAGGGTGCATTTGCCGAATTTGAGAGCCAGAGTTATGAAAAACTGATTGAATCTATTGAAGCACATCCTAGCACAGCAGTACAGGCTGTTCTAAAGTCATTCTTGGCGAAAATATACAAGAGGCTGAAATGAAGTCTTGTTAGATTCCCCCTCTTTGATTTTTTTTTTGGCTTGGTTTTGATTTATTATTTGTAGGTGATTTGTTATTTCCATAGGTGGCTTTGTAATTTGATTTTCTGCAGATACAGTTTATATTATTGATCCTTCCATGCTCGAAGGTTGTTGTCTTTGCATCTCTTTTTCCCTGATCAAGTTCTAGTATCTAAATTTTTGTTTCATCTGCACAACTTAAGTTCTTCATGTCACTCCAGATAACTGTATCAAATTCTACACATTCTGACATGAATATGCACATTTCACACTTCATTTGGACCCTAGACATGATAATAAATCATATAACGGTTAAGCTCACTTGGACATATATTCGTATAACACGAGGACACAAATTCAGGTAACTGATCGATGCTAGTTAGCAAACAAGATGAGGGAGGTCATGCATGTAATTCTATTTTGTATTGCTGATAAATTGCTTGTTTTGCAATTATCATATTTTCTCCTCCCATCTTTTATGTTCGTCAGCCTTGAGATTTCTTACATTAACACTGTACAATTTGAGCATACTTTTCCTTTCTTTTTGCAACACAGAAGTAACTGCGAAGTAAATGTTCGAATCCTACAATCCAAAATATTGGCTAGTTGATCCCTATTTGACATGAAGGGAGCTTCCTCTCTTTCTTCAAAGTGTAAAATAATATGATAAGGGAAAATATGCGAATAATAATGTTCAGGTGAGAACTGGAATATAGTAAACCGTTTTGATGAAAATCTAACCTTTTTTATTTTAACAAAAAGAATGTAATATTTTAGCCAAAATAGATTACCTATTGTTAAAGTAGAATGCCAATGTTAGACAAATGATTAGGAGTATATTTTAGCAATAATAGATTACGTGTTGGATTAGTTTAAAAGGATTAGGACAGAGTTTTCTCATGTTCGCGCTAGAACCATACATACCTTGTATATTAAGTTCTTTGTAAAATTATATAGGATATCTAAAAAAAAGTACTAACAACATGGTAAAACTAAAAAGTTAATTTAACAAATAATTAATCTTTTTATTGGTGTGTAGAGAGCGACAAAACATATCTTAGGTTCACCAACTAAAATAAATGAAATCGAAACATAAAAAATAATTGTGAAGATGAAAAGTCTCAATGTTCTCACCTTATTTTCTTTGGCGGGAAGATAGAGATATCGTACTAGTATTTTTGATGGTAAATAAATCTCCACCAAAGTTGTTAAACTTTGGAGAAGATACACCACAACAACAACTTACAACTTACAGAGAACAACCCAACCTCCAACATTGCAATTAAAAGTCGTTATGATAAGACAAGTCCTTCATTATTATGGCCGGAGGATGGTCATTACATCACGAACATGAGGTGGCATCTCTTTCACAGGGTTGTCAGCTTCACTAATTTTCAGTACTAATTTTTGAAGACTTGGCAAAGCCCCTGATATTATTCTGGGTCTGTTGTACGCACAGTGAACAACCAAACTTCGAAGGTTTCTGAATCCAGTTGAACCAAATTCCATCCTCTCCATGAAAAATTTGATGCGAAGGCTCTCAAGAGAATGCATATGCTGAAGTTTTTGAAGTTGATCATCATTCGAATGCTCTATTTGTAATGATAAACTTAATAAGTTATTTAGGTCTCCAACCCAGCGCGGCGTCCTGTTTGCTAACGGGTCAAGGAAGTGTAGACTTTTCAACTTCATAAGGTCAATATCCAGGAGCGAATTATCCGACAACCAATGCACATAAAGTGAACCAAGTTCAGTCATTTCTTTTAACGCACGGAAAAATGCTGGCCCAGTTTTTTTATGAACCTTATAAATTGCCAACTTCCTCAGATGAATCAAAAATTGTAACTCGTCTATTACGCCAGGTTTAGATCCATCTATTTTTTCAAGGGTACGCAACTCAGTCAATTTCTCCAAAACCCCTTTTGGAATTCTGAAATATGGTTTTAATATAAGATGTTGTAGCTTGGTAAGCCTGCTGATCTCTCTTGGAAGTTCAATCTTACCAGTAGTACTGATTTCCAAGGTTTCAAGATTTAAAAGTTTAGAGATAAATGATTCTAGAAGTTGTTGGATCTCAGAGAGCTTAGGCTTATTACTCGACCCCAAAAGTCGTTTGTTCTCCATATCTGCCGCATCTTTAGAGATATCATCAATTGTATTTCTTTCTCCTATATACAATACTCTTAGCCAAGTGGCTTTTTCAAAAACAACAGACGATGTTACCAGCTTTGGATGAAATATCAAGATACTGCGGGTGCTATAAGAATTACTTGACCCAAAACCTCTTTTTTCAAACGCACTAGATGTTTGCATTGACAATCGCCGGCATTGCACGTCTCTACTACTAGTATAGTTCCTTGATTGAACTTCACCAAAACCCAAGTCTTCTAACTTGGTCAATATAATCTCATGAAGGATATCATGAACCTTTACGTACCTTTTTTCAGCAAAATTAACTGAAGAAAAAACCTCTACTTCACTAAATGATAATAATCCCCTGCGGATGAGATTATTCAAATATTTTTCAGCAAGCTCTTCAATTGTATAGCCTCTCTCGCTCTTTATAAAACCCTCTGCGATCCATATCCTAATGAGTGTCTCAACTTCCACCTGGTAATCTTCAGGAAACATGCCAAGGTATAAGAAACAAGGCTTAAGCTCATATGGTAATTCATGATAGCTATACAGTATTATCCTCTTTGTACTTTCATAATCCGGAGCATCTCTGAACTCACGACCAAGATTATCACGTACTTTCCTCCATTCTGAGACAATTCTCTGTTTGGTAGAAAGAAGTCCGGCTATTGTGATAATTACAAGTGGTAAGCGTCCACATTTTTTCAAGATCTCTAGTGTTAGTTTATCCAATGCCGAGTCAGGGCAATGATCACTGTTGAATACCTTCTTAAAAAATAGAAGCCCTGCATCTCTTTCGGACAAGCATTTGAGTTTATAGTAGCTTCCACCTAAGGAATTTGCCCAATAGCTTGCAACATCTTCTTTACGAGTTGTCATCAGTATCCTACTCCCCTCTTGGTTAGAAGATAAGCCATAATTTATATATTGAAATAACTCGTTGTTCCAAACATCATCAAAAACAACAATGTAGCTGCATAAAAACAAAATCAAAGTTACAAAAAGGTTGCGGTTTTTGTTTTCACTGACAACACACACAGCTTGTTTGAATATTCAAATTAGGAGGGAAAGGGAAAGGGAAAAGGAGGGGAGGGGAGGGGAAGGGAGATGGCAAAAATCCATTGTTTGAATACCGAGTTAAGGGGGTGAGGGATTTGGAGGGGAGGGAAATGAAATGATCAATTTGTGAGAAATTCCTTCCTCCAACATCAGAGAAATTTGGAAGGAAAACTCATTTTTATTCCATTCCCTTCTTTTCATTTCCATTTTTTTTTATCCAAACACACTAACACATTGTTTGGATTGGAGAAAATGGAAGAAAAGGGAGAGAAGTGAAAGGAAGGGGGACAATTTCACGTGTTTGGATAAATGATTGGGGGAGGGAAGGGGACGGAGAGGAAGGGACCATTTTTCCTCCTTATTTAATAAGCTTAATCCCTTCAAAATTAAAAAATTTTGAAGGGAAAATAGAACATACATCTTCTTTTCCTTTCTCTTCCCTCCCCTTCCCCTTCCTTCCCCTCCCCTTCCTTTCCCTCCTTCTATGATATCCAAACATAGTGTTAGAATATGACCTTCAACTCATGTACTTTACCTCTTGTTGGATTCTAAAAAACAGAAATTTAAATTAATAATGTATGTACCTTCAACTTCGCGCCAAAAAACAATACTACCTTCTTTTCATAATTTTTTTCCTTTCAACCTCTTATTTCCATCCATTTTAGAGGATCCGCTTTCATATTTTCTCAGCTTTTTCATGGTTTTTATTACTCCCTATGTCCTTTTTTACCCGTTATATTGAATTTTTTAGGGTTAAAATTCATAAACTTTGACCACCTCTTTATATTAATGAAATAATTATGGTGTCAGAACTTTTTTAGATTATTAGTCCTAATGTATATTTTTGTGATATCAACTCATTTTAACTTTTCGTAATAAAAAACTGAAGGATATTAATTGTCTATATTAATGTTTAAATTGTGCAAAAGCAAATGTCCCATGTAATTATAGACGAAGGAATACTACCTTACTAGAAGTTAGGTAATATGGAGAATATATATTACTTTCACTTATCTTCTGTGGTTTATGTTGCTTTTATGATTCTCTCTATATGTCTAATCTGGGAATATCTATCCATAACACTAGTTGGTAGTCACTCTATTTACTCATTGGACATAGGAAATCACAGAGGAACGTTGACTAAGAGAGTCTTTTTTGGGACTTCAAGTACTAACCGGAAATTAGGCTTTTGCTTGAGAGGTATAGATTTGTAAACCGAAGTGTTTGGTCTATTATAGTCAAAATAACTGCATTACGTGACTCCAAACATTTCACAAAGTTCATATGGAGAATTGGTTGGTTAATTGATCAATTGATGACCCACGAATTGCATTTAGAAACTCAAGACGCTGAAAGTTCCTACAAATATGCATCAGCACTAAAGGTCAATGAATGGGATGATTCTGGCCTTGATGTTGAAGAAACTAGGAAGATTAATGGGAAGTTCAAAATGCTGCACCAAACTGAAATCGAACAAAAATAAAGCTAAGAAATCTTCTAGCAAAGTAACTTAACTTGCATAATTGTTACAAGTGTTCCAGTTTAGAGTACTACATATTTTGCTGGAACACTTGTGTGTTAGGGAAATAATGAAGGGTGGTATGACTAACCCACAACAACAAACAATGACTAACAGAGAGGCAACAAGTAAGCAAACAAACAAGAAACTAACTATAAGTAAGGAAACAAAAAGAAAGACAAGGATTACCGGTGGCAAACCGAGATTCGGGGAAAAAACCCACCTCTATACACTTTGTATTTCAATGAAGGATGATGAAGAACAAGCACTTGCATCAATGGCACACCATTGCAATGTCGATCACAAACTCAAAAACCCTAACTTTCCTAGAATTATAATTTGAAGTATGACATAAACAACCCCTAACAATTGCTCCCAAACTGTAATCAACTCACTTAAAGTTTGCAATTAGGTTTAATGTGCAAAAAACGCTCTCTTATGTAAACTTGGGGTAAAAAGGGGAGTAGTTATACTCTCCCGCAAAAACGGTTGAGGAAATAACAGGGCAAAACCAGAACTTAGGTCGCGACCTGCCACTGGGGTCGCACCTCTCGACCAGAGCACGTCGCGGCCCGTACACCTAGTCGCCCCCTGCGACCAGCAGCAGCCAACAGCTCCAAACAAGCACGAACTCCTTCACAGCGACACCTATCACGACTCACGACGACCTTCTTTCTTGACCATCTCCACACTAGACCCCAACAATCTCCCACTTAGAGGTCGGTCTAAGAAAAATGCACCCAACACCCCAAACAACCACGTGAAACATCATCATCCATCCTCCATTCAACTCCTACTCAACAAGGAAGTAACACCGAGGTTTCCTCCAACCTCGGATCAAACACATCACATTTCTCAAGGGACTTTACCTTGGTTCTTGGGCAAGCAATGCTCCCATGGTCCCACATGAACTCAACGCCCTTAGTGATACAACTCAAGCTTTGGGACTTTCCACATGTTCTCCGAGCACTGTTTCCATGCTCTCCCTCGAACAACACACCCTTAGATTGTGCCACACACACAACACCCTTGTGTGCCACCTTCACCTCGTGCGTTTGCTGGTCTATTTTCATCATTGAGACACCGACTTTATCATCACGGTTCTCTTTCAATGATCTACTATCGATAGCTTTTCGACCGGGCGACACCTTCCATGAAGAACTACATCCCAAACCTCTGGCTACCTTTGTGCTTCCCAAGGTGTACAAGGTATCATGCTTTGTCCCACGGGTTTCAACACGAGCCCCTTTGACAACCCTCCAAGAACCTTCCTCAAACACAACCTTGTAGCCGGCATTTTTGAGTTGACCAACCGATATCAAATTCTTCAACTTTGGGATATACTTGAGATCCTTCAGCTCCAACAAGCCCCCATTCTTGAATTTAACACTTACCTCACCACTCCCCAACACCTTCATATGCTCACCATTTTCAAGGTGAGCATCTGCAATCAAGCCTCCGAAACAACCCCTTGCACGATGTAAAGTGTAATGAAGAACCGAAATCAAGGACCAAAGACTTCATGGAGAAACCCGAGCTTACACACAAAGCATCGAAATCATACTCCGACATGGATGAAGCTTCACCATCTCGATCCTCAACTTGGCCCTTCCTATTCACCTTCTTCTTCAACGGACACTCTCTCCTCATGTGTCCCTTCTCACCACAATTCCAACACAACACATTTACACCATTAAATCTCCTCGGCCCTCTATTCTTGGATCTCCCATGATGACTAGTGCTCCCACCTTGTTGCCTTCCTCTTCCCCTTCCATCACATGTGTGGGCCTCTCCAAACGAATCCCATATTCTTTCCTTCGAGTGCCGTCACTCAAGATTCAATCCCTCACATCATCACATTTTATCTTCTCTTTGCCACAAGAGTTTCTAATCGCGGCCGCCACCGTTTTCCATAACTAAGGCAAAGAAGGCAACATGATCAACGCCTTAACCTCATCGAACTTAGTATCCACCGAAGAAAATTGGCCCAATATTGAATTGAACTCATTAATGTGTTATGCGGCCGAGCTACCATCATCCTTCCTCAACTCTAACAACTGGTGCATCAAGTAAACCTTATTCACCGCCGAGTGCTTCTCATACAAACTTGACAACGTTTTCATCAAACCACCAGTTGTTTTCTCATCCTTAAAATTAAATCTCACACTCCGGATTAGGGTTGTTCAAAATTCGGTCCGGACCGGTAAAGTGGACCGGACCGGTCACAACCGGTCCGGTCTTCGGGTCAAAGATTTTAATTTTCCGGTCTTCGGTCCGGTCCGGTCCAAAACCCTGTAAAAATCGGTCTTGGACCGGACCGATTTTTCATTCAAAAATATGAATATCGAAGATCAAAAAATATAATTTTCTCCTTTTGTATGTTTTAGATTATATTTTATTAGTAACCAATTTAGATTAAAGTCTCAAAAAAGACCTTGAAAAATTCATTTTGAAGATTTACTTTTATAATATTTCCTTATAATGATCAAAAGTATTAAAAAGAGTGTTAAAAAGTGAAAAACCGGTCTAATTCGGTCCGGCTCAGGGTTTGGCCCGGTTTTTCCAGTCCGGTCCGGTCCCGGTCCAATGAAAAATCGGTCCGGTCTTCGGGTCTTAAATTTAAGAATTCCGGTCTTCTGTCCGGTCCGGGTTTGGACCTGTGAACAGTCCTACTCCGGATTAATGTCAATCTCACAACACCAAGTGCCTTCCTATCCAACACTTTCCAATCTTCATCCTTCACAGTACGCAGTTTCTTCCCAACAAGAGGTTCACGAAGGTCCTTTTGATACAAATAATCCTCTATTGCATTTTTAAAAGTCAAAATCCTTCCCATCAAACCTCTCAATCCTTGTTTTACTCTTTTCCATTGTTTAAATCAAATACAAAGTTCAAGATTTAGAAATTTCAATAACAAACAATTGAAATACTTTACAAACACTCAAATTTGAACAAACACCAAAAAAATTGAAACTCTAAAACCAACAAATTTTAGACTTTTCAATCACAAATAACCAAGTTTTACAACACAATCAATCCCAAATAACACCACAACAACCGTAGCTCTAATACCAATGACTAACAGGAGTTCTTGTGATTGACCCACAACAACAAACAATGACTAACAAAGAGGCAACAAGCAAACAAACAAGAAACCAACTATAAGTAAGGAAACCACAAGAAAGACAACGATTACTGGTGAGAACCCGAGCTCCGGCGGAAAACCCCACCTCTATACATTAAACAAATCCGTGCGGGCTAGACCCAAAGCGGAAAATATCATTCTAATGTGTGTATGAGCGTGAGTTGGCGGCCCAACAAATGGTATCAAAGCCGGGCGATTCGGTCTAGGACGGGAGGCTGCCGTCCCGTGGCGGTGTGTGGGACTCCCTCATGTGTCCTCGAAATTAGTGATCTGGTGGGCCCTTGTATCGAAAGTCCTTCAGATGGTGTGTTCATCTGTGTTGAACGGAGGATGCCCTAAGACTGGTGGTTGTTGCCCTGTAGCTCGTGGTCGGAGCGAGTGGGCATGTTGTCCAGTTAGTCGTGGTCTGGTAGATGTTTTACGGTCAGATGGTTGTCCCTGTAACTCAAGGAGATCGAGTGGACATGTGGCCGAGAGCGAACAGTGGTAGCTTACGATGTAGTCAGGCGGCGGGTCTCGTGGGAAATATCGTTTGGGCACTAGGTCATCCAAGTACATAACTAGCCATTTGTTTCAATTTCCTCACTAAAAATTAAGGAATGTAATTAATTAATGTAGAGGACACAATTTCATGAACTGGTAAAGGGTAAGGTATTTCGTAATCCTCCAATGGCTTATTTTGCATTAGTGTCGTTAGAGATTTTAATAATTTTTCAAAAATAGCTAAACCTTTCACTCAATTGTTTCTTAAGGATGCCCATTTATTTTCACTGATGCTTGTGTGGAGTGTTTAGATAGGATTAAGAAAGCATTGATCACTGCCCCCATTATACAACCACCTGATTGGGATCTTCTCTTTAAGATTATGTGCGATGCCAGTGAGTATGATGTTGGGGCAGTATTTGGCCAAAGGAAGGATAAAGTGCTCCATGCTATTTAGTATACCAGTATGACTTTGAAGAAGCCCAGGTTAATTATGCTACAACAAAGAAGGAATTGTTGGCTATAGTTTACGCTTTGGACAAGTTCGGACCTATCTGATAGGTTTGAAGGTGATAGTCCACACTGACCTTGCAGCACCTAAGTATTTGTTGGCTAAGAAGGAGGCCAACCTCGATTGATTCGATGGATATTGTTGCTACAGGAGTTCGACTTAGATATCAGAGAAAAGAAAGATGTGGAGAACGTGGTTGCTGACCATCTCTCCAAGTTGATGTTTGAGTCTTCTTTTGATTTTCCGATAGATGATTGTTTCGCTGATGATCCATTATTTTCAGTCTCTTGCCAGTCCCCCTGGTATGCTTATTTTGCCAATTATTGGGTTGGTGGTTCTCATCCTCCGATCTTACCTATCAGTAGAAAAAAAGTTTTATCATGACCCAATTGGAAGGGCGCTTGGCCCGATCAGGTGGGCGACACGAAGAGGCAATTTTATTCTCCGACTTATTTTTATTCGCTTTCCTAGGCTATTATAAATACTTTTTAGTTACTTTTTGCAAACATCTTTTCATTATCTAATACATTGTTAAGAGTTTTAGAGAGTTTTTATAGTTTTCTACTTCGTATGACACCGAACCTTTGGATCGTTTTTAATAAAGTTATTCATTTTCGTAAATTGGTATTCCTCTTTATTCTAGCTTTCATATTCATCTCTTATTGCTTCAACATAGTTTATTATTCATTATGAAAAGTGTTGATTTTTATATCAGTTTCATTGTCTTTCCTTCGAATAAGAGTGAGTAGTCTTCTTTCTAGGGTTTTAGGGAGGGAAGTTATGTTTATCCCATGATTGATACTTAAATTACTATAGTTTCTAGGTTGTGATTAGCGCTTGTAATGTGATTGTTTCTTGATTTGTGATTATCGTTATTGTGCAGTTTTATTGATTGCATCTGGTTAATAATCAGTCGTACAGACCGGTCTTACTTTTAGAGGCCTAAAACACACTTGTGATTCTGATTATGTTTGCTATCATACGATATTAAGTTGAATTATGGACGTTAAGACCTAACCATAGGATTGACGCTTGCTCTAATCACTCGACTCTAGACCTATGTATTATTAGTTGTTTGACCTTTGATTGGTATAAGCATGGTGGACCGAATTATTGCCCTTGGCTTTTAATTTTAAAAAAATTCTCGTATTAATCCTAATTTCATTTGTTTAATATTAGTTTGGATTTGTTCATTTTAAATAGTAATGATGTTTTTTTTTCTTTTTACATTGATGTTTATTTGGTGATATTTATTTTATTTGAATGAATGGTCATTTTATTTGATAATATTGGACATGTGGTTTTTATTAAAGTGCATATATGTTCATCTATATGGGTTCGGGGAAAGGAAGACATGGTATGCAAGCTCAAACGGAATCTATATGGGTTGAAACAAGCTCCAAGACAATGGTACAAGAAGTTCGATAGCTTCATGTTATGCAATGGGTTCGTGAGAACTGATGGTGATCATTTTTGCTACTTTCAAAAGTATGTAGATGGTTATGTCTATATCTACTTTTGTATGTTGATGATATGTTCATTGCAGGGACTAGCATTAAGTTTGTGAATGATTTGAAAAGAAAGTTGTCGGTGAGATTTGAGATGAAAGACTTGAGTGAGGCCAAGCAAATAGTTGGCATGAGGATCTCTAGGGACTTATCGGTGGGTTTGTTGAGGTTGTCTAACGAGGAGTATGTCAAGAAGGTGATAAAACCGTTCAACATAGTTGATACAAATCCTCGTAGCTCACCTCTTTCGTTGGACCTCATATTGACTAAGGAGGATTCACCCAAGACAAAGGAAGAAAAGGAAAGGATGGCCACTTTTCCTTGTGCTTCGGCCATGGGAATTATAATGTATGCTATGGTTTGCACTAGGCCCAACATTGCCCATGCGGTGGGAGTTGTGAGTAGATTCATGTCAAATCCGGGTGAGCGACATTTGGAGGCCGTGAAATGGCTCTTGAGGTGCTTGCTGGGTACTTCTAGTATAACTCTTTTCTTTGGAAGGAATGGAGTTGTTCTTAAAGGTTTTGTTGATGCCAATTTCGGGGGATGCTATGACTCAAGCAAAAGCACTTCGGGGTACACTATTGGTGGTACGACCATTAGTTGGATGGGAAAACTTCAAAAGTGTGTTGTTATGTCTACAACGGAAGCCGAGTATGTTGTTATGTCGGAGGCGGGGAAGGAGATTGAGTGGTTGAAGAGTTTCCTTGAGGAAATGGGTATGAAACAAGAGGTTTGTGTGTTGCATAGTAGCCAAAGTGCGGTGCAATTGACTAAGAATCCTATGTTTCACTATCGCACTAAACCCATCAAGAGGCGGTATCACTACACTAGGAGTCTAGTAGAGGATAGTTCTATGTGTTTGAAGAAGATTGTCAGATCAAAGAATCTGGCGGATATGCTCAAAAAGGTTGTTACTTGTGAGAGATTGGGGTTGTGTAGGACCTCAATTAGGTTCCATCCATGAGTGGTGGATGGTTGTAATGGTGGGCGCTATGGTGAAACATTGAGGTGATGATTGATGATGAGAGATGTGTAGGGGATGTTGGTACTTGGTAGCATGGCACTTAGACCGATCTCCAAGTGGGAGATTGTTGGGTCTTTGGTGTGGAGATGGTCAAAAGCCTTGGTCGCGAGGTGTGGAGATTCTCCTGAGTAGCGAAGAGAAGCTGTAAGCACGGAGGAGTTTTGCACCCCAGTCGCGGCCCGCGAAATAGGTCGTGCGACGTCCTTCGCGACTCGCGACAGGAAGCTGACCCAAAGTCCCTGTTTTCGCATTTTGCGGGATTCGTTTTATTTACGGGAATGGTATAAATACCCCCCTCTTTTCCCCATTTGTATGTATGTATGACATAATTTCACACATTTCAAGATACTAGAGAGAATTTCTAGGGTTTTGTTTTAGTGTGTGATGAGCTTGACTTAGCTTGTATCTCTCTCAATCAATCATTAAAGCGATACTAGTACAAAGTGCTTGTGGGTTTTTACTCCCCAATACTCGGGTCTTCCCACGGTGCCATTACTTACTCCTCTCTCTTATTTGCTGCTGCTTTGCTTGCTTGTTTTGTTGTTGGCTTCCATTGATTATTGTTAGTAATTGCAAAGTGGTTTCCACTTGATTCTATGTTCTCAACAGGGACAATGGGAGTATTATTGTAATTTGTATTAGCATTATATATTAACATGATTAGGAAGTAGAAAGATGAGTACCTCTTCTCTGTATGTTTTTGGAGGTATGTCCATAATGCATCGACAATGAGTATGATGTCCTCTACTTCTTTGACATTTATGGACTCATCGAACTGTTGACAAATGCTCTTGAGTATATCGGCTTTGTTATAAGATCGAGAGACAGTGACCCAAGCCCGCAATTGGAATTGTCCTTTAATCTCATCGTACACTTTCCGGACAAGCGTGGTTTTTCCAACACCACCCATACCTGTCACTGCTACACAAGATCGCTTCTTCTTTTTTTGATATTGCAAATCCAATAACTTCCTTATTTCTTTCTCAGGAACATCAAGTCCCACAAGCTGCGACTGATCCGTGTTATAACGGAACAAAATCCGAGGATCTTCCAGCTCCTGGGAAGTCTCCCCAACTTGAACTTGCCCATCATTTCCCTTCAAATTCAGACTCTCTAATTTGTTTTTTGCTTCTCTGATGTTGATAATAATTTGGTGCCTTGGCCATAACTGCTTCACACATCCCACAGCTTGTCGAAAACACCTCCATATTTCCTTCATCATAAGGGTCAACCCCTCACAGATACTCGCATTGCTTTCATTTTGGAGGAGTTCGTATCTGTCAACCACATCCTCGAACTGGTACATGATGCTTCTCACTATTTTAACTTGTTCCTTGATGTCGTCGTTCTCGTCTGCCAGAACCTCAGCTTTCTCTAAATATTTATGGATGATCTCCAACTTCTCTTTCACATTCTCGATATCATTGGGAAGCTCATATATGGATCGAGCCTCTTGCTTGATGAGCGGTAATACGTACTGCGCCCCAACATTCAGCAATTCAGTACCCAAAATCGCCATCGCCATTTTTGTGGTCTCTCTCTTTTTTTTTTATTTGTACCAATAAAACTCTATATTAGTGAGATCGTTGATTAGCTTCAACAATCATGTCTAAATTATAAAGGGGAAGAGAGGGGTGGATGTCAAAAATAAAACACATAAAATAGAATAAATAAATTGCAAAATGGGAAAATAATTATATTAGGTGACAATAAAACTCCTCTAATCATCGAAGCAGCCCTACTTTGGAAGGTGGACCTAAGCTGTCACATAACTCCGCTTCATAGAAGCTTTTCACTATTTTATTTCACAAGTAGTGTAATAAACAATAAGAATAGATAAGTAGTGTATTTTCAATATTCCCTAGTCCCTCCATATTAAAATACTGAAAGCATTTTCTGTTTGCAAGGTTCGACCATTAATATTAGTTATACATTATTAAGATTTTAAATTCTAAAATTTAAGAAATATTGAGTGAGTTGACGCTACTAATACTATGCTATCCCTTATTTCCTTTTTCGTCATTTCAAAAATATGAGTCGGATTGGGTCGCGTTCATAAATGGATTTCTATAAACAAGTTGAAATATTTGTGATCGAACCTGACCTGTTTAGTACTTAAATAGGTCAACCTTGAGGTTGACCCAATTATATTTTTTCCAACCCAACCTCTTATTTAAATGGGTCAACCCATTTAAGTTTTCAATCCTCAACTTACTATTCATCTGCATATGTACGACCAATTAGCAAAGTTTAGACTGTCATGTTAATTGTTAAGTACGAACCTACATTCTCATTTCATTTCTCACCAGCATGCCCAACAAAATTTAATTAGAGAATGTACAACAAAGTTTAATTAGGAAGAAGTGGAAGTTTTGGGACTGTGGGAGGGGAGGGGAGGGAAGAGGTGAATAGTAGAGCTTGTGAAGGGGGGTTGGGAATAGGGATGTCAATAGGGCGGGGCGGATGTTGGCATTCCTATCCCCATCCCCGCCTGAAAAACTCATCCTCATCCCCGCCCCATCATCCATGACGGGGGAAAATCTTGTCCCCATCCCCGCCCCAGTGGGGACAAGATAAAATCTATCCCCGCCCTATCCCCGCGCGAATCCCCTCACCCGTCCCATCCCCGCGTGAATCCCCGCACCCGCCCTATCCCGCGCGAATCTCCGCACCCGTCCTTTCCCCGCCCCAATCTATTAGGGTTAAGGGAGAGGAAAAACAAAAGTTCAAAAGTAATTTTGGATTTTAGCTTTTGGGCCTTTGGAAAAAAAAAGTATCAAATGAAAGCAGTAAACATCTAATAACATTTAGGATTTTAGGCCCTTGGAGAATAACTATGGCGGGGCTCAGACGGGGCGAGCGGGTGGGGATGGGGAGGGGCGGGCGGGGATGGGGCTGTAGGAATTCATAGATGCGAATAGCGGAATTTCAGGAAACAATTTCCTAACATCTATGACAGAATCGCATGCATAACAATATATGAACCGATACATAGAGTAGAGAATACACAGCCTTTTATTCACGACTTGAACAGGTATGTAGGGTTTGAATACTACAAAGTATTATTGCAGATCTGGTTACTTTAGAGATAAAGAACTACAATTGTAATTCCTCTACTTAGTCCACGAACACCGATTAATACCCACGTCTGCTAGAACGGAAGAGTATGAACTATTCACTCTCTTGCTTTTGATGGGATAGGCGCCTAGACTAAAGAGGGAGAAGGGTTTTTCTTTTTCTCTCTTTTGTGTCAAGTTACTGACTAACTGAATTGTTTCATCTATCTTCTTATTATATCTATATATAATAAATAGAGATTATGTTAAGAGAAAAGGTAAAACTAAAACCCTAATCACCCTAATAGTGGCCGGCCCTTATAAGCCTTTATGAGCTTATAATTTATTTATTAATCAGTGTTACTCTGTGTGACCTCATATGATTAATTATCTTAGTTGTAGGCCCAAACCAATTTGTCTACAAACAGTAATTTATTCTCTAGCAAGCAAGTACGGTTACTAAAATAATTAACTACATTATCTCCATAAATTCAATCCTATTTATATTTAGTAATTGCGAAAATTGTCTAAGGACATATTCCTTCAATCTCCCACTTGTCCTTAAGACAAGTACGCAATATTAAATTCCTTAAGTCTCTTAATGCCAAATTTGATAACACGATGTTATATACTCAAATATGTTTCTTGATCACCGAGGTTGAATTGTTCAACTGAAGATCAACTCTTTAATCTCATTTTAGCATGGCCATGCGTTTTTACAATTCTCCCTCATCAAGAGGCCCAGGCACCATTCCTATAAGATAGGAGGACTTATTCAATCTTGTATGACCATAACTCCCACTCAATTCTTAGCCAACCTGAGCATTGCCTTTATAACCTCCTTTTACGGCACGGTGTTTAACAATGTCAAAGCTAAACTAATCATATCATGGTTATTAAGACATACTCATGTCCAAGGAATCTATTAAATATAGACATTTCGATTCTACTATTAGAATCTAATTATGTCAAGTCTCAATGTATCAACCATACATCCATATTTGTTAATTTGACATCCCTATGTCTCCATAGCCCAAGGAACTGCGCTATCAATTAACATTATGCTAGTCTTTTAACAAGTCACTTATGTCCAATTCAGTGCCTTAGACTAGGGACATATTGTAAACTGTGGTTTTTGTTCACTATATAGGGTTCCGTTCATCACAACGTTTATGATGATCCTATTTCAAAACACAATTTATTTGGACATCTTATTTAATACTAAACCATCAATTAAATAAGAATGTAGATTTTTATTGATAAACAATTCCAAGCATAATCAATGTCTTTACAAATGCAAACATAAAGTAAGCATTATAAAGTCATTCTTTCATATGCTTAAGCCCATAGACTTAGTATGACCTTCATGCTTAGGTCAAGCAACCGGTTCAGTATGCGGATCTCCCACATTCTCATCAATATGAATCTTGCTTATTCTGTATAGAACTCTTACAGCCCATAACTTCTCCATTGGGACAAAGAATGAAACCAGATGGATATCGGAAATCATCTTTGTCACCTTGGTAATTCGTATATGCCTATCTATTAACAACAAACTAAATTTCTCCACCATATACCGATCAATGATCCTCAGTTCTTCGTAAGTACATAAGGATATTCTTTACACTCATCTAGTGCACGTAACCTGGATAAGACTGGTATATGTTGCATTTACTCATAGTATAGGCAACATCTGGGTGAGTGCAAAACATAGCATGCATACATAATGGAACCTAATGCAGAAGCATAGGGAAATTACTCATTCTCTTGACTTCATCAGGTGTCGAAGGACATGGAGTCTTGCCAAGTGATATGCCATGTTTCATGGGATTGAAATCTCTCTTAGAGTTTTCCAGCTTGTACCTAGCAAGAACCTTATCTATATTAGTTCCTTGACTAAGTTCAATCGGCCTTTTAGAACTATCTCTATAGATCTTTATTCCCAAAATATACTCTGTCTCTCCTCAGTCTTTCATAGATAAACGATTTTTAAGCCATCCTTTGACTGCCTCAAGCACGACTTAATCATTTCCTATGAGAAGTATGTCATCCACATACAAGACTAAAATTGTTATATTACTCCCACTCAATTTCTTGTATACACAAGATTTCTCTTCATTTATGAGGAAACCAAAATTTTTGATTGCCTCATCAAATATGAGGTTCTAACTCCTGTATGCTTGCTTCAATCCATAGGATTTCTTAAGCTTGCATACCTTCCCTGAATTTGCTGGATGTTTAAAGCCTTGAGGTCGTGGCATATACACATCCTCTTTCAAGAATCCGTTCAAGAAAGCGGTTTTCACATCCAATTGCAAGGATTATCCTAATGGATGGCTACTGGGGAAAGGTTAAATTCATGGTTTATACCATGAATATGACGGAAACCTTTTTCCACTATCGTAGCTTTGGAAACACTAATATTTCCATCTTTGTCTGTTTTCAATTTGAAAATCCATTTGCATCCAATGAGTCTCACGCCATCAGGAAAATCAACCAAGTCCCATACTTGATTTTCAGAACTAGATTCCATTTCGGATCTCATGGCTTCACGCCATTTCTAGGACTCCTGGCCCTCCAAAGCATCTTTGTAGCTGATAGGCTCACAACTTACTACAATCGTTATTTTAGAACTTTCCGTCGAAAGAAAATTAACATATTTTCTTGATGGAATGGTGATCCTATGAGATCTACGTAGGGGAACAACAGAAGAAGAATCTCGGTCGTTTAGACTCAGAAGCTTCGCATGGATTCGATCCAAGTGGGACGATAGGAGGTTCGTGGATAGGATTCACTACCCCTCCAACATTTTCATGATGGGCCGCCTCTAATGAGGTGTTAACCTCACCCATTTGTTGCTCATCTCGTATTTCTTCGAGATATATACATTTCTCCCACTTGTCTTCTTGGAAATAAACTTATTTTCAAGGAAGACACCATAGCGAGCAACAAACAATTTGTTTTCGCTACGGTGGTAAAAATAATGTCCCTAGGTCTCTTTGGGATATCCCACAAAGAAACACTTTTTAGATTTGGGTGCTAATTTATCAGATAGTACACGTTTAACATAAACTTCACACCCTGAACCCTTAGAAAAGACATTTCAGAAACGGTTCTGACAATATCTCATATGGAGTCTGATCTACTGCTTTGGATGGAGTCCTATTGAGTGTAAGCGCAATTGTATCAAGAGAAAATCCCAAAAGAGATATAGAGAAATCAGCAAGACTCATCATGGATTGTATCATATCTAATAGGGTGCGAATCCTTCTCTCGGAAACACCATTGAATTGTGGAATTTCCTGTTGAAGTTCATTGTGATAATATTCCACAATCTTTCAAATGATCACCGAATTTTTTACTCAGATATCCCCTCCATGACCAGATCATAAAGATTTAATCTTCTTGCCAAGTCGGTTTTGTACTTCATTTGGAATTTCTTTGAACTTTTCAAAGGCCTCCAACTTATGCTGCGTGAGGTAAACATATCAATATGTGCTTACATCATCAGTAAAAGTAATTAAGTAACTTAGCCTCCCCTAGCCAATGAATTCTTTGGTCCATACACATCAGTATGTATGAGGGCGAAGAGGTCATTGGCCCTTTCACTCGAACTAGTGAAAGGAGACTTTGTCATTTTTCCCATTTAAGCAAAACTCACACATCAGATGATTCAAAATCAAATGTTTTGAGAACTCCATCTTTATGTAATTTCTCAGTTCGCTTTGTACTTATGTAGTCTAATCGACAATGTCGTAGGTGTATTGGATTTAATTCATTTGACTTATGTTTCTCGTTGTTTTTATAGATGTGTGTTTTTGTAGAACATACAAACCATTTGATAACTTAGTAGAGATACGGAACATATCATTCAAATAAGCAGAAAAATAATTTTTCTTTATTGTGAATGAGAAAACTTCATAATCCAAAACAGAAACTGAAAAAGTGTTCAGCAATATTTTAAAACATAACAACAATTATTAAGTCTCAAAATAAATCTATAATGTAAAGATAGACTGAAGACTCCCACTGCCTAGGCGGCAACTCGAGCTCCATTGCCAAATTGCAATTCTACCTCTCCCTTAAGCGTGTCTCCTACTTCTTTTTAGATCCTGCACATTACAGATAATGTGAGAACTACATCTAGTATCAAATACCCATGATGCAAAATTAGTTTAACTTATCTCTATAACATAAATACCTAAAGAAGAAGCTCTAGTCTTCTTGTACTCCAGATACTTAGGGCAGTTCCTCTTCCTATGACTCACCTTATGACAATAGTAGCACTCATGTATTGCTACTATGGCTTTAGGTGTTGCCTTTGGCTCCTCAGAAGTGTTGGGCTCAGCAACTTGTTTGCCTTTGCCTTTACCCTTCTTAGACGGAACTCCGTGCTTCTTGAGCCCCTTGCCCTTTTGCACCATGAAAACATTCTTATGCTCTTTTATGGGCTCAGTAGGCAAGCTCCTTTCATCCTGAATCAGTATACCATGCAACTCTTGTATGGTCATTTCCCCTCCTTGCATATAGAAGTTCAAACTAAAGTTCTTATATGCATCAGTGAGTGAATTGATGATCATATCAATTGCTATCTCTTGGGGATAGGAAAATCCCCACTTGGTCATGTGCTCAAAATGACTAATCATATTGAACACATGGGGACCAACTGATTTCCCTTTCTCCATTTTACACTCAAGAAGCTTGCGGTTCACTTCGAACCTCTCCAACCTAGGATGCTTTTGAAAAATGGTTCGTAACTGTTGGATTATTGTATAGGCATCCATTCCATCAAAACGTTTTTGAAAGTCGGGTTCCATACATGCAAGCATCAAACATGTGACAGGCAAAGATTTGTTTATGAGTATTTGCCTAGCTGTCCTATCAGCTTGGCCAGAATTCTCGGCAGGTTCAGGAATAGGAGTTTTAAGAACAGTTTCTCTCCTTTCATTTCTGAGAACTATTCTCAGATTTCTCTCCCAGTCTAGGAAGTTCTATTGGTTGAGTTTTTCTTTTGCAAGAATAAAGCGCAAATTATAGCCAGAGTGGTTGTTGTTATTGTTAGACATGACTACAAAAAATAGTAAACAAGCATTCAATCAAAAAAGTTTATCAACGATGGTTATTTAAACAAATTTAAACAACTATTAATACTTTATTCAAAATATAAAACCCCATATTGAATAAAGAAATAACCAAAATCCCCTCCCACTAAAATTAAACGGACTTTGGCCCTGCCTTTAAAGATAGTGATTGAGGTAAGTAAACCACTTTTACTAATTATAACAATTTATAATTCTTGGTAGATAGGTTAATAACTCTTTATTAATTCCTATCTCACTACTTCAAAATCCAAAACTTTGTCTTTTGATGATTTTGTTGAGTCAAACCAAACATTAACATGTTAGTTTCAAAAACCTACCCTACTATCCTCGGAATTATGAGCAACACCCTGCTTTGGCAGAACCTATTACTCATGATCTAAGGCTTTATAGGTGTTGTTTGGAAAAGCATTTAAACTCAATATCACCTTTGGGGACTCAAGTTTATTATGTTGGTTATATTAAAAGGTGAACACATTACATATATAACCACACATAAACTTGAGCGAGCATTTAAATGAAACTAAACGCATAAGCAATCAAAGAAGAACTTAAAACGCGATCCTGGTATGGCCCCTAAATCTAGAAAATCTAATCTTCATGAATCCTCCCTTGGGACTTTCTTGGATCTCCATCCTTGATTCTCCACGGAACTTCAATCTTGATCTTCATTTAAATTATTCTAAGCAAAGAATTTTAATTACAAAAATACAAACGATACGCAGATCGTATTTTAATTACAAAATTATATAACGATGCACAGATCGTATTTTCTATCCTAGTTTGGGACATACCAGTCACGATTGTGCAAATATAATATCAAACATATTATAATATACATCTAAGCAAAAATTATAATATCATCATATTATAAAAGATATTCGACGCAATATAATATCAGACATATTATATTTATCCATGAAAGAAATATAATATCATCATATTATAAATCATAAATTATTTACTCCATTAACGTTTAATGGGTAAATAACAAATATTTCAAAAATATACGCATTAATTTAGAAAATAAAATGCAAGTAAAAAATAACACAATTATATAAATACAAAATTTATTTACTCCATTAACGATTAATGAGCAAATAAAACTTTCCATTATAATTTTTAAAACTTAACAACTTTAAGTTGGAAAAATTTAGGAAACATTAATCGAATTAATAATTTTCCTAAAATTAGCCATCTTAACAAAATTAAGAATATAACTAATAAGGAAACTTTCATTCTTTTAATTCAATTACAATTTTAATATCATATTAATCTCCATTAATATTAATTTGCATGATTGGAAATATATGAATTTTGCCCAAAGAAACCATAAATCAGAATTTTAATCAAAATTAATAAAAAAACCAAAAAATAAATAATAGATGGACTGAACTAGGCCCGGCCTTTAGCCCGCAGCCCAGCCCAGAACTACTACAAAATGCATTATATTTCGGCACATATAGCTCGGCACAGCCTACTAGCGTTGGACTATTTTTACTATACTCCATGTTTTCGCGACACACTTTAGCGCCGAAGTGAATTCTCGACAGCATAAAGTGCCAAGAATTTAATTAGACTAAGCGGGCTTCTAAATTTTGGGAGAAAGCAAAAGCGGGAGTTTAAATTTTGCTGACATCTTACTCTCTCTCCTCCCTTTTGCCCTAACTTCTCGTCTCCTCCTTCCTTCTTCCATCCTCCCCATCCTCTGTTTTCAGTTTCATATTCTTGTGCAATTCTATCTCTGAATCTTTTTTTCCTCGACCAGCAAAAAGAATCAGTTCCGACGGCATCCAAGTCTCTTTGAAGACCCAACAAGGTCGGTGCCAATATTCTGATTTTTCTGTTCTGTTGAAGTATAGAACTAGGTTGGTTAGAGTTGTTAGTTGTTTCTTTAATTCAAGGATTAGTTTGTTATTCAAGTATTAGTTTGTTACTTAGAATCTTGTATTAGTTGATTAGATTGTAAAGCTATAGTATAAATAGCCTAATAGGTTGTAACTCATTACTTACCACAACATAATACAATGTAGTCATGTTTGCTCTCTCTTTTCTCTTCCTTTTTACTGCTTCTCTATTTTTCCCTCTTTAAGCTTCATGATTCCATTAATGGAGTTCAACCTCCATCTCCATTCATGAAATCTAACATGGTATCAGAGCGGGACGAATCCTAGCTCATATTTTCCGCAAAATCTCAACAAAAATTTCAATTTCTTCATCAGATTAAAATCCCCAATTCCTTAAACTCTTTGTTCAATATTTCCTCGAATTAGGCTCGAATTTGAACATTTAGTATGCAATTAACCCAAATCTCTTCCGTTTTTTTGTTCATCTAGTGTTAATTCAATCTTGGATTGAATAATTTCTCGATTCTTTGAATTTCCCCAATTTCTAGGGTTCTTATCCCTTCACAAAACTAATTCAGTTCATTTGTTTTTCTCTTCAATTGACTCTGTTAGATTGAATCTAGGGATTCAATTACTCCAATTCTTTCGATAGCTTTCTTTGATTTCATATTGGAATCATTTTCGAAATTCTAATTATCTGATTCAATCAGTTCATTTGCTCGATTTACTTGACAAACAATTCGTTTTTCAGTTTGATTTCTACTTGAAATCAATTCAATTGACTTAGCAGAATCTGCGTTTTGCCATCCATTTGGAGTTTTGCGATCTACGAATCTGCAATTTATTGGCGAACATGAGGATTTCACGAATTTACTCACTCGAACCTTCTGTCAAATTTCTGGGCTCAACTAGATATCTGGGCTGCTCAGCTTCAGGCGAACGTCTTGTTTAGGCTGCAAGAGATGGCGACCTACAGGAAACCAAGGCGTTATTGGAGTACAATCATCGTCTTGTGAGGTACTCGACTTTTGGTGTTAGAAATTCCCCTTTGCATTACTCTGCAGCTCAAGGTCACCATGAGATTGTTTCTCTTCTGCTCGAGACTGGAGTTGATATAAATCTAAGGAACTATCGCGGCCAGACTGCTTTGATGCAAGCATGTCAGCATGGTCACTGGGAGGTTGTTCAGACTCTGATTCTATTTAAAGCCAATATTCAAATGTCCATTCAGTGCAGCCATATGAAGTGTTGTGATTCCTCCATCAGCAGGTTTGTTAGTCACTTGGTGGAGGGCACTCGCATTAAATTCTGAACTTTCATAATCGTTGTTTGAATTCTTTCGTAATAGATTCCAAGTGTTAGGAATGCTAGGAATATAATCCACAAGAAGGAGCCTGATACACCTAGTATGCCCATTCAAAGCAGCCAAGTGCAGTGCAGTACCCCCATTAAGATAATCTGCTCTGTGAATATTGCTCTTGTTGACTGATATTGATTTGATGATCGGTGTTTTTTGGAGTTCTGTGAAGTGTTGTTTCATTGGGCAGCCAAAGAAGTTTTTTTATTCACTATGAAAGTGAAAGTTGAAGTCCCTAAATTTTGGCTTTGATTTGGCGTTACAATGTTGGCAGTTGTGCCACTCGTAGTGCAGATCTGTTTGAAGGTATTGTCGCAGAAATTATGGAGCCATGATTTTGGGTGGGACATGGCACATTGTAGCACAATTGAAGTGTGTGCTCACCTATTGATTGTGGGCTATTGGATGATTTTGTTATTGATTGTGCTGTTTGGTGGTGGATGATGCTGTGATTTTAGTTGAAGTTTGGTAAGTCTGTTTGGTGCAGACCTCTCCTTTCCACATGCTAGACGAATCTTGTCCTAGCATTTGCTCAATAAGCAAACTCATAAGCTATGTTGTTGACAGTTGACAGAAATCTCATTTTCGCTGATTGGAAAAGACTAACCTTTCATCTTTATGCAAGTTTACCAAACTCAATAACACAGACTCCACATGATCAAGGTTAAGATTCAGCCCATGAAGAAGTTTTGGATATTTTCTTCAACTTGCTGCATTTAATAAGGAGGATTGCCACTCCAACTCAGTAAAAGGCATAGTTTGTGACCAAGAAGGTCGGTTTTGAGGCCCATAGATGGCCATTTTCGACCAAGAAGGTCAGTTTTGAGGCCCATAGACGGCCGTTTTTCGAGACCCAAAGTGGTCATTTTTCAAAGACCAAGAAGGTCCATTTCGAAGACCCATAGCTGGTCAAGTTTGCCCATAGTGGCTTGTTTTGATGCCCATAGAGGCTTGTTTTTGACCCATAGTTGGTCAAGTTTGCCCATAGTGGCTTGTTTTGATGCCCATAGAGGCTTGTTTTGACCCATAGATGGTCATTCTTGTGACCCATAGAGGTCATTTTGATTGTTCGAATTATTTGAGAATTCGTTCATGTGTTTGATCCATAGTGATCGTATTTTCTTGTTTTGATCATTTTTTTTTACGAATTGTTCAAACTGGAAATGTTTTTCAAACATGTCCAGTTTGCGGGGGGATGTTGAAGTATAGAACTAGGTTGGTTAGAGTTGTTAGTTGTTTCCTTAATTCAAGGATTAGTTTGTTATTCAAGTATTAGTTTGTTACTTAGAATCTTGTATTAGTTGATTAGATTGTAAAGCTATAGTATAAATAGCCTAATAGGTTGTAACTCATTACTTACCACAACATAATACAATGTAGTCATATTTGCTCTCTCTTTTCTCTTCCTTTTTACTGCTTCTCTATTTTTCCCTCTTTAAGCTTCATGATTCCATTAATGGAGTTCAACCTCCATCTCCATTCATGAAATCTAACATGCTCTTGTGGGGTTCTGGAGTGAAATCTGACTTCGTCGAGGAGGCGACGAAGCGAAGCAGGCAAGATCGTGAGAGGCGTTGCCCCTAATCGAGCAGCAAGTTATGTTTTTCCCTTTTCTTTCGCCTGCTCATATGTGTTTTTATTTATTGATTTCTAATCATCATTCTGTTCTTTAATCGTAACTCAATTTGTGTAATTTCGGTAGTGAAAGTGTTTTCTTTTTTATTAATTTAGGTCGAATTGGCGAAGATGTTGGTTGAGAATGGACCGATCATTTGTTTGATGAATGGGCGGAACCTAGTGTTGATGATGATTAGAAAAAAAGCCTTCTTTGATCAGGTCTAGTTTCCATTATTCGATTGACGAGTTTTCTAACTACGTTTTTGTGCTTAGATTTATTGGCATCTGAATTTAGGGTTTTCAATGGTTCTATAGCTAGTCCTACAATGTCATTTCATGCGATTTTGGAACTAAGTGCTAAATAGGCTACATTCAGCTCTATTCCACAATATTCATGAAAAGGGATGATACTTCTTCCATTTGTACTTGACACATAGCTCCCAGGCTTGTAATTTGAGATCATGATAAAGTTAATTAGTTCATAAAATAATTTAAATACAGGTTAACTAAATCACTCCTTTTAACTTTTGTGTATGTACATATTGTGAATTGTGAAAATATTGAGATGGTCGTAATTGCTTTTTGGCTTCTTGATAGCTATCACTTTACATCCTCTGTATTTTCCTTTTTTAGGAAAATATGATTGTAGTTTTGGTTGATGAAATTAGATTGGCTCTTTTAATGTTATATTAATTCTGGGACTTGGTAGAAACTAGAACACCTGTTAATGAAGCAGAATTCCGCGGGTTTGCAGGCTAGTTTGATATTTTAGTGTGCGCTTGTCCAAAATATCCTACTATGCTTATGCTTGAAGCAAATTGTCTATTATGTCTTCATTTTTTAGTTTTTATGCAACATATTACATAACCATGTCTGCCATGTCATTGCAGGTTCACAAAAATGAATCCAAATATTGAGGGACAAGCAAGAAATAGCCGAAACTCAAAAAGAACTTGCTAAGCTTCAGCTTGCAGAAAGATACCTCATCTGCATATCAAGATGAGAGAGCTAGAGTATCTGCCTCTGTGCAAAAAAAAGAATGATGTATCAGATACTCCAAACACCCAATTGGCTCTGGTCCTGCCTAGTCAAATTGCTTAGGAACCTTCTCACCGTGTGGTGCAGCAGTCTGTTCTACCCCCACAACCTTCACACAGACTCATAGCCAACTGTAGCCTAATTACTTGCCTTCTAATCAATTACCAAACCCTCAAGCGCTGTCCCATCCTTCTTATCTTGCAGCTGATGGCCAGTATCGAGTGCCACCGTTAGCACCACAAGATCCTCAACCATCACGAATGCAAGTGAATCAGACTCCACAGACCCAAAGTAAGGTGGGTGAATGATTATACGTGTTATATTGGATTTGATTTCAGCTTTATATTGATCTTATGATAATCTTGAATTTTGATCATATGCTTTTCGTATTACCCGGCACTCGTGATTGAATCGTTGTCCGGTGATCAGTTTAAGTATTAGCAGAATTGCATCTTGTAACCAGAGTTCAGAGGCAGATGAATGATTATACGTGTAATTATTGTTGTCGTTTCTGTGTCGATTTTGTTGTTGTTTGTGCTGTAGTTTCTCGCAGTTTCCGGGCTATAAATGGGGATTTTTTCAGACAGTTTTGGGGCAGCTATGTGATGTGAAGTGGTGTTGATTACAAAAGACTTGTGACCTGAGGTTATCTCACATATTTCTCATGCTGCATGATGTAGACATTGATGTTGTGTTATACCGTGATCTTAGCTAGTTCCTCTTATGAGTTTCCTGCTTAAACCAATGCTTTGTGCACGATTTTAGAATAGTGATTGCAAAGAGGCTATTCCCATCAGACCCTTGATATATAGTATCATCTGATTTCTGTTTTCCTTTTCAGATACGACGAACTGTGTGTGTGCAACTACTACTCGTGCCCTGTTCATCTTTGGGATTCAACTACTGGTAAGGTGTTGTACCTTTATTATAGATCTTCTCTTTCTCTCTCTGTCAGCCCTCTTTTACTTAGGCAGATTTGTTGTAGAGTTCGAATGATTGTATCCTCATGATCTTGTATGTGATGAGGATGAGCATTTTATCTTATTGCCTCTTACAGCTGCGCAAAAATTATTGGTTGAAGTCTTTTAGCTGGTTCAATTTATTTGTGTTCTTTTATTGAACTCTTATCTTTGTGACTTGCACCTATGTTGTCATTCCTGGATACCCCTTTCAAGTTTTTTAGAGTTTGATTAGTCTATCATTTGGTATGGATTTTCTGGAGTTATTTTATTTTATGTATTTTCTGTCTAATGTTGCTTCTTCTACACTGAGTTTCTATGAATTGCGTTGACTGAATCCTCTATCCATCATTGATGCTTTCAGGCTTTGATAGTTTTAGAGTACTTGGTGGCACATAGGTGAAGTTAAAGAACATGCTTACCAAATATCTGTAAAGATTCAACCTTTAATTCAATCTTTGGATTAAAGTCTTGTCCATTTTTATTTCACTTTGACCAGTTCCATGTATATAACTAGAGGCTCCCATTTTTTGTTACTTGTTTGTGATGCTCTAAATTTCCTGCAGACATTGTTCGATTGTCAATATATTGACTCCAGTGGAAGAGATCAAGGAAACAATGTGCGAAGGAAATCTCAGAGCCTTGTGCTTTTAGTGAATGACAAAGAAAGGATACAAGAAGTCCGGCAAAAGGCTGCTTCTAATAGGGATAAGTAAGTTAGTTTTTGTTCATTTTTCTTGCTTTGCGATGCCCCCTGTATCTACTTGCTTATGTCGATTCACGCCATCTCTACTGTTAATACAATGTTCATAATTTTTTCTTATGTGTTGCTTAATCTTCTTGCAGAAGAATGATTTGTGATAACACTTTGATTTGCCTTTATTCGTTAAATGATCAGTCTTTTTCTTTAGCATAGTGCCTTTTTTTTGCTTTGCTGTTTTCCATCTTGGAAATAGTGGCTAGAAACTGTTGTCTTTCAAAATCTGGTACTGATCAAGCATCTGGACATTGGAAATTTTCAGTCCTTCAGATTTTCTGTTTTTCAAATTACTCCACAATTCACCCCTTTTTCAGTTTGAGTATATTGAACATTGGTCTAATTAATTAATACTCAGACAATACATTCATGTTTTTTTTTGGTGCAGTTGTGGGGAAATGCTAATGCAAGTAATCTTAGTTCAAAGGGGAGAAGGACAAAGAAGCTCCAAGCATGGCGTTCTAGTGGTTGGCATTTGCAAAATTAAGTAATCAACGTAAATGTTAGGAATATAACTCTCTGTAACTATTTTCACATGTATTTCTTTTTCATTCACTTTTTATGTAATCTTAATTACAATACTACGATTGTATTATTGATTACTATTTATAATAAGTAAGATTGCTTTATTATATTTTTTTGCCTTAAGCTTATAGTATTATTTGGTCTTTCGATATAATATTCCTTTCTAAACTAAGATTAATAGAGAAGGAAAAAAATGAATGGAAAGAAAATAGTAGTGTGAAACAACATTCTCAATACATAAATGTGCTAAGAAGCTAGACGCTTTAAAATGCCGAGGGTAAGTAGGGACACAAAATAGCGCCGAGATTCTCGGCGCTTTTAAGTGTTGAGAGGTTAGCAGCGGCACACAATTGCGCTGAGAATGTCAGCGGTTTTAAGCGCCGACGCACAGATTCGACTCACAAAAGTGTCGAGAATCTCGGCGCGATAAAGCGCCGAGAAATTCTCGAAGACCCAAATCTCGGCGCTTCCTGAAAGCGCCGAGAAATAAATTCTCGGCGCTTTACTGCGTCGAGATATTGCCTAAAAAGCGCCGAGATACGACGCGTTTTGTAGTAGTGCAGCCCAGCTGCTGACCCGCGAAAAAACAGCACAGATGCTGCTCTCTTCCTCGCAGCCTGCCAAGAAAACGGCAGCACCACGCAGCGCCACCGTGGGGAAAACACCGGCCTTCCACTGCCGGCAAACACCGACCATCAGACGCCAACCATTTGCCGCCAATCGTCGCCGAAAAAAAAAACTTGATTATCAGCCCAGATTTTTCGAAAATATCTGGGTAATTTTCAAACCAAAACAATCGATTTTCGGCTCAAAACAACAAATTTTGGTTTTGTTTTGTGATTTAAACTTACAATAAGTTTATAAACACAATTTGGTTAACAAAGTACAACTCAATTGTAGAAATTTAACCACAAAACGAATTGGGGAAAAAATTAGGGTTTTTAATTGTTTCGAATCAAACTATTTGATTTTGAAACGAAAATCACAATTAAAAATATCAATTTGGAATTCAAATCAAAACAAATCAAAGCCCTAATTCAATTTTACAAAATAAACACATTGAGTGGTTGAATTTTGGAAGCAAAATTTCGACCAAAGTAGGTCGAACAAAGCCAAACATTTTTTTAAAAAATTTATTTTGGACAATTTTCACATAAAATTCATAATTTTATGCTTTTCAATTTATTAATATCAATATATTAATCTTGCAAATTAACACATATTAAAAATCCTCCCTGAATTGAATTAAAATTATGAAGAACATGTTCATATAAAATTATGCAAGAGGCTAAAACTGATACCACTGTAGGAATTCATAGATGCGAATAGCGGAATTTCAGGAAACAATTTCCTAACATCTATGACAGATTCGCATGCATAACAATATATAAATCGATACATAGAGTAGAGAATACACAACCTTTTATTCACGACTTGAACAGGTTTGTAGGGTTTGAATATTGTAAATAATTATTGCAGATCTGGTTACTTTAGAGATAAAGAACTACAATTGTAATTCCTCTACTTAGTCCACGAACACCGATTAATATCCACGTCTGCTAGAACGGAAGAGTATAAACTATTAACTCTCTTGCTTTTGATGGGATAGGCGCCTAGACAAAGAGGGAGAAGGGTTTTTCTTTTTCTCTCTTTTGTGTCAAGTTACTGACTAGCTGAATTGTTTCATCTCTCTTCTTATTATATTTATATATAATAAATAGAGATTGAGTTAAAAGAAAAGGAAAAACTAAAACCCTAATCACCCTAATAGTGGCCGGCCCTTATAAGCGTTTATGGGCTTATAATTTATTTATTAATCAGTGTTACTGTGTGTGACCTCATAGGATTAATTATCTTAGTTGTAGGCCCAAATCAATTTGTCTACAAACCGCAATTTATTCTCTAGCAAGCAAATACGATTACTAAAATAGTTAACTATATGATCTCCATAAATTCAATCCTATTTATATTTAGTAATTGTGGAAATTGTTTAAAGACATATTCCTTCAGGGGCGGATATGGATTAACATCCACCCCCGCCCCATTACCCATGGCGGGGATGGTTTTCATCCCCATCTCCGCCCCATCCCCTGCAAAACCTTCCCCCATCCCCACCTAACTGGAGCGGGTGTGAGGCGGGTCTGCACAAAATCCACCTCACTGACATCCCTAGTTGGGAACAGACTTTCTTAAATTGATATAGCAACACCGCTAATTAAAATAGCGGTTTGGTTTAAATTACTCTACTAATAGCCAATTACTGTTTTTGAACCTTGGCCGCCAATTAGATTAGAGGTTTTGGTTCCAGACGAAAAAAAATCAACGTTACTAGATGACGTGGACTATAAAGAGAGGAAATTTATTTTAAAAAAACGGTAGATAGAAAATTATTTTGGCAATAAACCATATTTGTTATTCGCGTCTATTTGTTTTTGGTGAAGAAAAACTCGCTTCTTTATTATGGGACAAAACTTACCTATAACGAAACTACATTAAAATGGTTTTACAAAAGGACTTGGGTGGACCCGGTCCACAATAGAAATAGTGTAGACCCATTATTTTTCTTCCCAGGGTCTGGTTGGCGAAGCTCCTCCTGCTCAACCCCCAACTTTCTCTCTCCTCTCTTCCACTTCCTTTCTCCTCCAAATTCGTCGGAATCCGATCACCAATGACCGGAGATTCCTCCTCCAAATTCGTCAGTGAAGCTCTATCTACTACAACCTCATTTTCTTATTTTTTTGCTAAACAAGCCATGAAACTTGAGCTAAATTTTCATGAATTTTTTGCATTTTAGATCTGAAATTTTGGTTCTTTTGTTGTTTAGTTATGATTTAGGTTTGATTTTGATGCCTGATTATTTGATGTTGATGTGTGGAATTTGGTTCATTCGGTGTTTTGATTCGAAATTCATCTTCTTTTAGGTACCAACAAATCCAAAATCATCATCTTTGTTTTTGACTCTGTTGCTTCTAAATCCACCATTGATCTTAAATAGCCAATGGAAATTCCATTAAGTGATGTTAATAAGAAGATTATTCGGTGTATGAATGGATGGGATTTTGCTAGGTTTAAGTTTAGGAAAGGGTCTATTACTTTTTATGTTTTTGCTGTTAGAAGAAATGGTGATAAAGGGTTTCAGTGTGGTGAGGATTTGAGATGTGTTTTCTCATCTGTTGTTTCTTGTAAGGATTTCTTGATCATATTGCTATGCTTGCTTTGCCTAATCAAAGGTCTATTAGTACTAATTTTAATTCTTCATCTAATAGTAATAATCGTCCTGTTGCTGCTCATTAAATTTTTATTAAAAGTTTAGTTTTTTAGAAATTATTTGGGGGATTGTTTTGGGTAATGTTTTTTTGGTTGTGTGTGTGTTGGTTATATGAATGAATTTATATTTAATTATGGAGATTAATTTATGGTGGTGTTGGCGAGGGCTATCAAGAATCCAAGAATTGCTTTGTGCAAGACTTTTATTATGGCTGCTGCTGATATCTTCATTGCTTTTAGTCACTTAAATGTTAACTTTTAGTTTTTGTGGCTTTACTTTTAGTTACTAAACCTTAACTTTTAGTTACTAAATGTTAGCTTTTAGTTACAATGGCTTAACTTTTAGTTATTAAACCGTAACTTTTAATTATAAAATCTTAACTTTTGTCAAAAAAAACCTTAACTTTTCATTTATAACATTGAATTTTTTATTACAAAACCTTAACTTTTAATTACAAAATCTAAACTTTTGCTATAGAAACCTTAACTTTTGATTGCTAAATCTTAACTTTTAATTATAAAATCTTAACTTTTGCTAAAGAAACCTTAACTTTTCATTTATAACACTTAACTTTTTATTACAAAACCTTAACTTTTATTTACAAAATCTTAACTTTTGCCAAAGAAACCTTAACTTTTGGTGAGCTATAATTTAACTTTTGCTAAAAAAACCTTAACTTTTGGGACTTGGCCTTGGTCTACAATAACTTTAGTGTAGACCGGGTCTATATTAGACTTACATGTTTTTCGCGGAAAGTGGGCATGTGATTCGAGGAACACAATTTGCCGTTGACTAATTACCCAACTGCTACACATGTTTCTGAGTGTGCACTCTTGTCGTTTTATTCTCCTAAACCTTTTTAATATGGAAGTACCACATTTGAAGATTGATGAATGAGACAAATACATCAAAACCCTTACTTTTTTATTCAGTAACTACCGTCACCCTTGTGAGAGGTAATATAAGCCTCTTGCTAAGGTCTAATATAGACTGGGTCTACACTAAATTTATTATAGCCTCTTGTACCAACCCTCATTTTGTTGGGTGCTATTTGGTTTGGGCTTTGTTTGTCTTATCATGCCCTAATCTTGTGTATCTCTGTTGTTTTCCTTAATATCTCCTTTTTTCATTATTCTAGGTTGCCTTTGTGAAGCTTTCCTTGCTTTGTTGTTGTGTGGTTGTTGTATAATTTGCAAGAAAATATCCTATTTCTTGTCTTCTCGCACATGATATGTGTCTTTGCCCCCCCGAGTCTGGTAGCTCTGTCTGCAAGTCAGAGGTGACAGACTGTTGCATCTGTTTTCTTTTTCTAGTTTTTGCAGGAAAATATTATATTTCTTGGCTATCTCTGGTCGTCATATACATCATACATATCCTTGCCCCCCCAGTTTGGTAGCTCTATCTGCAAGTTAGAGGTCTTAGACTGTTTTGTGCTTGATTATTTTACCTGACGTATTTTTCCTTATCCTTTTCTGCCTTGCAAAATGTCTACTTCTAAAACCGGGCCTTCAAAGGGGAAGGCAAAGGCTATGCCTTCTTCTTCGAGGGCGGCGTCTGAGTCTGACTTTGATGATACTTTTCTGGATGACATTCAGTCTCCATTCCTGAAGTTGGACCTCCCTCGCTGTAAAGATGAGAGGTTTCCAGAGGAATGGGCCATTTTTAACCCTTGGGTGCTATAAAGTGGGAGTACACCAACAAATTCCTGGAAGATTATGTATTCAAAACTCCCCAGCGTGCTATAAAGTGGGAGTACATCCATGATGAGATGCGGCTCACTGCCCTCTATTAGAACAAGAGCAAACCATACCTCAGTTAGAAAGCGGCTGCGACTTTGTCTAAGAGCCTTGCTGTTTATTAAATCGAGCTCGCTGCGGAGATCAAGCCTTTCTGTGGTTCTTCGGTGGTGACTCCTACGGCATCTCAAAGTTTGGCAGATGTGCCTGAAGGGTATACTGCTGTCTAAATGAAGCAGCTAGAGTTCGGGCTGAGGTTCCCGATTCACTGGTTTTTGGAGAAGGCGTTGTGTGAGTATAGGATGACGCTCTTCCAAGTGAATCCCCAGTCTGTAAAGAAGGTTATGGGATTCATCTGGTTCTGACCATGAAGCTCTTTTGTTGTCCATTCTATTTCAAGATACAGGGCGGGCAATTTGGCTATTTTTTAGGGGCGGTCCGTACGTAATTTTTGACGGTCTTTCCAGTTGATACCACTCTGAAGGACTAGAGAGACAATTTAGTTTTTGTAAGGGTGCCGATGCAGTCGGGGGCATCCGTATCAGTTTAAGGCCCCTCCGTGGCCTGTTAAACCGATTTTCTTGAAGCAGTTGGACCTTAACTCCTTGAATTGGGACAAACGGGTGGCTTATTACTACTTCTGGACTGCAGAGAAAGGTGCCGTTGACGGGAAGGCCTCGCTTCACAAGTATTGGCTGCCACATCACTATGTGGTGTGTCAGAACTCCTTTCTAAGGATTGGGAAACTATCCCCAGATTACACGGCGGGTAAGCATTTCCTTTCTTTCTTGTTCTGGTCTTTGTTTTCTTTTTAGTTCTACAACATGGAATATTCACTTTTCCCTTCTGCTGTGCCATCTGACACTCATAGTTCCTGATCTCTACAGCTCCGCGCAGAAGGAGAGTCCGTCGTCTCATAATCGGTGGGTTCTGAGCTTCACATTCTGCTATGCCCCTCTATTTTGTGTGTTAGTCTGTTCTGCAGACCTTTATCTGTGATATTAACTTTGTCTTGTTTTACTTTGTAGAGACTCTGGGTTCTGCCCTCCCTCATGAGCTGGGTTTGAGTGATTCTCCAGGTTGCCGTAGATACCGTCCGGTGCCGCGTCCCCGATCATATGTGGTTCCAGACTTCATCAGAGAGATTTCCAACACTCCTAGGGACCATATCTATTTCCTGGTTCCCTGTCCGGAGTTAATGGACAAGCATTTTGGGACCGTCCGAGCGGCGGGAGGACCGTCGGCTACCATCACAGAGATTCAGGTCTCTGATGATGATGGTGAGGAGGAGGAGGTGCCTCTGATGACTCATTGCCGCCGACCGTCTGAGGGTCCTGGTGGCGATGCCGAAGAGTATGTTGAGGAGGAATCTGAGCATCTGTTGGGGCCAGGATCCCCCCTGGTAGTTCAACCTCTTCAGAGGATCCTCCCATCTACCCTTGAGAGGGAGGCTGTGCAGAAAGGTAATATTTCTCCGGCGGACCTCTTTGACCGTGGGTTTTCTTTGAAGGTTATTTTAGCTTTCTGACACTCATTTTGGTTTGATCTGTTTTAGATCTGCATGCGCCTGATGGGACTCCAGATGAGGAGGCTTAGATCCCCCAATCTGGTGTTCAGATTGGTGATTCCCAACCCATGGAGGAGGGCCAGATTGTCCCAGGTATGTGTTCTCTTTTTCTTGTTCTTTATTTCTTCTTGATTGCATTGTAGATGACTTTTCTGCTAATTTTTGTGTCAGATCCTGCAGAATAGGAAGTGTCTGTCTGCCCTACAATTCAGATGGAAGAGGTGCTAGAGCCCCTGCAACATGAGAGGGTAGAGCAGCCTGTCCCTATCTCGTCTCAGGCTGTAGAGACTTCGGTTTCTCCTCCTCTCTGGAGACCGACTCTTCCTGCTAGAAGGCCTGCTGCTCCCCCATGGGGGTTTAAGGACCAGGCTGTTGTTCTGAGTCTTGAGCAGATAGCTCGCCTTGTGAGTATTCTTTCCTTTCTCTTTACTTTTCTTCGCTCTTCTACCATTTTATGATATTTTGATTTATTGTAACATGCATTTCTCTGTTCCTCTTTCCCCTTTCAGCGCGAGATTAGGTCCAAGAGGGCCCAGACTGCTGGGGCTCCTCAGGCTCCCCCTAAGACTGCAGAACTGTTAAAGGTTTCTGCAGAATCGGTGCGAGAGCCGGCTTCGTTGTCGGTGCCTTCTCCTCTGTCCTCCTCTCATTCCAAGAAAAGGCCTGCAGAGGGGCAGAGCTGTGAAGAGGAGCCTCAGCAGAAGAGGGCTCGTCTCTCCGAGGGCTCTAAAGTCTTCATCGACGTTAAGGTGGAGCATAGGGCCTTAGGTGATCATTCTGAACTTTTTCTCCTGCCGAGCCTCAGCTCTGGCCGGTTCCCTTCTATGGACATTACTGACCTTTCCCTTGGTGAAGGTTCAGAACAGTCGTCGGTGCCCTTGTCTGATCCCAGTGAGTGGCTGAAGATGCTTGCCAGCTGCTTCTCACCTCGCTACACCGTTCAGGATGTGCCCATGGTAAGTTATCTGCTCTTTGTAAAGTACATTCTATGGTTATGTGCTCTATTTCTGGATTCTCATAATGGTCTCCCTTTCGATTGCTTTACTACATTTCTGACCCCGTTCTGTTTTTATGTGTAAGCTGCACGGGCCAGGGCCTTTATTGGAGAGTTCTTCCATGCCCTTTGATTGGGCAGGCAGATGGCTGATATCCCAGAACTCCAGCAACTCAAGGATCAGCTGGAGTAAACCAAGTAGTGGGCTGCTTCCATCAAAGCTGATAAGACTCTGACCCAGAAGCTACTGGATGAAGCCACAGAGGAGAGGGATCGCTTGAACGTCAAGCGTGATGCTTTGAAGAACTCCAACTCCCATCTACATGGGATGTTTAAGGAATCAGAAGCTGTCGTGGCAGACAACACGTGGCTCTCCTCTTAACTCAAGGAGATTTTCGCCCGGGCCTCCACTGCGGAGGCCAAGCTGCAGAGTTTGGTTAAGGAGATGGCGCAGCTTAAGGGTCAATTCTCTGCTATGCAGGCTGATCATAACGGTTGCTCAACTAAGCTAGAGCAGCAGGCCAAGGAGGCGGAGCAGACTCTACTGGCCAAGGTTGCTGAGGTGAAGCAAGAGGCTGCCGAGGCTCTCAAGGCTAGGGAGTCTAAGCTAGGGGCTGAGTTCTCCAAGGTGTTAGCTAATAGGGAGGCTTAGCTTAGCTGCATTCTGAGGAGGTTTCCAGGGTAGCAGGGACGAAGGAGGCTTTCAAAGTCAAGTACTGGGACGACTGCAAGCATGTCGTTTGCTGAGTTCTATGGCATCTTCAGCCCACTTTTGACTGGGATGCCTTCGAGAAGGCGTACAAAAAAGGTGTGTACATGGACCCGCCTGCTACCCGGGAGCTCAAAGACATGGAGCTTCTCTACTCTCTGCCTGCATGGATGGTAGTTCTCTTCCTGATCAATAGGAACTCGGGCGGCTATCTCACGCTTTGCCTCAGTCTTCTTGTGACTCATGTCTGAGTTGCTGAGGTGGATGAGCTGGGAGCCTGTGCTAAACTGAATGCAGTCCCCCGTTTTTGCCCTCCGATGACGTCCCTAATTGACTTCTTGTAATATTTGTAATTAAATAGTCAAATAATAGTTTCTCGTCTTTATTTGCTCCCTCTTTTGTTTAGGTAGCCGCCTTCCTTTATAATAGATTTGTAGTTTATGTTCTGTCTTCTGACCAGAATCTCTCTGTAAGACTATATTTTCTGAGAAATGCAAGTCCCTTCATTCTGACTGGAAACTTGTCTGTTTATAATTCTTGTACATTGATAATTAGAACATAAGTATAGCCTTTAGTCTCCAAACAAGAGTTACAATAGTAAGGGGATGAATAAAAAATACAACAAACCCACAATCTTCCTATCTGGGATTCAAGTACTTTATAAACAAAGGAAAAATGATGACATTGAAATACTAAGGAAATAGCTCATAAACCACCCATGTGGGATACAAACTTTGAGGCTTATTTCCAACAATCCCCCACAAGAATCAAAGTTTAGGAAGGATAAAAGAAAGAGAAGAACAATTTGGGTTTTTGTAAAAGAAGAATGCATAGGTGTTAATCTCTTGCGACTTAAATTAACACTTAGTGAGATAGACTCTGGAGTCTCGTTCAAACAAGTGATTTTCATCTTGAACTTGAGAGAACTTAAAGCCTTTGTCTAAACCACACATCCATCCTTTTAGAATCAGTCACTCAGCGATCAACATGGCGCCTATACTGGCCATACGCCTTACCTGGACACTCATAGATGCTCTAGAGAAACGACCCCAGTTTCTCATAGGAAGCGGACCCACTTCCACATCTAAGTAGGTGAATCCCATCAAGTGCGTATCACCACACACCACCACGCAACTTTGGATATGGGTTCATTAAGAGCCTTTTGCTCAACCTCAAACACAAGTGATATGCACTTCATAACAAAACTTTACACAAGAGGGATAGACAAAATATAAGTGCTTTTATTACTTAATGGCCCTTTCCGACCATAAGATGAGAGGTAGTTGTTCAACCTATTTCCCTTTCGCTTTTTCCAAGCGTTTCTTCAAGTTGTTGATGACTATCTTGTTACTCAACTCTGCTTGTCCGTCTTATTGGGGATATCTCGGAGTCGATTTGTAAAGTTTGATGTTCCATTAGTCACACAATCTTTGTGTATTATTGCTTATGAATTGGGACCCGTTGTCGCATATGATCTCACTTGGGATTCAAAACCTATATAAAATGTTACGCTTAGCAAAAGAAATTACCTCTTTGTCTTTGACAGTTCTGAATGGTTCTGCTTCGATCCACTTGGAGAAGTAGCCGGTCATGGCCAGCATGAAGACTCGTTGCCCCGGTGCTCGAGGTAGCTTGCCTACTATGTCCATCCCCCACTTCATGAATGGCCATGGCGACAGAACGGGGTGCAGCATCTCCGACGGCTAGCTCAGCATGGCCGCGTGTATTTGGCAAGCTTTACAACATTTGGCGTATTTCGTTGCGTCGCGTTTCATAGTCGGCCAGTAGTATCCGAGGCGTCGGGCTTTAAGTGACAAGCTCCTCCCTCCGGAGTGGTTACCGCAGACGCCGTCGTGTATGTCTTTCAATACTTGTTTGGCTTCGTTTGGTTCGAGGCATCGCAAATATGGACCTGAAACAAATGCCCTAAACAGAACGTCGTCAATTACAAAGAATCGAGAAGCTTTTACCTTGACGGCTTTTGCCTCTTTCTTATCTGTGGGCAAGACGTCACGTAGTAGCCAATCTTTGTATGGTTTAGTCCAGCTGCCTTGTGGATTGGCATCGACGGGCGTTGCTCCGTCGTTCAGAGTCACGATGTCTCTCTCGATGGCTGGATGCAACAAATGAATAATGGGTATGTTGGCGATGCCCGGATCTTTTACGACTACCCTCTGACCTGCTAGGGCATCAGTGGGAAAGTTCTGCTCGTGGGGCACTTGTTAGAACAGACAGTTGTTGAAGTGCTTTGTTAGTAGTTGGACGACTTCAAGGTAGGCTTTCATCTTGGGATCTTTAGCTGTATACGAATGTTACTTTGCCAGATTATCAACAATGAGTCACTGCTTACCTCAAGTTCCTTTATTCCCATGTCCTTTGCTGTCGTCAGTCCCATAATCAGTGCTTCGTACTCAGCTTCGTTGTTCATCACCTGGAATTCTCACCTAACTGAATGGGAGCTGACGTCACCTTGGGGAGATGTCAGGACGACGCCTAGGCCGATGCCTCGCATGTTAGAAGCTCCATCAATGAACAAAGTTCATCGCCCGTCCGCCAACACACAGTCGAGCTGGTTAACTTCGTTGATGGCGTCTGGTTCTAGCTAGGGACAGAAATCTGCAACGAAGTCTGATAGGGTCTGGGACTTTATGGATGTCCTTGGCTCGTAAGTTATGTTATAGCCGCTCAGCTGCATGAACCATTTGGTCATCCTTCCTGTGAGGTCAGGTTTCCTCATGATTGTTCTCATGGGATAGTTAGTACGTACGATTATGCTATGACATTCAAAATAGGGGCGTACCTTAGTGGGAGCTACTATCGAGGCCAAAATTAACTTTTCAAGCTGAGAATACCTCGTTTCAGCGTTAAGTAGTGACTTGCTTACATAGAAGAAGGGATATTGTGTTCCGTCTTCTTCTTTGGCGAGGACAACGCTGACCTCCGTTTCTGTGACGACCAAGTAGAGATATAGAGGCTCCCTATCAGTTGGCTTTACCAATAATGGTGGTTGCGTCAAGTACTTCTTCAGTTTCTCCAGAGCGTCTTCGTGTTCATCTGTCCATTCAAAACGTTTATTTTTACGCAACACGTCATAGAATAACTTAAATTTATCTGACGACTGGGAGATGAATCTGTTGAGTGCTGCGTCCCGTCCTGTTAGTTTCTGGACTTTCTTGAAGGATCTGGGGGAATGGAGGTTGACAATAGCTTTGATTTGGTCTGAGCTCGCTTCGATCCCTCTCTTTGTCACCACATGGCAGAAGAATTTGCCGGATGAAACCCCGAACGAGCATTTGGAGGGGTTCAACTTCATGTTGTGTTTTCTCAGCACTTCGAAAGATTGCCTGAGGTGTTCTATATGATCCGCCCCTTTAGTCGACTTGACCAACATGTCGTGTAAAACCCCGAATTTCTCTGAAATTTTCGCGCGTTAATTATTACTATTTTAGACGATAAATTATGTTTCGTTAATATATTTCCGGTAAATACTTATATTTTATATCTCCTTTTTCTTTCGATAATATTTATATATTTTATATGTGAATTTAAATGTAGCATTGTGAAGTATACGAGCAATGCTCATATTTGCGTCAATTACTTTAACGAGCAATGTAGCGCTCGTTTATGTGCGATATGTATAATGTGATAGCTTGATAAATACGTATTTATATTACGTTGGTAATTATAATTTTTATTTAGAATATATATTTTAAGCGATGTACTTTATTTCTTGATAGCATATGTTGTACTTGAGGTTGCGCACTTTTTGCTACTTAACTTAAGGGGTCCGAAATTTCTGTTTATGAAGGGTCTTGGACAGCCCTTGGATCCTTTTGTAACGTTAATATGATCATGGGTCACACCCTTTCACTCACCCTCATTATACCCCCTATTGATGGCCATCAAACCACCATTAACACCACTTTTAATCACCCTCATTTCACCTCCGTTTTGCTGTAATTAAAATCATAATTTTATTCCCTTCTCCATACCTCCATCCACACGCCTAACCCCAAGGAAAAGAGAGGAAGAGTTCTCTTGTTTTTCCTACACCATTTTCTCACACAAATCAGTTTTCCTTATTGGTTTTCAAGCTATTTTCGCACCGGTTTTCAAGCCGTTGTTGAGTTCATTGTAATTGTGATCGTAGGAGACAAAGCTGGTGACAATTCTCAAGGTGCCTAAACTTCAATCAAGCGTTCTACTACTTTCCACGCGAAGAATAAGGTAACTAGCGTTTTTCTAGTTCGATAGGGAATAGATTTTGAACTTAGGTTGTTAAAATCACGTTAGAGAACTTATAACCATGCTAGGTGGAACTTAGGTGATTGTTTGCTTGTAGTTTAGCGTAGTATCATGTTTAGGATGTTGTTTGTGGTACTTACTATGTATTGAGCATGATGATGTGATCACGTTGTTGGTTGGATTGTTGGATGTTGACGAGTTTGCAGTTTTGTTATTACGTTGATTGGTGTGATTTGATTAATCGTTGGAGTTAAGTTTTGGGTTGTTATTGATGCTTAGTATTATGCTAGGATGTTGCCTTGGATGAGTAGGGGTATGTATTGGTGTTTAGTCGTTGTTGGAGACTAGACGTGCATTAAACGGACGAAGCGTGAGCGTACGAGCGCTGCCTGCAAGCCACGATCAGTGGTAGCTCGCGACTCGCGACCGACGTCTGCCGTCCTCGTTTGCGTTTTGATGTTTGTTTTTCTTTTAAGCTTACAACATATTTATATGTTAAGTGTTGGGCTTATGTATGTATATTGAGCATGTTAGAGTACGTTGGAGTTGTTTTATTAAGGAAACGTACCCTAGTTGGTTGGGAAGTTTTGGTTGTTGTTCGGTTTGTTGAGTGTTGTGGGCCTATACTTTCAGTTGTCGACGTTGAAATTCTTAGGGGAGGATAATGCTGTCCTTAGCATCTTTTCGCCAAGAGTTATGTACGGGGAATATTGTGATTTAGTCATAATTGACTCCGTACCCAAACTCAGATAAAGTTTTTGTGTTATACGCCTCAACATGGTTGATTTGTTGTCTCATGGAATGGTTATGCTTGTATACCTTGGCTTGTATATGTATGTTGGTTATTTGAGTTGATTTGTATACCTTGGCGTGCATACTCATGTATAACTGTTGATTGAGTTTCCTTTGTATGCCTTGTCGTGTATACTTTGCTTTTTGTTTGATTTTCCTAAGGGCGGCATGGTGCTAGGAATTTGTTTATTTATCCTGAGGGCGGTATGGTCCATGGTTCACTTACGGGTGGTATGATCCGTTGAGTTTTGCTATCCGGAACAGGCGGTATGGTCCTCGGATATGCAGCTATTCGGAACGGGCTGTATGGTCCTCAAATATGCAAAGTAGGCCTTGGGCGATGTGGTCCAATGAGTCTACTCACAGGCGGTATGGTCTGTTGTCTTTGAATTAATGTGTGCTTGATTGTGTGTGTTGATTTGATTATTGGTACTTAGTTTTCCCCTTAGGCATGTTTGATGCTTATGATTTGTTATACCTCGTTTTGCACGTTGTGAGCATGTTATCTTTGTGATGTATATCTTTGGCCTTGCTTCTACTTTCTTTAAGTTAATTATTTGTTCCTGTTGTGCTTGGAGAACTGCTTGTTATCGCCCACTAATTGTGAAAGTTGTTGATTTATTATGCAGATGACGATGGTGTTTAGGATTGTTACGTTTTGGACCGGGAAAGTGCGTTTTGGCCTTGTGAGTAAGAAGGTGGTGCTTGTCATAGTGGATGAGCATTTTGAGTCGGGAATTAGGACTAGCTACTTAGTAGGCCTTAGGTAGTTTTCTTTATGTTTTGTCGTATGTTTTGAACCATGGATTACTAGTATTGTCTTTTGGTTTTGGATCATTTTATCTTGAGGTTTCTTTGAAGTTTCTTTATGTTTGAAACTTTGGTTGGAATGAGGGTATGGGACCTCATTTCCCTTTTTATAGAACATCGGAAGTTAATTATCTTTTTTTAGAGGATTTATGCTTATTCATAGTTTAATTCTACTCCTTAGAGTAGCATCTCAGTCTTAGTGGTATTTTCGCTACCACTAGTTGCTTTATTTTATTTATTATTGTCTCTTTTGTTCTTTGTATCGGACGGGATGTTACAGTTGCTATCAGAGCCAAACGTTCCAAAAACTCTCTTTGAGTTGCTACTTATTTCACGAGAAATATGAAGACTTGTAACTAGGATTACTAGTGTCTTAGGCTTCAAGTTTAGTGCTTATCTAGAGTTACTTGGGTTGGAAAGAAACCATGGGAACCCTTTTTTTGCGTTATTTGTCGATTAAATGTTTACTTATGTGAATTTAGTCGACTAATTTATAAGTTTCTGTATTGTAGAATGCCTCCACGACAACAAATGGCTACTAGAAAGGAAGCCGCTCGCCGTCGCTATCAAAGCCTCGAAAATGCGTTCATATCCTTGGCTAACAGAGCTACTACCCCCGTTGTTGGGCAGTCAGCATTTGATCGATTTGACCGTCATAGGCCACCTACTTATGATGGTGCAGCTGTTCCAGTGGCTCCGGAAGACTGGTTAAGGGAAATGAAGAAGCTCTTTACGACAACTAATTTCCCTGTTGCTGAGATGGTACCTATTGGGGCTTACTACTTGAAGAAACAAGTCGATAATTGGTGGGCTACGGTAAATACTACTTGCATGGCTGTGGGAGGATTTGGGTGGACTCAGTTTTCCACCAAGCTGAAGGAGATCAGGTTTTATCCCGATGAGTTACGTTGGCAGAAACAGGAAGAGTTTCTATCTTTGACTCAAGGGAACATGAATATCCAAGAGTATACGGACCGCTTTACAGAGCTGTCTAAGTTTGCCAGTATCGTCATGCCCACTGAAGCGGAGAGAGTTAAGAGGTACATAAAGAAGATGGATCCTAGAGTAAGGACCCTTGTGTTGTGTTCGGGAGCTACTACTTTCCAGGGTGCTTATGAAATGGCCTTGAGTGTCCATGATTCTATAAAGGAGGAAGAAACTGCTAAGGCTGCATATGTGAGAAAGCCTGTCCCTTCTTTTACTCCTAGTCCGGCTAAGAAGCTGAGGTTTGAACAGAATCACCGTGGTGGGTATCAAGGTTCCAGTTCTAGGTCGAGTTTTGATCCGTCCAAGTGTCGGAAGTGTGAGAAGCCTCATCATCCGGGGAAGGACTGTAACGGATCTACCATTGTTCGCTTCTACTGTAGGGAAGTCGGTCATAAGACTTATGAGTGCCCTAAGAATCCGAGAGCTACAACTAGTCCTCCTATTCCTTCTAGTTCTTCTGCTCCACCGAAGAATCGAGTTGACAGCATGACTCATTCTAACACTGAAGTTCATCCCGACGTCATCACTGGTACCTTTCTTGTTAATTCTGTCCCTGCTTTCGTGTTGTTTGATTCAGGTGCTACAGTGTCGTTTGTTTCTATTTCTTTTGCCAAGAAAGCTAACTTGTCTTCGAGTTCTCCTCTTCAAACTCTTATATCTCTTCCTTCTGGTGAGAATTGCCCTTGTCATGCCGCGTACCATGATGTGACTATTTCCTTGTTGGGTACTAATCTTCCTACTGATCTTAAGGAATTCTCCATGACTGAGTTCGATGTTATTTTGGGTATGGATTGATCAAAAGGTGACTCTTCGTAGTCCGTGTGGCAAGCGCATCTCCTATAGTGGAGTGGTTTTGAAGAAAAGGGTAAAGATCGTGTCTGCTCTTAAAATGCAAAAGCTTCGTCAGAAAGGGGAACAAGTGTTCCTTTGTATGGTCAAAGATTTGACTCAAGAACCGAATTTAGAAGACATTCCTGTTGTCCGTGAGTATCCGGACGTCTTTCCTGATGAGTTACTAAGTATCCCTCCTGAAAGAGATGTCGAGTTTAGCATTGACCTCACTCCTGGTATTCTCCTCTATCTAAGGCCCCGTATAGAATGCGCCTGCTGAATTGTAAGAGTTGAGGACTCAGTTGCAAGAACTGATAGATTAGGGATTCATTAGACCAAGTGTCTCACCGTGGGGTGCTTCTGTTCTGTTCGTCTAGAAGAAGGATGGGAGTTTGCGGCTTTGTATTGATTACCGTGAACTGAACAAGGTGACTATCAAGAATAGATATCCCTTGCCCCGCATTGAAGATCTGTTTGACCAATTGAAGAGTGCTGGAGTTTTCTCTAAGATAGATTTAAGGTCGGGTTATCATCAAATTCCGGTGAAGAAGGAAGATATCCCTAAGATCGCGTTCCGTACAAGATATGGACATTATGAATTCATAGTTATGCCCTTCAGTCTTACAAATGCTCCTGTTGTATTCATGGACCAGATGAACCGCTCCTTCCATGACTTCTTGGATACGTGTGTGGTTGTCTTCATTGATGATATCCTTGTGTACTCTAAGAACGAAGAAGAGCATGAGAAACATCAGAGGTTGATCTTGGATATTTTGAGGAAACAGAAGTGGTTCGCAAAGTTCTCCAAGTGCAAATTCTGGCTTAAGGAGGTGTCGTTTTTAGGCCATGTCATCAACAAAGATGGTGTTATGGTGGACCTTCCAAGATTAAAGCCATTGTAGAATGGGAAATTACTAACAATGTTTTAGAGATCCGAAATTTCCTAGGCCTTACTGGTTACTATCGGAGGTTTGTTAAGGATTTCTCAAAGATAGCTCAGCTGTTTACCAAGTTGATGAGAAAAAAGAGCAAGTTTCTGTGGTCTGAAGAGTGCAAGAAGGCATTCCAAGAGTTGAAGAAGCGCCTCACTACTGCTCCAGTTCTTACTTTGCCTACTGAAGTGGTTGAGTTTGAAGTCTATAGTGACACATCGAAGCACGATTTGGGTTGTGTCCTTATGCAACAAAGGAAGGTTGTGGCATACGCCTCTAGACAGTTGAAGGTGCATGAGAGAAATTATCCTACTCATGATCTAGAGTTGGCTGTTGTGGTGTTTGCCCTTTAATTTGGCGACACTATCTGTATGGAGTCCTGTGTAAAGTGTTTACCGACCACAAGAGTCTTAAGTATATCTTCACTCAGCGTGATTTGAATTTGAGATAGAGAAGGTGGTTGGAATTGATCAAAGATTTTGATATACAGCTTGATTATCATGAGGGTAAAGCTAATGTGGTTGCTGATGCTCTCAGTCGTAAGTCGAAGCATTCTCGTAGTGCGACTAGAACCTTGCCAAGGGATTTGTGTGACTAGTTTCGAAAGATCGAAATCGAGGTTGTACCTCAAGGTTCGTTAGAAACTCTTTGTGCTATGAGTGTTGAACCTGTTTTGTTCCAAGAATTGCGAGAGAAGCAAAGGAATGATCCTAAGTTAGAGAAGATCCGAGAAGCTAAAGCTCAGGGACGAGCCTAGAATTTCGAAGTTGAATCTGAGGGAAGTCTGAAATTTATGGGCCGTTGGTGTGTGCCAAATGACTTAGAGCTTATGGAGATGATTTTCGAAGAAGCTCATTGTACTCCCTATTCTGTTCATCCTGGGGGTGATAAGCTTTACAAAGATCTCAAGGCTAATTTCTAGTGGCCTTGTATGAAGAGAGAAGTGGCTGAATTTGATGCTAGATGTTTGGTGTGTCAAAGGGTTAAGATCGAGCATCAAAGGGCAGGTGGGTTACTACAACCATTGCCTATTCCCGCATAGAAGTTCGATTCTATCTCGATGGCTTTTGTTATGGGTCTTCCGAGAGCTGCTGGTGGTAAGAATGTCGTATGGGTGATAGTAGACCGATTGACTAAGGTAGCACGGTTTATTCCGATGAAGAATACTTGGTCTATGGAAGAGTTAGCGGAAGCTTATGCTAACGAAATCATTCGATTGCATGGTATCCCGAAGGATATAGTCTCTGACCGTGATCCTAGATTCTTGTCTCATTTTTGGGTGGCTCTACAAGAGGCTTTTGGTACTAAGTTGAAGTTGAGTACCGCATTTCATGCCGCTACTGATGGGCAAACTGAGAGAACTATTCAGAATTTAGAAGATATGCTCCGTGCTTGTGCTTTGGAATTTCAAGAGTCTTGGTTGAAGTCGTTGAATTTGGTAGAGTTCTCCTACAATAATAGCTACCATGCTGGTATCCAGATGGCTCCTTATGAAGCATTATATGGGCGAAAGTGTCGTAGTCCTACTTGTTGGAGCGACATTAGTGACTCTTTGGTGTTGGGGCCAGACTTGATTCAGGATACTGTTGAGCAAGTGAAGGTTATTCAGGATAGAATGGCGGCTGCTCAGGATAGGCAAAAGTCTTATGCACACATCGGAAGCCTATTTCTTACACCGTTGGAGATAAGGTACTTTTGAAGGTGTCTCTAATGAAGGGTGTGATGAGATTCGCACAGAAAGGCAAGTTGAGTCCGAAGTATGTGGGTCCCTATAAAATCATAAAGAATATTGGAGAGGTGGCTTACAGATTAGCTATGCCACCTGATTTGTCAAGAGTGCACGATGTGTTCCATGTATTGCAGTTGCGGAGATATCGCAGCGATCCTTCTCATGTCATTCGTATAGAATCAGTCGCAATTGAACCGAATTTGACTTTCGAAGAGCGACCTGTCCAAATCTTGGACCGTCAGAATCGTGCCTTTAGAAGAAAGGTGATACCTTTGGTTAAAGTACTTTGGAGAAGCCAAAAGTACGAGGAAGCCACTTGGGAAACGGAAGAGTCAATGAGGCTGAAGTATCCCGAGTTATTTGTCTCATGTATTTTTTCCTTTGTTATTTTAAGTTTCGAGGACGAAACTTTTCTGAAGGAAGGGAGATTGTAACACCCCGAATTTCTCTGAAATTTTTGCGCGTTAATTTACTATTTTAGACGATAAATTATGTTTCGTTATTATATTGCTGTTAAATACTTATATTTCATATCTACTTTTTATTTCGATAATATTTATATATTTTATATGTGAATTTAAATGTAGCATTGTGAAGTATACGAGCAATGCTCATATTTGCGTCAATTACTTTAATGAGCAATGTAGCGCTCGTTTATGTGCGATATGTATAATGTGATAGCTTGATAAATACGTATTTATATTAAGTTGGTAATTATAATTTTTATTTATAATATTTATTTTAAGTGATGTACTCTATTTCTTGAAAACGTACGTTGTACTTGAGGTTACGCACTTTTTGCTACTTAACTTAAGGGGTCCGTAATTTCTGTTTTACTTGGGGTTTATGAAGGGTCTTGGACAGCCCTTGGATCCTTTCGTAACGTTAATATGATCATGGGTCACACCCCTTCACTAACCCTCATTATACCCCCTAATAATGGCCATCAAACCACCATTAACACCACTCTTAATCACCCTCATTTCACCTCCCTTTTGCTGTAATTAAAATCAGAATTTTACTCCCTTCTCCATACCTCCATCCACACGCCTAACCCTAAGGAAAAGAAAGGAAGAGTTCTCTTGTTTTTCCTACACCATTTTCTCACACAAATCAGTTTTTCTTATTGGGTTTCAAGCTATTTTCGCACCGGTTTTCAAGCCTCTGTTGAGTTCGTTGTAATTGTGATCGTAGGACACAAAGCTGGTGACAATTCTCAAGGTGCCTAAACTTCAATCGAGCGTTTTACTACTTTCCATGCGAAGAATAAGGTAACTAGCGTTTTTCTAGTTCGATAGGGAATAGATTTTGAACTTAGCTTGTTAGAATTACGTTAGCGAACTTAGAATCATGCTAGGTGGAACGTAGGTGATTGTTTGCTTGTAGTTTAGCGTAGTATCATGTTTAGGATGTTGTTTGTGGTACTTACTATGTATTGAGCATGATGATGTGATCCCGTTGTTGGTTTGATTGTTGGATGTTGTCGAGTTTGATGTTTTGTTGTTAAGTTGATTGGTGTGATTTGATTAATCGTTGGGGTTGAGTTTTGGGTTGTTATTGATGCTTAGTATCATGCTAGGATGTTGCCTTGGATGAGTATGGGTATGTATTGGTGTTTAGTCGTTGTTGGAGACTAGACGTGCATTAAACGGACGAAGCGTGAGCGTACGAGCGCTGCCCGCAAGTCACGAGCAGTGGAAGCTCGTGACTCGCGTCCGTCTGGTGGCACCTCGCGACCGTCGTCGCTGGTCGCGACCGACGTCTGCCGTCCTCGTTTGCGTTTTGATGTTTGTTTTTCTTTTAAGCTTACAACATGTTTATATGTTAAGTGTTGGGCTTATGTATGTATATTGAGCATATTAGAGTACGTTGGAGTTGTTTTATTAAGGAAACGTACCCTAGTTGGTTGGGTAGTTTTTGTTGTTATTCGGTTTGTTGAGTGTTGTGGGCCTATACTTTGAGTTGTCGACATTGAAATGCTTAGGGGAGGATAATACTGTCATTAGCATCTCTTCGCCAATAGTTATGTACGGGGAATATTGTGATTTAGTCATAATTGACTCCGTACCCAAACTCAGATAACGTTTTTGTGTTATACGCTTCAACATGTTTGATTTGTTGTTTCATGGAATGGTTATGCTTGTATACCTTGGCGTGTAAACGTATGTTGGTTATTTGATTTGATTTGTATACCTTGGCGTGTATACTCATGTATGGATGTTGATTGAGTTTCCTTTGTATGCCTTGTCGCGTATACATTGCTTTTTGTTTGATTTTCCTAAGGGCGGCATGGTCCTAGGAATTTGTTTGTTTATCCTGAGGGCAATAAGGTCCTAGGATTTGGTTACTTAACCGTGGGCGGTATGGTCCATTGGTTCACTCACGGGTGGTATGATCCGTTGAGTTTTGCTATCCGGAATGGGCGGTATGGTCCTCGGATATGCAGCTATTCGGAACGGGCGGTATGGTCCTCGAATATGCAAAGTAGGCCTTGCGCGGTATGGTCCAATGAGTCTACTCACAGGCGGTATGGTTTGTTCTCTTTGAATTGATGTGTGCTTGATTTTGTGTGTTGATTTGATTATTGGTACTTAGTTTTCCCCTTATGCATGTTTGATGTTTATGATTTGTTGTACCTCGTTTTGCACGTTGTGAGCATGTTATCTTTGTGATTTATAACTTTGGCGTTGCTTCTACTTTATTTAAGTTTATTATTTGTTCCTGTTGTGCTTAGAGAACTGCTAGTTACTGCCCACTGATTGTGAAAGTTGTTGATTTATTATGCAGATGACGATGGTGTTTAGGATTGTTACGTTTTGGACCAGGAAAGTGTGTTTTGGCCTTGTGAGCAAGAAGGTGGTGCTTGTCATAGTGGATGAGCATTTTGAGTCGGGAATTAGGACTAGCTACTTAGTAGGCCTTAAGTAGTTTCCTTTATGTTTTGTCGTATGTTTTGAACCATGGATTAATAGTATTGTCTTTTGGTTTTGGATCATTTTATCTTGAGGTTTCTTTGAAGTTTCTTTATGTTTGGAACTTTGGATCATAGTTTAATTCTACGTACTCCTTAGAGTAGCATCTCCGTCTTAGTGGTATTTTCGCTACCACTAGTTGCTTTATTTTATTTATTATTGTCTCTTGTGTTCTTTGTATCGAACGGGATGTTACATGTCGTCGATATATACTTCCATTGTCTTGCCAATTTGTCTTTCAAATATCTTGTTGACTAACCTCTGGTACGTGGCTCCTGCATTCTTTAGTCCAAATGGCATATCTTTATAACAAAAAATACCTCGACTTGTGACGAAAGCCGTCTTTTTTTGATTTTGCGGGTGCATAAGTATTTGGTTGTATCCACTGAACGCGTCCATGAAAGACAGCATCTCGTGTCCCATCGTCGCATCCACCATGGCGTCAATATGAGGTAGTGGGAATGGATCCTTTGGACATGCTCTGTTAACCAATCACGCCACTTACCGTTTTCCTTGCTTACCACCACGACGTTTGCTAACCAATCAGGATATTGGACTTCCCGTATTTTTCCCGTCTCGAGCAGTTCTTGCACTTCCTCGTCGATGATCTTGTTCCGCTCTGGAGATAACTTTCGACGTTTCTGTTTGACAGGCGTACAAGCAGGATCAACATTTAGCTTATGCGTAATGACTTTGGCAGAATACCTGGCATGTTGTCATGTGTCCAAGCGAAACAATCGGCGTTGTCTCTCAGAAAGATGATCAGTTCTTTCCTGACGTCCTCTGGTGTGTCCGCGCCAATATGGACAACTTGTTCTGGTTTGGCCGGGTCTCAGACGACGTCGTCTAGTCTCTTAGGTTATGGTTCTTTATAACGCCGTTCTGCAATTGCTATGCCACCTGTCCGTCTAGGTTGGAGGGTTTCAGCATTGCCTTTTAGCATTCTTTGGCTATTTTGTGGTCGCCCTTGATCTCCTAGATCCCCCATTTAGTCGGAAATTTGATCGTCTGGTGGTAAGTGGAGGGGACGGCTCGCATTTCATGTATCCAAGCCCTGCCCAATATTACATTATAAGATGATTTACAGTCAATCACAAGGAACCTTACTGTAAGTTGACGCCTAGGGCGTATGTTGGGAGGGCGATTTCGCCGATTGTGCTTTTAGACTCTCCACTGAATCCCACTAATACGGTGATTTTTTGGTGATGTCGTCCATGCTCAGACCCATCTCAGTTAGAGCGTCTAGGGTGATAATGTTGGCGGAACTTCCGTTGTCGACGAGGATTCTTTTAAGTAGGCAGTTCCCTATTGTCAGGGAAATTACTAGTCCGTCATGGTGGACGTCTGACACGTCGTCTGCGTCCGACTCGTCGAAGGTGATCCTTTGGTCGTCGTACGCCACCTTTCTTGGCCTCGGAGTCAGTTTGTCCATGTTGCATTCTTTGGCATGTCATTTTGCTATTGAATAAGCTAAACCACAAACGTCAGATCCACCAGTTACTACATTAACAGTTTTAATAGGAACAGGAGGAGGGGGAGGTTTGAGTTTAGAAGAATTTTGATCTTAGTGACGACGCTTTTGGCTTTGTCCAACATGACGTCTTTACACATGTCCAAAGCGTAGCAGGTATGCTACTTCTCTTCTCAGGGCGACGCACTCGTCGGTCAGGTGGTCGATATCTTGGTGGTAGTCACACCACTTCGTCGGGTCTTTCTTGTCTCCTGGTTTGTTGAACTTTCCGGGCCATCTCACCGCTTCCCCCATGTTCATTAGGTGTTTAACTAGGCCAGAAGTGTCGACGCAGAAGTTTTATTTCTGGATCTTTGGTGGCAAGTCTGGGCTCTTTTTCCAGTCGCCGCTCTCTCCATTGACCACGACGACCTGTGCTTCATCGTTAGCTCGCCTGTATGGCTTGTACATGTTGTCGGGTCTTTTGCTGTACGCGGACTTCCTGTTGGACCTGTCGTAGCTCGAGAACTCCATCCTTGAGTCGAGGTCTTCTTCCAACCTGATCTGGGCTAAAGTTTTTGCCTGCACATCTTCAAAAGCAGTACAAGGATATTTAGTTAGATCTCTGTAAAGGCCGTTGTCGCCCAATAGTCCTTGTCAAAATGCTTCTGTGAAGGTGGCTATGTCGCATCGTGGGATGGACACCTTCTCCCTGTTGAACCTGTTCAAGTTTTCCCTGAGGGCTCATTTTGCTTCTGAATGACCCTGTATAAGTTGTTGGTATGCTTCTCTAGGTTGCGACTACTGAAGAACTGTTGGTTTAAAATGTTGCAAGGTCAGCAAAACTGGATATGCTCCCGTGGGGAAGGGTGATCAGCCATTGTAGAGCGGGGCCTGACAAGGTCGACCCGAAGCCCTTACAGAGGCAAGCCTCTCTCATTTCTCATGGGACGGGGATGGTCATCATTCTTTGTTTGTACTGAGCGATGTGCTCGTTCGGATCCTTCGTCCCGTCGTACAACTTCATGTTGGGAGTGGAGAATCTCTTGGGGATGTCCACAATGTCGTGAACAATCAATTGCTAATGTAGATATGAAATTTCATAATAAAATTGTTGTCGCACGCATCGCGTGTATAGAAATCTACTAAATGGGGTGTCTACTCGGCTCCATTGGTATTTTGACGAAGCGGCGGTAGGTCCACCACTTGCTCCAGTATGGGCGAGCCGGTTAACAGTAGGTGTCCGTGGTTGTCAGGAACGGTAGTTATCAGGTGATTAGGCTGGGGGGGCGGTGCATGTTCCTTCAGGTTGAGGCGACGGGAGACTTCACTCGTGTCGTGCCGATAGACGGACTTGGAGTTCGAAGCGATTGACGCCACATATTGGATCTGGGAATGCAGGGCCTCATTCTCGCGTTGCAGGATCAACATCTTTTCTTCCAATGAGTCCATTTCAGAGACGCGGGCTTTCAATGCATCTATCTTGGCCAGTCGTCCTGCCATTATGTCGAACCTTTGTTTCAGCGAGGCTGGGGGCTTGATTTTCCATGAGGAATGGTTTTGTAAAGATTTTTGAGTAAATGTTGAGGCTATTTCACAATCGTAGGCCCCACGCTGGGCGCCAAATTATTTTAGACGAATTTAATACAGACGGGCAATTCCTCGGAGAGATTTATAAGGCCGACGATCGAATAACCACAATGTATGAATGATTATCAACGTATAAATAATCTCTAATATATAAGTGAAGAGGTTGTGGTGGACACCAAAAAGAAAAAAAGGAAAAATAAATAAAATAAATCAATGAGTTTATTAAGTATTCCCTTCGTCCGAAAAAGCTTTTTACACTTAATTGGGCACGTTGTTTTAGATGATAAATTGTTGTTTGGTTATCAATTATATTTTATTAAAAAGGTAGATGTGATAGGAGTTAGTGAATTATATTATTTAGATGTGAGAGTAGTGGGTCATAGTTGAAAAGTCAAAAGAATAAAGTAGTAGTGGGCATGTCCAAAAATAGAAGTGTGTAGACCTTTCTGGGACGGATGAAAAAGGAAAGTGTATTGAACTTTATGGGACGGAGGGAGTAATTAAGTTTTATTTCCAAATTTAGCCTTCAGATTTTTAATAAGAAAAATTTGTGAAAAACCCCCTACAACTTTTCATTTTTGCGAATAACCCCCTGTAACTTTTTTCTGGAAAAATAACCCCTAGGAACTTATTAAAGTTATTGGATGCACCACCAAAAATATAACGCCGTTAAAATCTTCCGTTAAGTGGGGCCCACTTTATTCTTTCCCTCTGAAAAACTCTTTAAAATTACTTTTCTACCCCCCTAAATAAACCCAACTGATTTTCCTCTCCTTCCTCCCATTTTCCCACCTTCAATCTCTCTCCTCTTTCCTTTATTTTTTGTCATCTTCTTCCTCTCCTCTTCACACCATTTTCATCTCTGTTTTGCAGTGGCTTTAAGGGTGGTTCTGGGCAGAGTTTTGGTGTGATTTCTGGGCGGTGGTCTTGGTGGCAGCAACAAAGAAAAGGAAGCAGAGTGGAGGGAGTAATGACGGCATTAATTTCGGCGAGTGAGGTCAGTTTTCCGGAAAATAAATGCGGATAGAGAGGGAAGAAGGGAAGGAGTTAAAATGGTGGTTTAGTGGCCGGTGGCTTTAATGGAAGGTTGAGGGAGAAGTGTAATACCCCAAATTTCTACTACATTTCTAGTATTATTATTTACATATCTTATATTATACTCATTTTTATTTTTCGAAATTATTTTTACAAAAGGAAAATAAAATGGAAGTTTCATTTTTATTTTCGGAATTGTATTAGCAAAAAGTCTGAAAACTGACTTTTCCGATAATCTTCACAATCTCATCTTATTTTCGGATTTAATTTAAATTAATAAAAAAAAAATCTGATTTTCGGATTATAGTAACAGATTTTCGGATATATTAAAAAAAAAAAAAAAAAATTTATTTTCGGATTTTCGAATTGAAGGTCAAAGATCAGATTTTCTAGCCCAAAAATCAGTTTTATAATTTTCGATTTTGAATTTTAAATTTCGAAATAAATTAGAATTTCAACCCTAAAAATTTCTATATAAACCCCTCACAAACCCTACGAAAATCAGTCTACAACTCTCCAAACATTTTCCTTCTTCTTCCTTACTCTATTTCACCATTGAAGAGGTGAGAAAAACTCAATACTCTTTTTTTTCAGATTTTCGAAAATAAGTAGAGAAAGGAAAAAGAAAAGAGAAAGAGAAAATGTTTTAGAAATACCGGTCTCCGATCGGTGGTTGTCGCCGGTGGAAAATCGGCCGGCGTGACCCTCTTTCTTCTTCCCTTTCTTTCTTTCCTTCTCCTTCTTTCTTTCCCTTTCCTCTTTTTCCTCTGCTGCGTATGAACCAGTGGTTCATTATTTCTTTTCCTTCTTTAAACTTTACCCTTTTGTTTTGTTTGTCTTTTATTTTCTTTTCTTAGTTTTTTTTCTTCTTTTACTCCTTTTCATTTAATGTTTTGTGGAGTACTTCAATGGGATTTTGTCTTATTTGATTTATTTGTTTCTTTTCCTTTTTCTTTAATTCCATTAATTTTGTTACATTTTTTTTATTTCAATTGTTGAATAAGTTTTATTTTGTTTTCACTTTTGTTTTACCTACTCTTATTTTATTATCACAATAATCTTCTATTGTTATTTTAAAACGTAAAGTTATGATTTTTACTTCTACCTTTTTATTTGTCTTTAACTAATATGACTTAAGTAATGTTTATAATTGTTTAAGTTGCGAGTTAAGGAGTTACGCAATTTTACTGACTAGAGTTATTTTATTTTATTTTAGACGAAGGCTTCGTAGGGGACTATACAGAGAACCAGTAATATTTTTTTAGAGCGCGCTTATCAAGGTAATTCGCAATGTCCATCTACTATAGTATTCCCGTATAGGAATATTACGTGATATGTGTTGAAAGTGTGATTTTTGTGTACAACCTACTATATATGTACTATTATAAACTAAAATTTGATGTTCACGTTTTGTCGTTAATATCATTTAACTATTAACAACTATACTCGTGTATACCTATGATTTTGATCTTTTGTCAAACTTACTATTTTATTAATTTTCATTCAATACTTTTGACACCGCTATTATGATATTAAGTGGGTAACAAGTAATAACTTGAGTTGACAATTGATCTCTTGACGTAACAATTATTAAGTAATTGTGCTTGTGATTTGATTATGGACGTTATGGATTCCACGAGACTATAGTAATGACTAATTTTAATGAATATGGAATTAGTTGTTACGTGCTATGTAATTTTGTAACCTTGTTAAAATCCATTAATCACTTAAAGTGGAATGTTAAGAAGGGAATGTAGCCTATGGAATTGGATCCTCCATAGGTGATGGACAGGTTGCCCTGTTTAGTAGTGAACCTAATGACGTTTGATCATTGGGCTGCTAATTCAGGTTTTGATTTCTTTATACTATTAAACTGTTGTTTGTCTTCCTCCTAATAGTGAACCTTTTGGCGCGCTTTTGCGTTAGATCATTAGGCTGTTAGTGAGGGGTGTGCACACTAGGGACTCTCTGTGAAATATTTTGGCCATGTTATATGACTTTTGGGTGACGATCCAAAGACAAGTAGGTGGTTACTGGGATTAGTCCCGGCCTACTGGCGTTCCATTTCCCTTTCTTAATTAATAATGAGCTATGTGAATTTTTGTGAATTATTGTGATCATTTATTTATAATTACGTTTTATGTATAGCTGCACTACTCTGATTATTAAATTTATTTTCAAAACAAAACTATTATTATTTTACGGGATGGAGTTGGAATTACTTAGTTTTTACTAATTTTAGTTTATTTGTTTCTATTTTGTTTTCCAATATTTTTGCAGGTTCTTGACAAAGGGGATTACGTTGGGCATTTGAGAGCAATATAGCTTAGGATCACTTAGTTCCGACTACATTAGTGTTTTTGACTATTACTCTTTATTTCAGTTTTGGTGACTTTAGTATTATGACTTACCTTTGGTAGCTTTGAGTTCTTTAATAATGAGTTGTTTAGTTCTTCCAGTTCACTTTAGCCTTGCATGTTTATGCGGCGGTAACACCCTAAAGGTTTAAATGAACGGTTTTTACAGTCAACTGATGTTTTTCCTAATCAATTATTAGTTTAAATTTTTGGGGTGTTACAAATTGGATTCAGAGCTTAGGTTAGGATTAACTAGGGAAAGATTAATAAGTTAATAAAATTGGAATTATAGGTCTAAGAAAATGAACTTAGGGTAAATTTAATAAATGGATAACTTTAAAAAATAAATTGTGAGAGTGGGATCGAACGGGTTATTTTTGTTTCTTAGTTGTGTGCGAAAGTACTTATTTTAAGTACTTATTAATTGTTTTAAATTTCTTTTTCTTTTAGATGGTTGGACGTCAGGTCGTGAGAAAAAGGGACGCTAGAAAAACAGTTTCGCCTCTAAGTCGATCACCATACAAAATCCGAATGAAGGACAATGAAAATGTTTCGGATTATATCCACCGAATCAGGATAGGCATTGAGAGTTACCGCCTCAATGATCTTCTAATAGTCAATGACTTTCATACCCCCGAGCGTCAAGCCCATGTTCTTATCTCCACACTCCCCATGACGGGCCCATTTGGAGATGTCAAAAGGAAATATGATAATATATTTATCAACCATAAACCCAATTATAGTAGGTACAGATACAAAGGAGCGTGGTTTCTCACCCTGGATTACCTAAAGAATGTTATGATCGACGCTATAAAACATTGGCAGTGTGCCTATTATACTGCCAGTGAGGGTGAGGGTTCATCATCTCATAATTCTGAGGGAGAGGGCGTTGGGAGCTATGTCCCAGCCATCCAGAATGATGAGAACCCAGAAGACCCTGAGGAAGAGCCCGAGGAAGACCCTGAGGAGGAGGCGTAATGCCATAGGTTTAGGACGTATTTTTTTCTCGAATAAGGTCATTTTGACCAAAACGTTGCACTTTAGGAATCTTTGAATTGATTTAGAATTGCTTGTTCTAAATATTTAGTTGTTTGGATATTTTGTTGCATTTTGGCACATTTTGGAATTAATAAATGAGTTTTCGTTCATAAATTCTACTGTTGTGTGATACTATGTGGTGTTTAAATATAAACTTGGCCACAAATTTGTGTACAAGTATGTGAAATGTGCAAGTATGTGGTGGTGGTAACACCAACGTTATTGTGCAGGAATTGTATGCGAACATATACTAGGTCACGCTCTAGACTAACTGAACAAATGGCTGAAACACCCGAACAAGTCGCTGCTCGACTGAAAGCTCTCGAAGAGCTATCCCAAAACTTAGGGTTAGTCCTACAAAATCAGCTAAACCACAGGGTAGAAGATCCTCAAGCCGCAATGGCTAAGAAACTAGCCTCTCTGAACCCCCCGATCTTTATAGGCAAGGAGGACCCCTTACTAGTGGAAAATTGGTTGAGGGACTTTGACAAGTTATTTATTTCGACTGGGACACCCGAAGTTCAAAAGGTAGACCATGCAACTTTTTACTTGAGAGAGGATGCTGACAGTTGGTGGGAAAATCAAGGTCCTACCATTAGAGCCCAAGACAATTTTAATTGGGATGCCTTTAAGTCTGCTTTCAAGGACCGATTCTTCCCTGAACACATTAGGAGGCAGAAATACAATGAGTTCACTAGACTTAACCAAGGGGGTGGCATGTCAGTGCAAGAATATGCACGAAGATTCAACGAACTAGCTAGGTTTTGCCCTACCGTTGTGCCTGATGAGAGGGCTAAGGCCCAAAAGTTTGAGGATGGTTTGTCCTTTAAAATCCAAACCCGACTTGGGGGAGCGACATCTATCACATTCGAAGAGGCCTATGCTAAGGCTTCTAACCTTGAGAGGATCCTGAAGCGTGAGGAAGAGATTATGGGGAGAAATAAGAGAAAAGACCAGGGTAGTAATACCAATGACCAAGGCCATGATAAAAGGCCTAGGTACGGGGGCAATAACAACAATGGTGGGCGCAGTAACTATCAAGATCAGGGAAAACCTAACCATCAAGGACCCCGCAACCAGAATTTCAACTGTAGGAAGTGCAATAAGAACCACCCAGGCCGTAACTGTCAAGGAACCCCTATCACTTGTTACTCATGTGGGGAACAAGGGCATAAGGCTAACCAGTGTCCCAAGGGCCAGAACACCAACCGATCAGGACAGAACGGGAATAATGGGAACAAGAGTGGTTATGGGTCAAATCAGAACCAAGGTTACAACAACCGCCCCTACAATGGCAACAACCCTCATAGTCAGACTGCGAACGCTCAAGGAGGCAATAGCGCTCAACAGAACAATCCCAACAACAACCGAGCTAGTGGAGGAAACAGCAACTACCAGAATCATAGCAACGGAAATGGGAGCGGAGCTCGAGGCAATAATGGTAGAATTTACGTCATGAATCGGAACGAAGCTGACACCAACGCCAATGTTGTGACGGGTACTTTCCTCGTTAACTCTAAACCTGCTTATTTGCTTTTTGATTCGGGAGCGTCTCATTCTTTCATAGCTAGTTCCTTTGTCAAAAAGTTAGGTATGAAACCTTCAGCGTCATGTCAAACTTACATAACCATACCTTCAGGTGAAGTGATTCCTTGTAGTTCCTTGTACCTAGACGTACCTATTACCATACTAGGATCCGAGTTGCCTGCTAACCTTATTCAATTTGACCTACTTGACTTCGATATTATCTTGGGGATGGATTGGCTTGCTAAATACAGAGCTAGGATAGAGTGTCATACCCAAAAGGTGTCTCTTAGGGGACCAAAGGGAAACAGGATATCCTACCAAGGTATAGTGTCCAAACCTGGAGTCAGTATTGTCTCAGCTATGTCATTCCAAACCTACATTAGGAAAGGCTACCCCATCTATCTGTGCCATGTAAAGGATGTAAGCGTGGAGGATGTTGAGATGTCTCAGATACCGGTTGTGAGAGAGTTTGAGGATGTTTTTCCAGAAGATATTCCAGAGATGCCACCGATTAGGGACATGGACTTTAAAATTGACTTAGTGCCTGGAACTGGAGCTATTTCTAAGGCACCATATAGAATGGCACCCGCGGAGATGCAGGAGTTGAAGGCTCAGTTGGAAGAATTGTTGGAAAAAGGGTACATTAGGCCGAGTGTATCACCTTGGGGAGCACCAGTGTTGTTTGTTCGAAAAAAAGATGGCACGTTGAGGTTGTGCATCGATTACAGAGAGTTGAATAACGTGACAGTAAAGAACAAGTACCCATTGCCTAGAATCGAGGACTTGTTCGACCAGCTTAAAGGTGCTGGGATATTTTCTAAGATCGATCTGAGGTCTGGTTATCATCAGCTGAGAATTGCGGAGGAAGATATTCCAAAGACGGCATTTCGTACGAGGTACGGCCATTATGAGTTCACTGTGATGCCATTTGGACTTACTAATGCGCCTGCAGCATTCATGGACCTCATGAATAGGACATTTCAGCCGTACTTGGATACATTCGTCGTAGTGTTTATAGACGACATTTTGGTTTACTCAAGGGACAAGGAAGAACATGAGGGGCATTTGAGGAAGGTCTTAGAGATACTTCGTGAGAAGAAATTGTACGCCAAGTTCTCGAAATGTGAATTTTGGCTTGAGAAGGTCGCATTTCTGGGTCATGTTATATCAAAGGATGGAGTGGCAGTCGACCCAGCAAAGGTGCAAGCAGTGACAGAGTGGCAACGACCTAGTAGTGTGACAGAAGTAAGGAGTTTCTTAGGACTTGCAGGCTACTACAGAAGGTTTGTGCGTGATTTTTCGAAGGTAGCCCAACCCTTGACAAACCTGATGAAGAAAACGACAAGATTTCAGTGGGATGAGAAGTGTGAGAAGGCTTTCCAGGAATTAAAGGATAGACTCACGTCAGCACCAGTTTTGACATTACCCTCTGGATACGAAGGTTTTGAGGTGTATAGTGACGCTTCTAAGAATGGTTTAGGGTGTGTATTGATGCAACATGGCAAGGTTGTAGCGTATGCTTCGAGACAACTCAAGCCACATGAGAAGAATTACCCTACTCATGATTTAGAACTAGCTGCTGTGGTATTTGCACTCAAAATCTGGAGGCATTATCTGTATGGAGTGACATGTAAGATTTTCACAGATCATAAGAGTCTCAAGTACATATTTACTCAGAAGGAGTTGAACATGAGGCAGAGGAGATGGCTTGAGCTTATCAAGGATTATGACTTGGAGATATCGTACCACGAAGGTAAGGCGAATAAGGTTGCCGATGCGTTGAGTAGGAAGACTAGCCACGTGATGAATATGATGGTGTTGACAAAGGAGTTGTGTGAGGAGTTTAGGAGAATGAATTTAGAAGTTATGGAACACGGGCAAGTGGAGGCTCAAATGAATGCGATTTCAGTACAACCCACCTTGTTCGATGAGATTCGCGAGAAGCAAGCCAATGATGAGTGGTTAATGAAGGTGAAAAAGATGAAAGAAGATGGAGCAGCCGCTGAGTTTGAGATTAATGATGAGGGCGTTGTGAAGTATAATGGGAGATGGTGTATTCCTAAGGACGAGGAGTTAAAGAGGAAGATCATGGAAGAAGCTCATAATACCCCGTATTCTGTACATCCGGGTGGAGATAAACTCTACAAGGACCTTAAGCAACACTTTTGGTGGCAAAACATGAAGCGAGAAGTGGCTGAGTTCGTTGCAAAGTGTTTGACGTGTCAGAAGGTGAAGATTCAACACATGAGACCTGGAGGGAAATTGCAGTCTTTGGAGGTGCCTAGTTGGAAGTGGGAGTCTATTTCCATGGATTTTGTGATGGGATTACCACTGACGAGGTCGGCGAAGAATGCCATTTGGGTTATAGTGGATCGTCTCACAAAGACAGCAAGATTCATAGCCATGAAAGATACGTGGAGTTTGCAGCAATTGGCAAGTGCATATGTGCGAGAAGTCGTGAGGTTACATGGTGTGCCGAAGGACATTATTTCAGACAGGGATTCGAGGTTCTTGTCTAATTTCTGGGGAAAACTGCAACAGGCATTTGGTACTCTACTGAAGTTCAGCACGGCATTTCATCCTGCGACAGATGGACAGACGGAACGAACAATCCAAACTCTCGAGGATATGTTAAGGGCGTGTGTGATGGACTTTGGAGGGTCTTGGGATGAACACTTGCCAACCATAGAATTTTCATATAACAATAGTTATCATGCGAGCATAGGAATGGCGCCTTATGAGGCACTATATGGTCGGAAGTGTAGAAGTCCCTTATGTTGGAGTGATATAAGTGAGTCAATGACAGTGGGGCCGGAGATGATTGAGGAAACAACAAATCAAGTTAGACTGATTCAAGAACGCATGAAAGCAGCTCAGGATCGACAAAAGACATATGCAGATCAGAGTAGAAGAGAAGTGGAGTTCGAAGTCGGGGAGAAAGCTTTATTGAAAGTCTCACCGACAAAGGGAGTAATGAGATTTGGCAGAAAAGGAAAATTGAGTCCGCGTTACATAGGACCGTATGAAGTTTTGGAACGGATTGGTGAAGTGGCCTATAGATTAGCCTTACCCATTGAGTTAGCCAATGTCCATAATGTCTTTCATGTGTCTCAACTTCGTAAGTACGTCCATGACCCAACTCATGTCATCCAACCTGAAACTATTGAACTAGATGAGACCTTATCTTTTGAGGAACGTCCTATTAGGATCCTTGATACCAAAACGAGAAGTACCCGGAACAAGGCGGTTATGTTGGTAAAGGTGCTATGGTCGAACCAAAAGTTCGAGGAAGCAACTTGGGAAGCTGAAGAGGATATGAAAAGGAGATTCCCAGAGTTGTTTGAGCAGGTATAGTAAGTTTCGGGGACGAAACTAAATTTTTTTTAGGGGGGTGTGACGTAATAGTAACGAGTTATTTTCGAACCTTAACTCATAGTTATTTTCGAATCCCAACTTATGTTCTTAAGAGCTGAGTTTAAAGTTCGAGGACGAACTTTGTCTTAAGGGAGGGTAGATGTAATACCCCAAATTTCTACTACATTTCTAGTATTATTATTTACATATCTTATATTATACTCATTTTTATTTTTCGAAATTATTTTTACAAAAGGAAAATAAAATGGAAGTTTCATTTTTATTTTCGGAATTGTATTAGCAAAAAGTCTGAAAACTGACTTTTCCGATAATCTTCACAATCTCATCTTATTTTCGGATTTAATTTAAATTAATAAAAAAAAAAAATCTGATTTTCGGATTATAGTAACAGATTTTCGGATATATTAAAAAAAAAAAAAAAATTTATTTTCGGATTTTCGAATTGAAGGTCAAAGATCAGATTTTCTAGCCCAAAAATCAGTTTTATAATTTTCGATTTTGAATTTTAAATTTCGAAATAAATTAGAATTTCAACCCTAAAAATTTCTATATAAACCCCTCACAAACCCTACGAAAATCAGTCTACAACTCTCCAAACATTTTCCTTCTTCTTCCTTACTCTATTTCACCATTGAAGAGGTGAGAAAAACTCAATACTCTTTTTTTCAGATTTTCGAAAATAAGTAGAGAAAGGAAAAAGAAAAGAGAAAGAGAAAATGTTTTAGAAATACCGGTCTCCGATCGGTGGTTGTCGCCGGTGGAAAATCGGCCGGCGTGACCCTCTTTCTTCTTCCCTTTCTTTCTTTCCTTCTCCTTCTTTCTTTCCCTTTCCTCTTTTTCCTCTGCTGCGTATGAACCAGTGGTTCATTATTTCTTTTCCTTCTTTAAACTTTACCCTTTTGTTTTGTTTGTCTTTTATTTTCTTTTCTTAGTTTTTTTTCTTTCTTTTACTCCTTTTCATTTAATGTTTTGTGGAGTACTTCAATGGGATTTTGTCTTATTTGATTTATTTGTTTCTTTTCCTTTTTCTTTAATTCCATTAATTTTGTTACATTTTTTTTATTTCAATTGTTGAATAAGTTTTATTTTGTTTTCACTTTTGTTTTACCTACTCTTATTTTATTATCACAATAATCTTCTATTGTTATTTTAAAACGTAAAGTTATGATTTTTACTTCTACCTTTTTATTTGTCTTTAACTAATATGACTTAAGTAATGTTTATAATTGTTTAAGTTGCGAGTTAAGGAGTTACGCAATTTTACTGACTAGAGTTATTTTATTTTATTTTAGACGAAGGCTTCGTAGGGGACTATACAGAGAACCAGTAATATTTTTTTAGAGCGCGCTTATCAAGGTAATTCGCAATGTCCATCTACTATAGTATTCCCGTATAGGAATATTACGTGATATGTGTTGAAAGTGTGATTTTTGTGTACAACCTACTATATATGTACTATTATAAACTAAAATTTGATGTTCACGTTTTGTCGTTAATATCATTTAACTATTAACAACTATACTCGTGTATACCTATGATTTTGATCTTTTGTCAAACTTACTATTTTATTAATTTTCATTCAATACTTTTGACACCGCTATTATGATATTAAGTGGGTAACAAGTAATAACTTGAGTTGACAATTGATCTCTTGACGTAACAATTATTAAGTAATTGTGCTTGTGATTTGATTATGGACGTTATGGATTCCACGAGACTATAGTAATGACTAATTTTAATGAATATGGAATTAGTTGTTACGTGCTATGTAATTTTGTAACCTTGTTAAAATCCATTAATCACTTAAAGTGGAATGTTAAGAAGGGAATGTAGCCTATGGAATTGGATCCTCCATAGGTGATGGACAGGTTGCCCTGTTTAGTAGTGAACCTAATGACGTTTGATCATTGGGCTGCTAATTCAGGTTTTGATTTCTTTATACTATTAAACTGTTGTTTGTCTTCCTCCTAATAGTGAACCTTTTGGCGCGCTTTTGCGTTAGATCATTAGGCTGTTAGTGAGGGGTGTGCACACTAGGGACTCTCTGTGAAATATTTTGGCCATGTTATATGACTTTTGGGTGACGATCCAAAGACAAGTAGGTGGTTACTGGGATTAGTCCCGGCCTACTGGCGTTCCATTTCCCTTTCTTAATTAATAATGAGCTATGTGAATTTTTGTGAATTATTGTGATCATTTATTTATAATTACGTTTTATGTATAGCTGCACTACTCTGATTATTAAATTTATTTTCAAAACAAAACTATTATTATTTTACGGGATGGAGTTGGAATTACTTAGTTTTTACTAATTTTAGTTTATTTGTTTCTATTTTGTTTTCCAATATTTTTGCAGGTTCTTGACAAAGGGGATTACGTTGGGCATTTGAGAGCAATATAGCTTAGGATCACTTAGTTCCGACTACATTAGTGTTTTTGACTATTACTCTTTATTTCAGTTTTGGTGACTTTAGTATTATGACTTACCTTTGGTAGCTTTGAGTTCTTTAATAATGAGTTGTTTAGTTCTTCCAGTTCACTTTAGCCTTGCATGTTTATGCGGCGGTAACACCCTAAAGGTTTAAATGAACGGTTTTTACAGTCAACTGATGTTTTTCCTAATCAATTATTAGTTTAAATTTTTGGGGTGTTACAAGAAGGGTGAACCTTTTGTAATAGATTTAATGGAGGAAAAATCGGTGAAGGGAAGAGGAGGAAGTAGATAGGTTGAGTGACCTTCTATTTATAGAAATAGAGGGGGGAAACAAGACTGATTACACTCATGGTTGATTGGCGGATGAAGGCAAAGAAAATAAAGGGATGAAAATGGTGTGAAGAGGAGAGGAAAAAGATGACAGAAAATAAAGGAAATAGGAGAGAGATTGGAGGTGGGAATGAGAAGGAAAGAGGAGAGATATTGAAGGTGGGAGAATGGGAAGAGGGAGAGGAAAAGCAGTTGGGATTTAATTAGGGGGTAGAAAAGTAATTTTAAAGAGTTTTTGAGAGGGAAAGAATAAAGTGGGCCCCACATAACGGAAGATTTTAACGGCGTCAGAGTTTAGGGGGTGCATCCAATAACTTTAATAAGTTACTGGGGTTATTTTTGCAGAAAAAAGTTGACAGGGGTTATTCACAAAAACTGGAAAGTTGCAGGGGGTTCTTCACAAATTTTCTTTTTAATAAAGATATTCAAAACTTCTAACTAAAATATCTAAAAACCTACAAAGTAAAAGCAATTAAAAAAATGTCAACGATTATATTTCCTTGAGATCTGTAGATAGACACCCACTTTGCTATACTTTTATATACTTTTGAATTTTTTTATTTTGAAATACATTAGTAATTGATTGTTCACGAGTGAAAGCACATTTGATCAAATTGATTATGATAAAGTATTTTAGCATGAGTGAAAAATATGATAATAGTACTTTTGAATTTTTTCTCATTTGGACAATGAGCAAAAAATACCTTACCTAGTAGTACTATATAGCAAAAGTTGTAGTTGATGGTGGGGAGTAAGAGATGTTTTCAAAGAAAAATGAGCCAAAATGAATTTAGCTTGAAAACAAAATATATTGTGTACCTTCACATTTTATCATGTTACAGTAGCCAAAACACACATTGTATGCAAATAAAATTAGGATTTTTAGTTCAAAACCACCTAAATTTTTCACGTTTTTAGAAACTCCCCCCGTAATGGATTTTTCTTTTAAATTTCCACCTATCATTCCCAATTTTATCAGAAATTTCGTTAACAAAATCGTAAAGTTGGCCCCACATATGCATTTTATTATTAGTTTCATAATCTATAGTAGATAATTTTATAGATATAGTCGCATCTTACCATAACTTTTCATGTTTTTAGCAACTCCCACCTTCATGATTTTTTTTTTAAAATTCCACCTACCATTTACAAGCAATTTTATTAAAAACTCCCACCACTTAACGGTTTTTGTCAAATTTCATTAACAAAAAACCATTAAGTGGGTCCTAGATATACATTTTGTCAACAAAATGGAACTTGAAATATTTGCAATTCTTTCCAAATAGTTGTAATTCGTTCCAAAATTGCTCTAAATTTGTTGAGGATTTGCCCTTAAATTGATGAAATTGACTTCATATCACCGTAAACTAATAATACAATGCATATATGGGACCCAATTCACGGTTTTGTTAACGGAATTTAACAAATATCATTAAGTGGTGGGAGTTTCTAATAAAATCGGGAACGATAGGTGGAAATTTAAAAGAAAAATTCATTAAGGCGGTGGGACTTTCTAAAAACGTGAAAAATTTAGGTGGTTTTGAACAAAAAATCCTAATTTTATTTGCATACGATGTGTGTTTTGGCTACTGTAACATGATAAAATATGAAGGTACACTACATATTTTATTTTCAAGCTAAATTCATTTTGGCTCATTTTTCTTTGAAATCATCCCTTACCCCCCATCATCGACTAGAAATTTTGTTATATAGTACCCGGTAAGGTACTTTTTGCTCATAGTCCAAATGAGAAAAAATTCTAAAGTACTTGAAAATACTTGATCATATTTCTCACTCATGCTGAAATACTTTATCAGGATCAATTCGATCAAATGTGCCTTCACTCATGAACAGTCAATTACTCATGTATTTCAAAATAAAATAATTTCAAAAGTATATAAAAGTATAGCAAAGTGGGTGATTATCTATAGATCTCAAGAAAATATAATCGTTGATATTTTCTTTAATTGTTTTTACTGTTTAGATTTTTAGATATTTTAGTTAGAAGTTTTGAACATCTTTTATTAAAAATCTGATGGCAAAATTTGGAAATAAACTTAATTATTTAATAAATTCATTGATTTATTTTATTTATTTTTCCTTTTTTCTTTCGGGTGTCTACCCCCACCTCTTCACTTATATAATAGAGATAGGTGATTTGTTATTGCCATAGGTGATTTGTAATACAATTTATATTATTGATCCTTCCGTGCTAGAAGGTTGTTGTCCTTATTTGTATCTCTTTTTCCCTGTTCAAGATGTAAATCTTTGTTTCATCTGCAATTCTGCACTACTTGAGTTCTTCATGTCACTTCAAATATCTGTATAAACTTCTACACCGTCTGACATGGATATGCACATTTCTCACTTCATTTGGACCTTAAACATGATAATAAATCATATAACTGGTAAGTTTACTTGGCACGTACTCGTGCAACACGAGGAGTCAAATTCATGTAACATAAGCTTGTTAGCAAACAAGATGAGGGTCGCCATGTACGTAATTCTACTTTGCATTTGCGGATAAATTGCTTGTTGTTTAGCCATACTCGTATTTTCTCCTCCCATATTTTATGTTTGTCAAACTTTAGATTTCTTACATCAACACTGTACAATTTGAGCATACTTTTCCTATCTTTTTGCAACACAGAAGTAACTGCTCATCACTTTTCCTCTTGTGACTCATTTCTGACATCTTTGACAACCGACCTTATCTGATTCATACAATTTTCTGTTACTCAGTTGTTTCATTCTTTTGTCGTCAAAAGTTCATTACACTGGGATTGGTACTGTGCCCAGACTTTTTAAGTTTCAACTAATCTTTCTGGTTCCTTTTTTCAACTTTCATATATTCCATGTAAAATGATTTTGACTGTGATATTGATAATCGGATATACTTCCTCCGTTTTTTTAAAATGTGACACTTTCCTTTTTTGGGTGTTTTGAATTAGTTGTGACACTTTTTTTCTTTCCTTTTATCGTAAGTTTTTGGTTGTAAAAAGACCAAACTACCCTTACTAACATTTGTTAAAACAACCTAACATTACCTAATACAACTAATTACAACACTAATCTAAGTTAATTAATCTATCACCAATACTAACCCCCCAACACCCACTTTCTCTCTCCTCACCCATTTCCACCATACAACCATCAGAAGCTTTCTCATTTTCCATTTCCACCGTCATATTCCACCAACACCTACTCTCTCCTCACCCAATCCACAACCACCACAACCACCACACTAAAACTCATCATTTGTACAACACCACCCAACCACCGCCACAACTCCTTCCTTTCCTCCTTCGAATTGCAAGAACCGCAGCCACCGCCACAACAATCACAGCCACCGCAGCAAGTACTCCTTCAAACAACAATAACTACAACCATCGTTAGTTCTCCTTCCTCCTCAGTCTAACAACAATAACCACAACCTCCATAAACAACCCAGATCTACTTTCTCTCTCATCATTGTCACCTTCTTCGATCTCCTTCCTCCACCAACAGTCACTACCTTCTTAGACAACCGCCGTCTTCCTTCGATCGCCACCTTCTAATTACAATTCCAATTTTTTTATTTTTTATTTTGTTTTGGTTTCAACATTAGTTTCTATTTTGTTCGATTTTAATTTTGATTTCAATATTGGATTTTGCTTTTGATCTGGATGTGTTTTTACCGATTTGGGTGGTGGTGGTTAGCATGTGTGGAAGAGACGATGGTGTTTGGAGTGCGATTCTGGTAGTGGTGGCAGATTGGTGGTGGTAGTGGTGGCGGTGGCGGTGGCGAAATGATGCTGGTTGTGGAAGATGGCATAGGGTGGTGGTTATGGGTAGTATTAATTCATGCCCCCACTCCCCTAATTACATACCCTCACCTACTCTTAATCTTTCAATTAAAATTTTGCCTAGGGGTTTGTGCTATACAAAAGTGTCACATTTAAAAAAAAACGGAGGAAGTATCAGTTTCTATACAAAATGGATTGGAATTGGATCCTTTTTTTGATTGATTTTTATAAACTACACATGTTTTGGTTTAGAGAGAGCTACAAAGGGCAGTAGTGTAGACCGGATTCGAGACTTTACCAACTAATTAAGTAACAGTTTTTTTGCGATGTTCTTAAACTAAAGTACTGAAGTTTACATGATTATTAGGTGTAATCCTGACTGCTGTTGTCACTAGAAAATATTTACAGGGGTCCAGAAGAGGTCCTCATCAAATTTGTCTTCTCACATCTTTTTATCTTCTTCATGGCCAAAACAACCTGCAACAGAACCGAAAGCAGCTTCAGAACAAAAACAGTAGATTTTTTGCAATTGGAAAGAGTTTCTAATGACATGATAAATCTAGAATGAGAACATATATGTTGTGCACAGAAAAACTAAAAAGATTATATGATACTCCCTCCGTCCCACAATGTTTTTCCCACTTCTTGAATATATGTGAGGTATAAAATAATGAAGTGGGAAAAACATTGTGAGACGGAGGGATTATTAGCTTTTGGTTGAAGTTTTCATTGATCTTAGTTTACTAAGTTGCGATACAACTGATATTTCTTTTCAATTTCTTGATATGATCATAATACTGTTACATGGCATACTATATTGTCAGCAGAGATCAAGAGAAGTTGGTCGAGTTTTAAGATAACGAAATATTTTCAGGCAGATCATAGAACTCGAATAAGAAATTAGTTGTTTTTACAAAGAAAACACTTGTTTTGATACTTTAGATCTGTTCTTGATTAGAGATAGATGCGTATAGTTATATCTAAATGAAAACTTTGCATTCCTGTCACGGAAAGAAAAGGTCAGAAGCTTTACCTTCATAGTCTTCCTCAGCAGTTCATTCTCTTTTTTATACTTTGTTATTTCGATCAGCTGTTGAGCTTCATAAGCCTAACAAAAGGATTAGCCAACATTTTTCTTAACGAAGAAGAGTAAAAGAGAAAATTTAATGTCCATATTAGATAACAGAAAGTAGAGGTGATCATGGATCGGATCAAGGTACGAATTTTGTCTCACTAGAGTTATTCTGCTTTGGGCCGGGGCTAACACTTACGCCAGGATTTTCTTTGGGACGATTGGTCTTCGTGATTGTGTTCAAAAACGTGTCATGCTTTGGGCTACGGCCTAACTTTTAAGTTCGGATTTTTTTGCCTAAACTTGAATAATGAGGGCGAGTTGATTCAGGTTTTTCGGCTTGAATGCTATATGCATATGAATTCTACTCATGCCCCCGAAGCCCCGGAATAAAGTTTGCCTAGAAATCTGTCCAGGAGCATTTGCCCAGGGTCAGGCTCATGTTATCACTTCTAACAGAAAGGTTTAACATGTTTAATATACAACAGAGAAAAAAAGAACAACGAAATACTATGCATATGAATTGTATGAACTGTGCAGACAATTAATCACCAGTTTCCTAGCTCGAGAACGAGCTGCAGATTCTCGATTCTTGATCATTCGTTGACGTTTCTTATCTGACATAAGATCAGCACGTAAGAAAACACTTCCTACCCGCTTACCATGAGGCTGATACAAAGCTTTAAGCCCATCATTTGTCAAGAAATTATTTCTTAATTGAACATTGTACTGCATGCAGGAATTTGCAATTGCAGCATTTTGAAGAGAACTTTCATTGAATGAATCCGAAGTAATACTACTAATTCCAAGCGAAAATTTTTCGTTCACACATCCAAATTCTTCTTGATGATCGATTTTCTCGAACATTGGAGCAATCTGATCAAGAGGAAAATAGTGTGAACTCGAACTTGAGCCCATGTTAGTTGAGTGCACAGGGAACATATTTGAAGCTAGATATACTTCAAAAATGCTGGTGAAAAGTCTGAAAACAGTAATTTTTATTGGATAAGAATGAATTACATTGCGCTGGTGCATCACATATGTTATAGGGAGAGCCAAATTAAATGCTCATTATTGTAAAATCTGGCTGATTTTGAAGGTGGTTTCACCCTTTTTAAGTTGAAGATAGGATAAGTTTAGAAAGTTGTATGTTTTCACTAAAAAAAACGGTTGAAACTTTTATGTGATGGAGAAAAAGGCAACGCCTATTTGCTTTCAAGGCATTGGAGTTTGGAGCCTCCCCTTTCATTCTTATGAAAGAAGCACAATTTTTTTTGTCAAAATGATGCTCAAATTTGTTACAATTTGAAGTTTAGTGGAATAATGGTTTTCCTCAAAGAAAATAACTCTTGCTGTAACTACTAATTAGTATCTTATTTTTAAAACTAAGGATATTTATATTATTAAATATATATTTTGTGATATTAAAACTTAAAAGGAATACAATATTCTCAATTATGTCGATGAAGAGGATTAATAATAAGGAATGCTATTTTTTCTAGTTTTTTTCCCCCTCTTGATTAAAACAAGATGGTTGAATCAGGTTAGAGAATTCTCTAAATATTCCTTTATATATTTGTAACTATAGTTATATTACCAAAAAAACATGTCCAACGTCAACCATATTACTTATGATATTCTAAAGTTGTAAAACAATATTTTATTTCATAATATGAGATTTATATCCAATGTGACAAAACGTTAACCGTTAATTTCAGTTAAAATTATACCAATGAGTGATTTTAAGAGCTATACGTTTGGATTCATATTAATACATACTTCCATAACATTGACTTTGTAGCATATATTAATAAAGAGTATGATATATAAATTATAATTAGTCTCGAAATAAGACTCACTTAAACATATCATATAATATTACATGCACTCAAAAGTATATACTACCTTCATTTCATATGTATTGTAACCTTTTACATTTTCTACTATTCATACACTTTTCTTTGACCTTTTTTTTTGTGATTTATACATAAGGATAAATATAGTCATGTGATGTCTTGTTAGATTCGCCTCGATATATGCTTAATTAATATCAACTTTTTATAATTTTTACTTAAATAAAATTAGAGATATTATCATTTAAAGTAGTGCATTGGAAGACATAATTGCGTCAATGCCCTATGTTTCAATAAATATTGAACGGAGGTAGTAATACTTAACTCACGCCTAATATATTTTGGCACGTGAAGTTAGTGTGTAATACCCCGAACTGTTACAACTTAATTTATTAGTTATTAAGGTTTATTATTATTTTCAATTATGATTAATTACTGATAATTTAGTTTTATTTAATAATTATGCTTATTAAAAATGGTATGATTTAGTTTTATAAACGGTGTTATTTAAATGATTTAATTGAAATATATTATGGTTTAATAATTAGCTTTCATTTCACCTAAATAATTTAATTATTGATTTTTGATGGGTATCTTATCCATATATTCACTAGCTAAGCTTCATTGAGCCTAACCCATTCCATCTTAATCCATAGCCCAAACAATTACCTAGCCAACCCAACCAATTTAGTTAACAAAAAACAAAAGGAAAAAGAAAAGCAAAATGAAACAACACAAAGGAACAAAATATCAAACAACCCTTCATCACCATCATCCTTCACCCATCATCATCATCATCCTCATCCTCCATCATTCATCATCCTCCCAACTTGTCCCTGCCAAAACCAGAAATTCATTACATCCACTGAACAAATCTCCCAACTCCCACCTACACTATCATATTTCTTTGACAATTGCTCAATCTCATTAATTCACTAATGGCTATAAATAGTGAGCCATGGAGCCCCAAAATCACTACACCTTCCTGCTTTCTCTTCCTCCCTCCATTGTTCTTCTCCTATAAGTTTTCCCAGCTACCTTACCTGCCGCCAACTATAGCCTGAAACCACCACAAATGCCACCACAAAGCCACCCACAACCTTCTATAATCATCATAGCAACACCGTGCCCGAGCCACTGCAACCCCTCCCTTTTCCTGCCTCTCTCTCGCTCCGGCTTCCCTCTCCTCTCACGCTGCTGCCACGCAGCAGCGCCGCGATAACCTCCGCCCAGCACCTAGACCGCACCGCAAATTTACCACCACGTCTGACCTCTGCCTCCTCCTCGCCGTACTGTAGCCACCAGAAAGTGTTGGATATTATTGTTTCAAAGTTGTTAAGATTCCTTTGAATTAGTGGGTAGTTAGAATTAGTCAAACTAGTGTTAGTGTTCTGTTATCACAAGAGAATGTGCGTGCATGTTTAGTGGGTTAGCTAGTTGTTAGTGGGTCAAATAAAATTGCATTAATATAGGAATTAGTGGTTATGCTTCCACCTTTCTAGGTTTAATTGTTAAGCTTATCTCTCTATATAAAGAGCTAGTAATGTACGTCAGTTAGAGTAATGTGAGCAAGTTATTCAATATAAGCTTTGCTTTGCTTTGTCTTACATACAATCAAAAAAAAAAGCGTTGATGTAACGTGCATCAACAAATTGAAATGTCGACAAAGTGGGTTCAACATGACGTAAAATAGAATGTTGCAAAGGGCTATTACAACTTTTGGAGCAAGGGGGTGTGTTGGATTATGCTCCAAAAGTAGTCAAATGATTTTCTTAACATTAGGATTAGTGGCTAGTATTAAGTTAGTGGGTTATTTATTTTATATATAATTAATTATGTTAAGATGTGATTAGTGGTTAGTAGTTATAGATATATGGTATGGGTCATGTTCTCCACTACTTAGTTGTGTGCCTAATTTTTAGTTTAGTTACTTTTTTATTGTAAATCTATAAAAGACTCTTATTCTATTGATATTAATTGAGCAAGTTTAACGCAAATCTTCTCCATATTATTCTTACTCTCCTCTCTACTCTAAAAACTAACAGAAAGAACCCTCCCAACCACTCTCCTTCTTCTCCTCTGTTATGCTAACTTTCTATTTTAACATGTCCAAAGTCAATTTCTTGACTTGTGAACATGTGAAGGTATAAAGCTAAAACCCAAAAACCCATTTCACTCTTTGGACTGTTAAAGAGCCCAATTAAAGTAATAAATCATTTTTAGTCAATTATTTTATGAAATTATTATTATCAATTTTGCAAATATAAATATAGAGCTAATGAAATTAAATTATGAAAATGGCATTTTAAATTTATAATGTGTTTTAAGAATAAAGTTTTAATTAAGATTTCCTGAAAAAATGGGTCATTAAGGAAATATCGTAACTATTATTATAAGTTGGGTTAGTTCTGAATTATTATTTTATTGGTGTTTTATGGAGTTATAAATGGAATGTGGGAATTCGAAAGGTCTAGATATAACGTTCTCGAAGTTATGACGATGTTTGGATCGAGCGGTTAAGGTAAATTTTATGTCCAGCATTACTATATGCCCGTATGGAAGTATGATTATTTATATGAAAGATGATTATAAATTGGAAGGACTAGTTACGAAGTATAGAGTGACAGTAACATTTATGTCCAGCATTGTGTGCCTGCCCGTATGTTAAAATGTGATTTTATAAAATGTGATTATATGAATATTCTTATATGAACTATGAAATTGTTATTAATATGTTTATGGCATGATATCGTTAAAGTTCATTGATTTATTCCATAATAGAAGTTATGGAAATTAATAACTTATTTATACGTTATTCATGTCTAATAATGTTTTAAGTAAAGTATAATGATTTACGATAGATCTTTATAAAAAATGAATGTTATATGTGAATTGCACTAATTAAATAATATCTCTCGATTAATTCATATTTATGTAAAGTATGATAATTTATGATTTACTATATTTATGTAAAGTCATGAGCATATATGCTACTGTTATCCTTATATGAATTACGGGATATGAAGTGCTGATCGACCATTATATTGAACTCATCCTGATTATTGGTAATGTTATGAAAGGAACGAATGATGTATGACAATGTGAAAAGTATGGTTATGTTATGATCCCGTTGACGATTTTTAAGATGCTTAAAGAACAACATGATAAATTAAAATGAAAGATAATTCTTGGCAGTATTATGTAATAATTGGGTCGCGCACATACCTTTTAGCGGTTAGCTACCTTCTGTCTAAGGGAGCTTATGCTCTCGGGTGGCCCCGCATCTGGGCACACCACCTTCTGTTGTGGGGGCAATTGTCCTCGGGTGGCTGCCTTCCGTTTATTATCTGGGTCGTGCACGTACCTTCTGGCAGTTCGCCACCTTCTGTTTGAGGGAGCATATGCTCTCGGGTGGCCTTGCATCGGGGAGACGTCCCTTATGTTGTACTCGCCAAGATACCAAAATGAAAGAAATATGTAAATGAGAATGATAAAGACGAAAACTTATAGTGTTTCTATATGTGTGCCTGTATGTGTTATGTGTAATCTCTATGTCCAGCACCACACGTGTGCCCGTATGTGTTACGTATAAATTTTATGTCTAGCTTTATATGCCTGTGGAATTATGAGAAGTGTGTTGAATTTCATGAGGTACAATGTGATATGATCATGGTCATGTTTCTTCATGATTTGATGTATGTTAAATATATCTTATTATATGATTATCTGAATGATGGGTGTTATTCGGAAATACAATAAGTTACCCGAAAGTTTATAATTAAGATAATGTAATGAAAAGTGGAAAGAGAATGGTCTCCCTGGCTTGGAGTTATGAACTGAACTAGTGAATGGGCAGGTTACGGGTGGAGGAAATGTTTCTGCTCTATGAATGGACCGAGATGGTCGAATGTTAACGAAAGATGATGAAAGTTATGTTTTGTTCTGTCCCCTCCAAAGCCAGTACTTGCCAATGATCTGAGCTCTGTGAATGGTCCTTGCCAGGAGATTGTTCAAGGTAAAAGTAATGATCTTTGATTAAGTATTTCCGAACAATTACGAGAATGATGTGATATGTGCCTGTGTATGAAAAATGTTTTCAAACTAAAACCGTTTTTACAGACTGGAGTAAAGTTACGAGTTTTCCACTCATTTTGGAATATTTATCTGTCTTTTCTTGTTTCTCTATTTTTTTCTGAACGAAGCTCAGGTTAAGAAAGAAGGCCCAGAATCGACCCATGAAAAGGAAGTCGTTGAGGTGGATTTCGTGAAGTGTTGGCCGATGCTATTAGGAACATTTATAAGGCCACTATCGTGATAGAATTATTGTGAGCTATTTTAAGGATATTGTATTCATTTTGGGACACAACCCACTAGTTTAAAATTCGCTTCCGCTGATTGTTATTCAAATAGGAGTTAATTAAGGCTAATGGTGTTTCATTAAGGACCCCTATTTTTCGGGTGTTACAGTGTGTGACCGTCATGTGCCCGCGCATCACGTGCCACCCTAAACACATGTGAAGGTCATAAATCTGCTTATGTGTGCGTGTCATTCACCACACATGAGACAACTTCTTTAGATACTACATTGAGCACCCTACACACTACTCAACTTCGTTTCTTGCACCCACCAGAAGACAATGATGACCCACCACCAGGATTCCTTCAAGCTGACCTAGGTATTTTTAGAAGAACACAACCATCCCATATCATACAATGCGATGCAGCGTGGAATGCAAAGACCTCTTGTACCGGGCTCGGTTGGTCTCATGCCAACCCAACCACAACCAATCAATACAGAATCCAAGGCAAAACTTTTGGTACTGCAACTAGCTCCACACACGCAGAAGCAAAAGCATGTCTCGCAGCAATTACATGGGCAATTGATTCAACAACATCCTAATCCTCACCGACTCCACTAACCTGATTTTTCTTCTATTAGGACAACTACATGACTCCAACATCGAACACACAACAGCAACGATCAAGCACAAAGCTCTCCAACTACAAGTCTGCCGAATTCTCAAAGTCAACCGCCAACAAGTACAACAAGCACATGAGATTGCCAAATTATGTGCAACCAATCTCATGACTATTTAGTTTATTTGCTTTATTGTTCAGCTTCTGTCAAAAAAAAAAGAAAAAAAAAACATAGAGCACCCTAGATATAAGCTTTGTGTTGTAGGCATTTCATTCCATCTTAATGAATTTGACAATGTCAAATTTGTTACAGTTAGAAAACAAATTGCCACTCTAATTCTCCATGTGTACTACACATAAACATCTTGTACATTAATATTAGAGCTTAACAACCCACAAAATCGTCACTACCTAGATGCACGCACTAAATAAACATAAAAGCATCGATTCATGCCTAAAATTAGTAATTAAAAGCCTGAAAAAACATGAAAAAAGAGGTAAATTAGCTGTTTATAATCTACATAAACCACAAATTTACCACATTAAAAATAGGAAGAAGTTGTGAAGAAGTTAGAAAAAGAGGCTCAAAATGGCGACTTTTGTTCTATTTGCTTTTATTCTATTCCCCTTTCTCTTAGGGGTTATGTCTCATCTTTGGTCAATTCTTAACCAAAAGAGAAGGCACAACGACTTGTCTACCCTAACTAATTCTCTCACCCTCAAGCAAGATTTTCCTCCTTTTTTCATATTCGAAGATAGGATTATAAGGTTGGTATTTTAATTTTTAGTTTTTTTTTCCATTTAAAATGTGATTAATATTACTAGCTACCTTATGATTACTCGGCTTGTAATATAATATTTGATTATATATCTACATGCATTCATGGTTGTTCATGAAGAACATGTTATAATATATTGTATGTTATGGAGTATGTTTTAATGACTTCTAAAATGGATGAGTCGTTTTACCCTGATAATCGTATAGATCTAATGTGAATGGCTTATAAAATTGTCAATATGGAGTAGTGATGCATGTATGTTTCCACTTTTTGGATTTACAAACATCGGAATCGTCCGAGTTTAATGAGTTTAGTTTTCTTATAATTTAGCTGTGTGTTAATACACATTGTAGATGAATACCTTTTTGGGAATTTGGGTATGTATTGTAAAAATATTTGGACTAAGCTACCATGATTCATCTTAGTCTCCTTGTTATATTCATTATATGGTACACGCGAAAGGTGCATAAAATTCTCTTTCTTCTACTCTACATTTGGACAGAAATGCATATGTATAATGTATTTGGTATATCATTATGCCACATTAATTAACTTAGGGAGCCTTCTTGGGAGAACGATTCTTTAAACGTATTGTCATATCTTATGTCTCCTAAAAAACTAAAATCCATCCATATCACTTTCCTATTTCTAATATGGTGTACACGAGAGTGCATATAGATCTCTTTGATTGTGACATTTATGCTATCAAGATTCAATAACTCATTTAATACAATGTTTTTAGGCACAAAATCAATTTGAAATCCATGAGTGAGAAAAGGGAGGCGCCAAAGGCCATGAGGCGAAAGGGCTCATTACTAAGCCTAAGCATGGAGGAGGCCCAAAAGCAGGCTGAGGCTCAAAAGGAGGCAGAAGCCCAACCACGTTCAACACCAACGAGCCCATTAAAAAAGTCCACAAATAACCGGACCAACTGCCTCTGCTCCCCAACTACTCATGTCGGATCCTTCCGTTGTAGGCTACATAGACATGGGAACAAACCTGGGTTTCGCCGTGGATACTCGGTCGGGTCTGATCTATCCGACTTGGCTAATAAGTTCTCTTCTAAATCAAACTCCTCGTCCTCATCGTTACAAATGCATTGACTTATGGAGAGGCTTACTATACTGTTAATATCATGATCTGAATGAATTTATTATATGGGGGAAAGTGTCTTGAATTGAAGCTTTGGCATGTGAAATTTGAGGGTGGAGATACTTGTATTCTTTTTTTTTTTAATGAAACGAAGTATCTTCATTCATTATGTAAATTGTAAACTTTCCACAAGTTGGATTTGCTATGTAGGTTAAAGAAACATACTATACTTATATTCAATGAAAGAAAATCTCGAAAGTGAGATTTTTTTTCCCAATTACTAGCAAGCTAGCATTATTATGTTGAGTGAGTAGTACTCCCTTCGTCCCATATGAGTTCAAACACTTTCTTTTTTCATTTGTCCTACATTAGTTTGAGCACTTCTATTTTAGGAATGGTCCCGCTAATATTTTAACACCTCTCTCCTACTCCTTTGCCCACCAGACACCCTCTTTCCTACCAAAAAGTACTCTAATTTGTATTTCCTTTAATAAAATATACTCCACCAACTCCTAGTGTGTTTTAGTGTGTGTGCACACATTGTGACTTACCCATATAAGGAGGAGCGAAAGAGCTCATTTATAAATTTCAGGAAGATTCTAACCTAAAATTTCAATTGATAATAGGTGGAGTAACTTTCAACTATATAAGGTGAACACATCTATATATAGTAAAAAGCGTTATCAAGGATTGAAGGCTGCCACATGTCTCTCCAATTCACACGTTGGCTCAGCCCCCTGCATCACCTTTCTAAAATATTTGCAAATTGCAGCCACGATGCTTCGAAAGATTCAGTCATTCATAGTAAGTGGTTGTGGATGATTCTAGCTTAACCCATTTAAAACTAAGATTTGTGTTGCCGATAACATTATGTCTTTTGCTCTTACTAGTTGTTAGACCGCGTGGTAACGCACGCGCTCCCCCAAACTAAGAAAAATTAATCTGTATATTGTTCGATTGAAATCTAAGTCAATTAAAGCTTATTTGTTTTGATGTGAAACGTCTCTCTTGTTAGAAGGTATAACAAGAAATATACATGCCCCACTCACTTTATTTAATTGTTCTTATTTGACTTCTTTGCACTATTTACATATATCACTTTGCCCATGAACATATTTTAAAGATAACTCCTGAAAATATAATATAATATAACCTTATATGTTATAATGTCAAATATCATGAGATATATATGAGATATATTTTCTTGTATAATTTTAAATCTCAAATTTTAATGGATTTTATTTATAGAACAATAAAGTTATTTACGTTCAAAAGTTATGCATTAAAAAACGTAAGGTTAATTGTTAAATATTAAATGATTTGAATTAAAGATAAAGATGACTTTGGATATGGAACATATGAAATTGACAACTCGACATCGAGTCTACAATATAGATTACCTTACGCTTTATATAATTAAACTGCTTAGAACGACCATTGCATTATCTAATATGACATTATTCTTCGGTAACGTGCATTTTAATTAGATTTTTTTTGTCAAAAACCACCTTTTATAAAACACATTGTAGGTTTAACTATCTTTTCTATTTTTTAATTTAATAATTGAAACCAGTAGGTTTCACTACCAAAATTTATGACGATTTTACCCTTCAGTGGTTTTCCGTCATGTTCTTCATTTCCCCCCAATTTTCATTCGATTTTCTCATTCAATCCAACCCTAGTTCATCAATTTGGGAGAAATTTTAAGATTCTTTTCAATTAGACATGTAATTGGCTTATAATTCATGAATCAATGCTCAAATTTTCTTATCGACATTTTTTTATTTGCAATGCCTAAATTGGTTTAACAAAAATAACCTCGGCAACCATCAGCATGTTTGCCACCCAATCAGCTTCTACAATCGCACCAAAGACCGACAGTCCTAGCATGTCGTTGCATCAACAACGTGCCTTTCTGCCAGCGCTACCGCAGGTTTACCACCCAGACCCAACAGTGACTCTGTCGCCGACGGAATCTGCTATGTTTGGTGGTGATTTTCTCTCTCGCTGGCAGAATCTGGTCTTTTTTGTGGTGGTTGCTCTCTCGCTTGCAGAATCTAGGCTGCCCACTGTGGTTGTCGGAGTTATTTTGGTGAAATCAAACTAGGGTTTGCAAAATAAACCTTCTAATTGAAAATTTGAGCATTTGATTCATGAATTATTGCCCAATTACATGTTCAATTGAAAAGAATCTTCAAATTTCACCAAAATTAATGAATTAAGGTTGGATTGAACGAGAAATCGAATGAAAATTGGGGAAAAAAATGAAGAACATGACGGAAAACAACTAAAATTTGACCGGAAAGTGGTTTTGGTAGTGAAACCTACTGGTTTTGATTATAAGAGGTAGTTAATATATTAGAAAATTAGAAAAGTTAGTTAAACCTACAATGTGTATTACAAAATGTGGTTTTTGACAAAACTTCCTTTTAATTACTAACAAGTAACAATATATAGCATAAATCTTATAATTGCAAGTTTTTTTTTGGTGTTTGCACCCGATTCACCCTTCGGGCTACATCCGGATTGAGGTCAAGTTCAGGGTGGTCAGATTTCATTCCTCTCCCAAGGGTGTTGCGGGGATTCGAACATTGGTCCGTCCTACCAAAGCCAGTCCCCATCACCACTGGACCAATACTTACTTGGTTTCTTATAACTGCATGTTGCAAGCATGGTAAAATGTCAGCCAATGCAAAGTTACAAAACACTCACATAACATACTTATAGTTTGAAGAGGAAAAATAGTTAATGATCCAAATGAAAGCTTCTTTTTCAGAGGTAAATCATAACACTCTTTCGCCATCTAGTAAAAGCTCCTCACTAAGTACTTCGAATTTACGCCAACCTCTACTAAACATAGAGGAAATTCGGTACAAACTCTTTTAACAAAGGGAGCACAGTACTATGGTAGAGATACTTCAAGTACACACATTTAATGATCCAAACATTAATACACTTGTTTCTTTTTATTTAATGATCCTTTAATTCATCAATTCTCGTACCTCACCTTTTCTTTTCTTGTATCATGCTCTTTTTATTTCATTGTCATGCAACTTGCAAACTAAGAAAACTGATATCATATCCTTTTAGATTTTACTTTGCTTAACTCATAAAATGTATGGTTGAAAAAAATTAAAAAATAATAGATGTTTCTCTACAAGATAGAAAAAGGAAAAAGGGCAAAGAATACAAATAAGAAAAAACTAAAATCTCATATATGTCCACCAAAAATTTTGGTACCTTGACTTCCGATAAAACCAGTATTTATTGTATGTGTTATTATTAATTGGAAAAGTATTTGGTAGTCCCCAATTTTAATTTGTTTGTCTATTTTGTGAAAGAAAAAGGAACCCCGCCTTAGTCAAGGGTGAAGTGGATTTAGGAAAAAATTGTTGGAAATTTCTAAGGTAGAACTAGAGAAAAAGGCAAAGAACAAGTATTAAAAAAAAATTCCTAATTTTTCACTAAAAGACTTGAACCCTTGACTTCTCATAAAAGCTAAATCAGTATTCATTATATGAGTTACTATTCATTGGAATAGTAATGGGTTAGTCCCTTTTGTATAAGGTATAGATTGATTTAGAATTAGTTCCAAACCTTTGAATCTGATGAAAATGCATTTCAATCTGGCTTATGGTGCTTTGTTGTGACTATCAGCGTCGTTGAATTGGTCTTACTTATTCTTTAGCAGTTTAGCTTAGCCTTTCTTTTAGTCTTATGGTTGCCGGCCAACTAGATGTTACATGACGACTCGTATAAACCTTTCCAGAAAGAGGATCAAGACATCGATAGCCCTTATATTATGACGCATAGCCAATGAAAACACATTGAATCGACTTGGCCTGTAATTTGTTGATTTTAGTGTCTAAAAACAGAGGAAAACATGCACAACGAAAATATTTCAAAAACTCATAGGAAGGAGGACGATGGAAAAGTTTGGCAAACGGGGATGATCCCTGCTGCCGAACTCGGAATACGATTAATCGTATAAACAGCAGTATAACACGCATCAACCCAATATCGAGTTGGCAACTCAGATTGAATAAGCATAGTACGTGCCATTTCAAAAATCGTTCCATGTTTCCTTTGTGCAACACCATTCTGAAAATAAATTCCCCGAATCACAGAAATGTTGCAGTAAAACAGTGTAATCAAACTCACGTCCACCATCACTTTGGAAAAACTTAATTTTGGAGTTAAAAAGATTCTCAACAAGTTTTTGAAAAGCTAAGTGATATCACGTATTTATATAGAGTTTTCTCCCTTATTTACAAGCTAATTTGTGCGTCATTGGAGCTCTTGGGAGATTTTTGTGCTAACAATCGTATATAGTGGCGACGGGGTACTCAGGGGGTCGGAATACAGATTCAGTTACGGTTCGGAATGGAAGGTGAGGGGCCTCAGATAAAGAGATTGTGGTTTCGTGTTTTAGTGTTGAATTGCAGGTTTTAAGGAGTTTTCTCCTTATTCCCGAGCCATTTGGAAGCAACCACGACTTTACGAGATGTTACGGGGCACGTAGGATGGCTCACGAGCTTTATGGATAATTTAGGAGGTCCCAAGACCCCTAAACGTGAAGATTAGAGAGCCAAATAGTCAAAGAGGAGGTTTCCGTACTCTGATAGGGGCAAAAATGGCCCGATCGGGCAAAGGAATTATGATCGGGTATTGAAGTTGCGGACCCGATCGGGCGTATCCTGCCCGACCCGATCGGGTCGGATGCTCATGGGTCTTATTTTGAAGCTGCTTGAGAGGCGACTGTGCTGGGCCAATTTGCTCCCAGGCCCGATCGGGTGGGACGCAATTCTCATAGGTGCTGTGCTGTGCTGTTGGTGTAGCGTGACAAGAGGACAGGAATAGTGGTGGGACCACTGATTTATGCTGCTGCAAGTGCATAAGGGGACATGAGGGGCCCACCATACTGATTGATGGCTGCTGGCCTGCTGCGTTACAAGACTGAAGGTGGGGGCCAGCCTTTTTGGAGTTGCTGCCTGCGCACTACGGGACAAAATGGCCAAAGCCATTGGTCTCCTTCATTTTAAGCGGCTGCTGCATGATTGTAAAGGCAAAAATCTTATCTTTTAATTTCCGTTTTTAATTAGACTTTGAGGGGGTATTATAAATACATTTTCCTCATTATTTTAGGGATTTTTTTATTCATCTTTTTATTCTAGTTTTACTCTAATTCATTTCTCATAGTTCTTAGCTTAGTTTAAACACTTTAGATTAGATTAAAGGTGATTGAACCTATTCGATTTCAATAAAAGTTCCCGCTTTTTGTCAATTGGTATTCCTCTTTGCCCTAATCTCTTTTATTATTCTTAATTGCTTAACCTAATCATTTAATCATTCATGATGCAATTGTTAGGGTTTCATATTAGTTTTGTTGTTGTTAATTCGATTATGAGTGAGTAGTTCTCTTTCTAGGGTGTTAGATAGGAAAGCCATGTTTATACCATGATTGTGATTTAGATTTCTGTCAATTTCTAGGGCTTGATTAGGGTGATTGTGATGTGGTTTGTTCTTATTGAGTAATTAATGTCAGTGTACAATTTCATTGATTGCTTGTGGTTAATAGTTGTTTGCACAGATCCGTCTTACGACTAGAGGCCTAGGACACATCAGTAGTTCTGATTACGTTAGTGAACATGCGGCGTATGTTAAACTATGAGCGTTGAGTCTTAACCATAGCTCAACACATGCTCTAATCCCTCAACTCTTGACCTAGGTTTCGATAGTTGTTGACCTTGTTTGATTGGTATAAGCATGGTGGACCGACCTAATACCCTAGGCTTTTATTCCATAGTTAAATCCTCGACTTAATTCGTATTCTTTAGCTTAATCATTAGTTTAGTTAATTCTTCCCTGATTTCATCTGGAGTAGCTGATTGATTGAATATTAATTTAGAAACTCTGTCTCCCTGTGGATTCGACCCTGCTTCCACTAACTACCATAGTTAGAGGACTGTAGGTTTATCTTTGAATAGGTGATACGACTAAAACCCTATCACTAACAAAGTCGAATAGACATCAGATTTCAGTTTAAGTGGATACAGCCATGAAAAACGCGAATAAGCATCAACAAAAACCACATAATACTGAAAAAATTGATTTGATTTAATAGGCGATTACCAAAGACCACTATGTATCAAATATAAGGGATAAGGGACACGATGAGTCACAGACTTAAAAGGTAAACGATGTATCTTTCCTGCTTTGCAATGAACACAATCGTCATGAAACTTTGAAGTACATGAAATCAAATTTTGTGAACGTAAATTTCCTAAAAATCTAGCATAAGTGTGACCAAGGCGAGCATGCCAAACATCTCCAAACTCCTTGGTTGCAATGAGAGCGGGGACAGACGACTCTGGGCAGACTCGGAAAGACTCTGAACAAACTTGGGATGATGACTCTGACTCAAGGATGTGAGGCTGAAGAGGATAGACACCATTCTTACTGATTCCCCGCAACAGAACCGCCCTCGTGGTCTTGTCCTTAACACAAACAGAAGACTCGTCAAAACAAACTATGCAAGATTTATTCTTACATAACTTTAGAACAGAACATTATGTTTTAACTGGGGAACATGACACACCTTTGTGAGGCGAAAGGGGCGACTAGGGGAAGACAAAGTTAAATTTCCAAGTTTATTAATGGGAAGTTTTGTGCCATCACCAACAACAACAGAACTCGAACTAGTGTAAGGAAGAGAATTAGATAGCATACCATCCTGTGAGGTCATATGAGATGCGGCTCCAGAATCTGGATACCAAACGGAGTCATTCATTTCACCACCAACAGACAGTGCACCTAGGGCACATGTGACACCATCAGGAGAGGAAGGCACAAAGTTGTGATTGAAACGCTGAGGACAATAGGCTGCTTGGTGACCTGGATACCAACAAAGACCACAAGTATCGGAAGAAGGGGTGTTGACTAAATTGCCGTTAGAAGGATTACTTCCTGCTGAAGTCAAAACATTAGCAATATAGTTGTCACAAGAATAATCAACATACGTAACATCATGAAAATTACCCATACCATTAGTGCGGCCTGCATTGCCATGACCACCTTGTCCTCCATTGCCGCATCCCCCATTGTTACAATGACCACCCTTGTTACAATTGTTGTTGCGATTCTTGTTCTTACCACCCCCTTGACCTTTAGAATTCGAACCACCCGAAGAAGACGGTTGTGAACCTGAAGAGCCAGACTGAACAGCGACTAAAGCCTGATGAGCAGTAGACGTATCATCATATGCACACTTAGCCTTAATGCGTTGTTCATGCTGAAGTAGCTTGGGGTGAAGATCATCAAAAGTCAAAGACGTTTTGAAATTGTAACAAGGTAGTGACAAGGGCATCATAATCACAATCTTGATCTAAGGCAGTCAAGGTATACTGAACGAGATCATACTGAGAGACAGGACACTGAATAGCAGCTAAGGAATCAACAATAATCTTAATTTCACGTAAGAACGCTTCCATAGTCTGTTGTTCATATTTCTTTATGTGACTTAACCTGCCTTTCAATTCCATGGACCTAGCCATACTAGCATTTTTAACCTATTCCAAATCTCCATAAAAGTGTTTAACTCATGCACATCAAGCATAAGATCACGTGACAACGTAGCATACAACCAAAGTTTTATTTGTTGATCAAGTCGTAAATACTGGTAAAATTGCGGATTAGGAATTGAATTGCCAACATGATCAACACTAGTAGGGGAAGGTATAGAGACGGTACCTTCAACTATGCCAAGTAACTGATGTGTTAACAAAAAACACGTAACTTGAGTTTTCCAAACAAGGAAATCCTCTAGAGCATTGAGTTTAATCGTAACAAACCTAGTGATGTCGGGATTGGAAAATTGTTGTGCCAAGGGGAACGGGGAGAAAGCCGAGGAGGGGCGTTGAGTGTAATGAGAGGCGAACGGCTGAGAAGCGGATGCTAGCATGCATATGGGACGAACCGAAAACGGGAGGAGGACGATCATGGGAAGGACTCCGAAAGGGAGAGGCTTGAACCAACGGATCTTGATGATGCAACAAGGGTTGCGAGTGCGGTTGAGAGAACAGCGGCAGAGCAGTGTTGCCAGGAAGGAACAACCCGCTGATTGGTGTTGACGCGCCACCAGACACACCACCAGAAGAGGAGGCGAGTTGCTTGCAATCGCATCAAACGCAGCCACAACGGAGTGCTGTGCATGCGGGTTGTGGGCGGTGATTGTGCGTCCAAGGTGCAGTGGCTGGGCGGCCGTGTGTGGGACGTGCACAGGGGTGGCTGGGCTGCCGGCAAGGGCGGCGGTGGTTGACGCGTAATCGGCAGACATGGCCGGAAAACTCTAACCACAGGTGGGGTTTTGTGAGGAGGCTAATTAAAAATTCTAAAAAAATTAAAGAGCGGAAGAGAAAAAAATTCTAACCTAGGCTCGTGGTACCATGTACGAGTATTGAAATAATTGCCTAACCTGTTTAGGTTGCCTGACACTATTATATATTTAAAGAGATAAAACCGTCTTTACAAGACTAAGAGTCTAATTACCAAATTACCCTAATATGTTGTTCATTGCTCTTAATTCTGCAAATTGGTGTGGGAGGTTTTTTACTCTTTTTATTAGCTTAGTTCCTGGTGGTATATTGGTGTGGAAGATTTTGATATAGACTAATTGAGTTTTCTGGCACTCAGTTATGTAATTGAATTTGTAAGAGCCAATATACTTGAAACTGTTCATATTTTGATAGTTGGAGTTATTGATACTGCCAATTACATTCCATCCTTTATTATAGTGGTGGTAATTTATTAGACTTTCAAGTTTCTAATTTCCATAATACAGTATTTTTAATCCCTTTGTATTGTCAGAGTGTTCTTTTATAATGCCTTTGCTCATAGTCATTTAATGTAATTGATATACTGCCAATTACATTCCCTCCTTTGTTATAATGGTGGTAATTTTTTAGACTTTTAAGTTTCTCAATTTCCATAATACAGTATTTTTAATCCCTTTGTATTATCAGATTGTTCTTTTATAATGCCTTTGCTCATAGTCATTTTATGTAATTGATATAAATTGTTAGGTAAATAAATTGATTTATGAATTTGTTTCATAATTTGAGATTAACTTTAGTTGTATTATAAACTCCAACTATTACTGAGTGCATCATTTTGAAAAAAAATACTGTGTGCAATCAAAATTAAGAAACATTTTTGGTTAACTGATAAGCTAAATTTAAAACTATTTTACGTGATAAGGAAAAAACTGGATTGCTTATACTAAAATGTATTAATGTCTTGTACCTCCTTTTGTAATAGGAAAATTTGCTTTTGCACTTAAACTACGGAAAAATTAAAAAATAAAGGTGGAGAGAAGAAGAGAAAACAAGAAAAGAAAAAAGTGCAAAAGGTGGAAACAAGGAGAGTAAAAGTAAGATGAAGTGCATTAAAGGGGATATAGCGACCTATCATAGAAGGAAAATAAGTCAAATGTCTCTATTAGAAAAACAAATTTGAATGATAAATATCTCTACAAAAAGAAAACAAAAGAAATAATTCTGTAAATTTTGAATTATATGCTTGGGGAAAAAAATATATTTTTGTTGACCAAGTTTCGTAACAAGAAAGATATGACGTTTTGTAAATAATAAAATTTGTATCATATTATCTTTTTTCGATATGTCAAATGTATCAACTTAATCAAACTTCATAATCACGCACCCAATCAAGAGTAAGCTAATAACTTGATTACGGATCTTAAACAAAGACCTCTCAGAAAGTGTATATGACGTGATTGATTACAGGTTATGAAATTGATTTTTGTAATATAAAAAACTTACCCAATCATGCACTATCTGGAGTAACCGAGTTACTTGAACATGGATTTTGTTCACTGCCAGATTCAGCTTCCTTGTAAGTAGATGGCTCATGAAGATCCATCTCCTCAAAACCTGTAGAGCATATGCGGCCATATTCTCGAAATTGTACCTCTTTGGAGGTGTGTCCACTACTAGAAAAAGGACATTTAACGACGGAAAAAGTCGTCGATAGAAGTCCAAAAACTTGTCGTTAAAACTTTTAACGACAGAAAAAACTTCGTCGTCATTTTGTTGCAATAGGTCCCGTAGTTAAAGGTTTTAACGGCCATGTTGGTCGTTGATGAATGACGACGAGACAAGGCCCGTCGTTACGTATTAACGACAAGACAACACCCGTCGTTACTTATTAACGGCAAGACTATGACTCGTCGTTACTTATTAACGACAAGACAACGAGGAGATAAGTAGTCGTTAATTATTTACGAGGAACTAACATATGGTCGTTATTATGTATTTTAAAAGACCAAAATAATAATAACGACCATATTTTCTCGTCGTTAATTATATCCCAACGGTCACTACATAACGGCGATAAGGTTTTGTCGTTAAGCTTCATAATGAGAACCTACCCAACTCCTATACATTGTTGCTTGCTTAAATGGTGGTAGTGAGAATATTAATTAATAAACTCATGATTGGAAGATTAAACTTATAAACAACTCCATTATTATATTATACTAGTATTTAGGCTCAGGCGATGCTCTGGAATTTATATGTATTATATTTTAGTACTTTAAAACAACTAAAATTTGGTTTAGAAAGATTTTTGAAAAAATCATAGATTAGTAGTTTTATTCATAAATGTAATTAAAATATTAGACCTTGATCATTGGTTTCCATTGATAACATATAATATCATTATTATTATTGATAAAAGAAGCAACAAAAATGTAGTAGCACAATGGTTAGAGCATTTATCTTCCACACTCAAGGTCGCGGGTTTGAAACTTCTCATTGACAATTTGTATTTTTATGAGAGAAACGTTGATAAAATATTGTTGTAAAGAATATGGAGAGTGACACGTGGCGGATTGAAACGTGAGCTTACGCTTTTTAATATATATATAGATTGAATAACAAAACCAAAAATATTGAAACTTTATTAATCTCTTGTATAAATGATGTAAAAATTCATAAACAACTTTCACTCTAGTAAAACTAGTACCTATTACATGAGTCCTAGCACTTAAAATCTCAAAAATGTGTCCAAACAAATGATAGAATAAAAAATGCATTAAACATTTCCAAACTATCTGGTTCACGTGTGAATCTCAATGTCATATAATACCTACAATTAACAAAACAAAAAGAGTATTAGTTAGAATCGTAATAACTCAAGTACTCTCACTACTCACGTATGGATTAAGGAGTCTTAGAAAATTAATCACTTATAATACATGCCTCCAATTCCAATTTTTGCAGCACTTCCCAAACTTTACGGCTAACATTGTTGTTATAAACCTGTAATTCAACTAAAAATTTATCCCAACACAGAAATCAATATATTTAGCATATATTCACACTTTCCCCCTCCAAATTACCCATCCATTCAGAGGATAAATTATGCAATAGAGCTAATTTCTGAAAGGGTAATAAAGGTCGAAGAATAATAATTCTGGCGAATTAGGGATGAACTATGGTGTAAACTCTGCATAGTAAGCTTAACTGGATCAAAAGACACCAAAATTCTAACAAAACATTATCCAAATATATACCCATTAATCATATAAAATAAAATTCAACTAAAAATCAGATAGAACACCAAGAAAATCAAAATTGACCAAATAATCCAAGATTTTAAGACTTAAAAAACAAAAATAAAGGATACTAGAACACCAAACCTGCAATACGATTAAGAGACCAGCACCACCACCACCGGCAATGGCGTCAACAGTAGGAAGGTGAGAACAACCAGACGACAATGAAACTGTATAGGAACGACTAGTGATGGTCAAAGAACATCAAATTTAGATACAATTGGGGTTGAACGATGAGGTAAACTTTGATTTTTGAAAGATTAAAATCAAATTATACCTAGGAAAACAGAGAAGAACAGGGAATTACCAAGATTTCTTTGATTGAATTCTTTCATTCGAGAAGGTAAAGAACGACATTGAAGTGGCAATGGAACAGGAAACAGCACTGATGAGGGTTCTTCCCTGTAACTCTCAAAAAGTTTTAGCAATATTCCTCTTATTGATATCCCGTGTTATATATTTGCCATATTATTGACCAATTATTTTTTTAAAATTTATATTATTTTTCTTATAATCCCTATAAAGATGGGATTAGTAACTATTTTAGTTTAGTTTTACAAGCGTAACGATCATCAATAATTTTAGTCGTTATTAAACCACTTTAACGATAAAAGATTCATTTCGTTGTGAATAAGTTGTCGTAATATGTGTAAATTCTAGTAGTGGTCCCAACCCAGCTTTTTTGGAGGTCCAACTCCAACTTTTCTAGACCTGTCAGGAACTAGACTTGGTTGAGACTCTGACTGACCAGACTCCCTCTGAGACTCTTATCTTTTCCGAGATTCTGATCCCTGAGACAATGATATTGGATACTCTGGTTGACGAGTATCTGACCCACCAGATTCTGGCTGGTGAGTTCCCAGACTCTCAGAATCTGCATCTCCAGACTCTAACTGATCATGTTGATTATCTTCTTCACCTTGGCGTTGTAAGTCACTCTCATCAAGAGGAACTTTCAACTCCACCTATTTATCAACATTCCCTTCAACAGCAGACTTCACAGTGGGGTTAAGCATAGAGTTTTCATCAAATATAACATTACTGCTAAGTATAACCCTACATTCTGAGGGTGACCAGACTCTATAACCCTTAACACCACCCCCAATTCCCACAAATACACCCTTCTTAGCCCTAGGTTCTAACTTACCACTACAAGAAAATGTGTTTTTACCGACCGCCAAAATTGGTAGTTATATATCGAAAAACAGTCGGTAAATGAATTTACCGACCGTTTTTGGACCGTCGTAATAACCATGGTCGGTAATCTCAAATTACCGACCAATTAGCGGTCGGTAATTTTACCTACCGCTAAGCAGTAGCGAAATACCGACTGCCTTTCAGTAGGCAATTTTATCTACTGCCTACCAGGCGTACCTACCATCAAGGGGTACGTAACTTGAATTCATCAATGTGAACGCTGAATTCAGACAATCAATTATTTGTACATTTCGTGTAAAAAATAGATGCTTTAATTTTTTGTAAAAAAAAAAATCACAAGAGCTTGATATTTTAATGTTGGGTGATTCTGCTTGAGCCATTGCAAAAAAAATGTACTCGCATCAAAAAATAAATATAAATTCAAACTAAAAAACAAATAAAAGAGATGAAGATCAATGGATGAAATATACTAATGCAAAGAATTACTAAAGGGAGTGTAAAATACATCCAATTCAACCAAAAATAGAGTAAATATAATACAACTAAATTATTTGCCTTATTTAAAGAACTATATTTGGAAACACAAAGGCTAGATCTAAAAAACTAAGACATCAAATTAAATCTAGTACAAACATTAACTATTGGTTAATCCGATGAAAAACTCTGGTTCTTGCTTGAGATTGAGCGGTTCACCACATCACTTTGTTAGATCCAAAAGTTTAACTCGAATTGTGAAGCTTTGGGTATTTGATTTTCCTTGGTTGGAAGATGAAGTAATCAAACCTTTATTTGGTGACAATAAACTTGCTCTGGCGAACTGTAAAGCTTTGAGTATTTAATTAGTTCATCTTCATCTTCGTCAAAAAGATGAAGTAATCAAAGAAGCCAAAATGAATATGAGTAGATAGGTTGAAGAGGAAAGAGATGGCAGCGGCTTCACAAAATTAAAGTGGGAGAATGGGTGGATGATTTAGGGTTTTATTTTTATATGAAGGTAAGTGATATTGAGCTCCATCCTATTAGAGCATCACCAATGGCAAGACCAACAACCCCCTAGTCTTGCCATTTTTTCTCATTCTCTCTCCTTTCCTCTTTCTTACACCTCATATTTCACTAACTCTCCACCAACTCTTCTTTTTATTTATTACAATAAGTGAGTTGGTCTTAATGAGTTTTTCCAATTATCTCTCTTATTTTTATTATACCCATCATACATTTCTTTCCTAACAAATATAGAAAAAGTGTGAAAATTATAATAAATTTGGGCTCTATTTATAGATAAAAAATTAATATAGTCATTAATACTTTTTTTAAAAAAAAAACTATGGACAAAATTAGTGTTAATCCATTGCAAATGATTAGATAATGATACCAAATGCCCAAAACTGATTAAAATACACTCTTGACCTTGCCACATGGATGATTTCCATTAGTCATGGCACGCCATCTGAAGCACTGGTTGGTCTGGAATGGGAGACCAACCTCTCCTACCTAATGATGGCAGTTGGGCCGGGTCAGCCTAACCCACCCAGCCCAACCCGTCTCGTGGGCCGTGAGCCCATCTAAACCCGTATTCAACCTGACCCAACCCGTAAAATATTGAAACCCGCATCGGGTTAAATTTTGTCAGCCCAATCTATCAAAACCCAGCCCATCAAAACCGCCTTACCCGCACGTTAACCCACCCAGCCCAACCCATGAATTCATTCAGCCCACCCAGAAACCCACCCAACCCACCCATGAGCCCACCCTAACCCACCCACGAACCCACCCAAACTCGCCCAACCCGCATGAACCGCCCAGCCTGCCAATTTTGTTAAGTTAAAAGTTAAACGAGTTAGTAACTAAATATAAATTATGACTATTACGAAACTTAATCATTATTCATAATTATTAATAAAACGAAAATTTTTAAACCAAATATTTCATATTTTCGATCAACATATTTCAAAATTATAAGTATACAAAATTACAAATGCAAATATAATTCATAAACACATAATTCATATTCAATCAAACTTACTAACTCATTCAACATACTCAACCCAATAACTAACCCACCCAGCCCGCCCAGCCCAGTCCATTGAGCCCACCCAACCCACCCGGCCCACCCAGCCCTTACTCCCCCTCATAAGCCCACCCACCCGCCCTATTAACCGCTAAAGGCTCACCCTAACCGCCAGTGGGTCTACCCTCCAACCCAGCCCACCAACCCACCCAGCCTGCTACTTTCCCAGGCCTGCACCGGTTAAAATTTGTCCAGCCCAACCCAATGCCAACCCGGCCCACCCAATTGCCACCACTACTCCTACCCCATGCAAAAGCTAGTTTTACACAATAGTGAAACCAATTATAACTAGCTTTTCTTTTTCTAAGACAAACTAAAGACTTATCATTGTACATGCTCTTAGGAAAGGTAGTCGGATCAACATTTTTTACTTTAAACAAGTAGGGACCAGCTTTTCGGTAGGTGTCTTGTTTCGGTCGGTAGGTAATTTCCGACCGTCACTAAAACGGTCGGAGGCGGTCGGTAATTTTGTAAAATTCTACTGCAATACAGTCAGTCGGTATTTTCAGTCGAAAAAGAGGCGATTTCTTGTAGTGTATCCTCATTTACATGATAGTAAAAAGTACAACCAAAGACTCTCAATGAAGAATATCGGCAGGCTTACCATACCACACCTCATAAGGTGTTTTACAGTCAATACAAGTGTGAGGTCCATTGTTGATCAGATGGCAAGCTGTGTTAACTGCTTCTGCCCAGAATCTCCTAGCCAAACCAGCAATATAGAGCATACATCTTGCCCCCTCCATCAGAGTCTGATTCACACGTTCTGCTACTCCATTCTGTTATGGAGTATCCCTAACAGTGCGATGACGGGGAATACCTTCATCTCTGCAGAACTTATCGAAATCAGACCAACAGAACTCAAGACCATTATCAATTCGTAACCTCTTGATCCTCTTCCCAGTTTGATTCTCCACCAATGCTTTCCACTACCTGAATTTCTCGAAGGCTTCACTTTTATGCTTCATCATAAATACCCAAGTCATTCTTGAGTAATCATCAATCATAGACACAAAATACCTGTGACCACCAATGGATTCAGCGCTGCATGGACCCCAGCAATCAGAATGGATGTAATCAAGTGTGCCCTTAGTCCTATAGACACCCCGCTTGGGAAACTTGGTGCGATGAAGTTTCCTAAATACACAATGCTCATAGAATTCGAGACTCTGCAACTTGTGCCCACAAATAATATCCCTTTTAATTTAGCCAGAATCTGCATTACTCTCTCACCCATATGACCCAGCCTCATGTGCCAGAGTCTGGTCATATCTTCCTTAGGAACTGCAGAATATGCAACAGCAGCACAACCTGTCAATGTAGAACCTGCAAGAAAATACAGAGTACCACGCTTGACCCCTTTTAGAACCACCTTCGAATCTTTGTAGACATTCATAACTCCGTCTTCACCCTTGAAATTGAACCCCTTGCTGTCTAAAAGACTCAATGATATCATATTCTTTGTCATTAGTGGAACATGCCTAACTTCATTCAAGGTGGAAAAGGAACCACAATGAGTCCTAATCCTGACTGAGCCTATCTCAACAACCTTGCAAACAACACTATTGCCAATAGAAATATCGCCTCCATCTATCTGCTCATAAGTTGAGAATCACTCCCTGCTAGGACAAATATGGTAAGAAGCCCCAGAGTCTAGAACCCACACATCACAATGACGAGACTGTTCATTGACTACTAAGGCTAAATCCTCCTCTGAATACGTATCAGTTTCTGCTACAGTGGCAGAACCCTTCTTTTGTTGCTTCTTTCTCTAGGACATTCATTCTTCCAATGTCCCTTCTCCTTACAGTAATTACAAACATCATTTGGCTTAGGATCCTTCGAACCCTTAAAGTTCGATTTCTTTTTACCAGATTTCCCAAACCCTTTATTGCCTGTAACAACTAACCCAGATGCCTGACTCTCAGAGCCAGAACCAGATGCCTTATGGCGAACTCTCTAGTGTGAAGTGCATACCTAACTTCCTCTAGAGACAGACTGTCCTTCCCAACAATGAAAGAATATACGAAATTCTCATATGATAGGGGCAAAGACACTAACAGAATTAGGGCAACATCCTCATCTTCTACTTTAATATCAATGTTACGTAGATCTAACAGAATAAAATTTAATCTATCGAGATGTTGGTTAAATATTTAGTCATATACAGACTATCAAGCTTTAACCACAGACCAACGTCAATTTCCTCATCTCCGACCTCAGTGATGTCGTCATCTGCCAAACAGAGCATGATAGGTGAGTGAGCCTTCTCCTCCAAGCTACTCAAATATGCGTCATCTGTACCCACTTGCTTCAAGTTCTTCGATAGTGGTGTCCAAATACCTTGTTGCTTAAGCAAAGCTCGCATCTTGATCTTCAATAGACCGAAACTATTCATCCCAGTGAATTTATCGATTCTCACGTTCGCCATAGACATTTTTAACGCCAAACAGATTGCGAAAAAACTTCAAACCCAGATGAACTAGACGAGGCTCTGATACTAGTTTATTATAACAGAGGAGGCGCTAAAGAATAATAAAGAACTTGAACGCGATAGAATATACACAGAGTTTAATGTGGTTCACTAGCAATTTGCTAGCTACGTCCACCAGACCACAGGGAGAGTAGTTTATTAGGAGAGAGAAACACAAAATATAGAATAGTGTTAAGCAACACTTAGATAATCAGATTGTGAATACGGCTATAGGTTTAACCTAAGGGTTCATATAACACCCTTAGAGTTAACCTAAACACACCTGGGCATATCTAACATAATCTTTTAGATTAAAAAATGATTTACAAGGTCAATTAATGAGGTGTCCAACTTTACGTGATTGCAAGTGTAATGAGGGAGAGTATATACTAAAACAAAAAAAGCAAGTTAAACAAGTCGTCAATCTTATAAAATCGTTTTGGGAAGACATTCATAATAAGGATTTGTGAAATAGGTGAGAGATACGTGGGCCCCCACGATAGGACCGCACTCCGTGAATAGCACGCTCTTTAGTTGCCCTAGTAAGCAGGCTAGAGAAAGCCTCTGCACACAACAAGAACAAATAAGGAGATATAGGATCGCCTTGACGTAAGCCACGACTTGGAAGAATCTCCCCCTGCACCCCACCATTCAATTTGAACGTATAGCTCACAGATGATAAGCAATCCATCACTCTACGGATCCACCCATCACAAAAACCAAAGCTGAACATCACCTTCTCTAGGAAACTCCACTCCACCCTATCGTATGCTTTACTCATGTCTAATTTCAGTGCCATAGTTCCCTGATTCCCGTCACCCCTACGCTTCATTGCATGAAAGAGCTCGAAAGCTATAAGTGCATTATCAGTTATCAATCTCCCTGGTACAAAAGAACTTTGATTATGTGATACAAGGTCCGGAAGATAGGCCTTGAGTCTGTTCGCCATCATTTTTGAAATCATTTTGTATACCACATTGCAGAGGCTAATAGGTCTGAAATCACCCATCTGTTGCAGCTCATTGCACTTTGGTATTAAAACAATACATGTCCGGTTCACCTCGGTCAAGTTTACCAGCCCATGCCACCAATTCTTCACAAAGACAACAATATCTGGCCCAACGATATGCCAAAATTTCTGGAAAAAGAGAGCATGCATGCCATCCAAACCCGGAGCTTTGTTCTGGTGCATTTGGGAGAGAGCCTCAAAAATCTCCTTTGCTGATGGAGTCGCGCATAAAGACGCATTCGTAGCTTCTGTCACCTTTGAAGCCAAACCTGCAGTGGCCTCCTCGAAGCCAGAAGGATTGGAAGACGAGAAAATGGTGGAGAAATAATTGGTGATTACAGTACATAAGCTCTCTTCGCCTTCTCTCCAAACCCCATGTTCATCTTGTAGTCTGGTTATGGTGTTGCGGCGCTTTCGTTGACTAGCTTTGTGATGAAAGTAAGAAGTGTTCTTGTCCCCGTCTCGCATCTCATTTGCTCGAGCACGGGCATACCAATAGGATTCCTCTTGTCAGTGCAAATCATCTAGTTCCTTTCCAATCTCCCTACACCGCTGTAACATTACCGCATCAGGTATACGTTTCTGGCAAACCTGTAGCTCCTCTTCTTTTTTCAATATTTGTATTTTTATATTTCCAAAAGTTATCTCAGCCCATTCACTTAATCTCGAAGCACAATAGCTGATTTTCCCAGGTAACGTTTCACCTGGAGATGAAGACCAAGCTGAATTTACAATCTTGCTGCACTCATCACGCGATAGCCATAGAGATTCAAAGTGGAACCGCTTCTTCCTTCTACGGTGTCTCGCAAAGGTCCAGTCCTCTAACAAAATGGGAGCATGATCAGATCTATAAATAGGGAAGTGGCGAACTGATCTTCGTGGGAACATAGTGCACCAGCCGTCACAAGCCAGAAAACGATCGAGTCTTTCACGAACAATGGTGGAGGGATCAATTCCACGATGCCAAGTGAAAATGCAGCCTTTGTAGCCCAAATCACGGAGTGAGCATACGTCGATGGTCTCCCGGAAAGCATCCATCATACTATCCCTTCGAATCACACCTCCATGCTTCTCCGTAACACAAGTTATCTCGTTGAATAATGGGTACCGACATCGACGTTTTTATATTTCTCATGAGCTCCCATGTTAAGTATTTTTGCGAGCTCTCTGGCCATCCATATACACCCGCGGCAGCCCATATAGGAGCATTCTCCTCATCACGAACCGCAGCTAAGATATGGTGGCGAGAGAAAGAGATAATATGGACATTCAAATCTCTCCACCACAACCCCAAACCTCCTGAGTTACCTACACTACTCAAACACAAACCCTCACTAAAACCACACCTAATTCTGACCCTCTCGAGACGTTTGTTATCAATCTTCGTTTCCATTACGAAGACCATATTCGGGCGTTCCCTCCAACTCCAGTTTTGGAGGGCACTAACTGTCTCGGGATTGCCCAACCCGAAACAGTTCCAACTAAAGATTTTCATTGTTGTTCGCGGGGTTGGTCGTCGCCAACCGCCGCTACTTTAAATGTCCAAGTTCCCTCTTTATCTCCCAAAACCCTAAGATTCTTCTCATAAACTTGAGAATCTGTCATGATCACATCCCCTACATCCAAACACCTCTTTCTTTTTCCTCCGAGCACATCGCTGCCCAAATTTTTGTTTCCGTACCCCATAAGTACACCTCCACGTCTTGCTTTCGTCCCTCTTTTTGATTTAAATTTTCTCGCATTAGGTCTTTGGTCATGGTTGGAAACTACAGACATGGTAAACCCCGCTGTCGATTGAATTTCTTTGTTGGGTGCTGCGAAGTTTTGTAGTTGGGGGTGTTGTTTAGATAACAGAGGAAAATCAGGATGGAGAAGGTGGGGTTGGACGTGGGGTAAGTAGGTATAAATAGGACTCCTACTCTTTGTGTGCTTAATGGGAGACAAAGAATTAAGTAGGAGTTTAAACTCTAGAAAATGCTTTAAATGTTGAGATATGGAGGTAGACTTCGTGAGATGTGTTGGAGTTTTGATACTTCTCATAAATGATGACTGGATGTGATGATTATGGTTTAGGAAAAACCACTTGGAATTTGGAATACCATTTTAGTTAGGTGGTTTTCCTGATTTGTCTGGTAAGTAGGTGGGGGTTTACATTAATGGATCAATAACTCCTGGGGCATGAGTAAATACTTCGGGTCTTGCATTAAAATCACATGACGTAACTGGCTGAGTGCTCTTACCTGGCGCTCCGGTGACACTGTTTGGTGTTCCATTGGCCCAGCCCGACAACCCGAAAGTGATTTTCATGACTTTTCCTCGTCCGTTCGCTGGACTACCTTCGACGCTAGCCCGTTTGTATTTGAAGATTCTTCATCTCTTTTCCTTTTCCGGCTCTTATCATCATGCTTGCTGCCATTTTCGTTTCCTCCACCGCCGTGGTGATCACTTGAGTCTCCAGTACTGTCAGGAAGGTTGGACGGGCTATATTTTCTCTCGTCATTATCGTTGTCCATTGTGTCTTCATTCTCAACAATTTCTTCTGAAAGCCTAGGACCCTGGATTTCCTTCGCCGAAAGGAGATTGACCAGGTCTACTCTTGTCGTTCTATTTCTTTCTACTCTTCTGAGGCCGATCATTTTGTTTGTGAACAACGGGTCAGAGTATGGGCTTATGTGGAGGTGTGCATTGAGCCCACAGACATCCTTCATACGCACCGCAAAGTGTTGCTTTGCTACCTCTTTCGGGATTAAACACCTCAGTTTCTTGTGTCCTATTCTACCACAATTTGTGCAGAAGTTAAACACCCCTTCGTATCTCAGATCAACCCATTCTGAGAGCCCGTTCTCTAGCTCTAGGAAAAAACACGGCACCAGCGGTTTTTGGATATCGATCCGCATCTTAGCTCTAAGGTATTCCTTTGGCCCCTCAGCTTTAGATTCTTCATCAAAATAAAAGATATGGCCTATTCCCTCCAGTGCTCTTCTTGCAATCTGGACCTTGTTGTGGACTAGAGGTAGTCCTTCCACTCTAACCCATATTGTAGCTTTATTGAAGTCTAGGGTTCTGCATGATGCCTTCGGGAACCAATTAGTGAAAGTCATTAGAGCACCATCATAGCAGGCTGACCCCAGGGATAGGAGATTATCCCAGTCATTTGTGTGGGAACAGAAGAAGAAAAACTCCTTTCCCACTTTTTTCACCTCAATGGTATCTCTGGAAGTCCATCGAAGGAAAACCCAATTTTTTATTGTTTTTTCATCAAAAGATCTTACGTCTCTGAATTTTCCGATTACTGTCGTACTGTAAATCTTATCATAAGGCACCATATCACCTTCCCTCAAATGAACTCTTGGACCCATTCTATAGTATTCTCTTTTCCAAAGCGACACTCCAGGAATGCTCCAAGATTGCTGATATAATCAGTATTTACGAGCGAGCATCTGGCCAGAAAATTAATTATCATAAATCTGAAGTGTCCTTCGGGAAAGGTATGGATACGGCTAGGCGCAATGACATTCTTGCTGTGTTGGGGATGCGGGAAGTGATTAGGCACGAAAAGTATTTGGGACTCCCGACGTTGATTGGTAGATCAAAGAAGGTGGTCTTTGCAACCCTTAAGGAGAGGATCTGGAAGAAAATTCAGGGATGGAAAGAAAAGTTATTGTCTCGGCCGGGAAAAGAAGTGCTCATTAAGGCTGTAGTTCAATCGATTCTGAATTACATAATGGGATTATTTAAGATCCCCGATGGTATTATCGATGATATTCACTCCATGATGGCCCGTTTTTGGTGGGGGGCGAAAGGAACTGAGCGCAAGATGCATTGGATCAGTTGGGAGAAGTTATGCCTTCCGAAAACCCTTGGAGGAATGGGATTTCGTGATCTAAAGGTGTTTAATCAAGCTCTTCTTGCAAAGCAAGGGTGGAGACTCATATGTAACACGACTTCTCTGGCTTATCAGGTCCTTAAAGCAAGATATTTTAGGAATTCTGACTTTATTGAGGCTAGACGAGGGTATGATCCGAGCTACATTTGGAGAAGTATTTGGGGGGCGAAGGCTCTGCTTCTAGAAGGATTAAAATGGAGGGTGGGTAATGGGTCGAGCATTAGCGTGTGGGACGATGCTTGGCTCCCGGGTGAGACATCATCAAGAGTGCCAACGCCCAATCTTCGAAGTCCCGGTGACTTGAGGGTAGCTGACTTGCTTAACGAGGAGAGTGATTGGGATAATGGACAACTTGTTGCACACCTAACAGTGGAGGATGCCAGGCTTGTTAGGGGAATACCCATTAGCATTCAACGCCCTTGTGATGTTTGTTTTTGGTGGCCCACTACGGACGACATTTTCTCCACAAAATCGGCGTATTGGCTGGGCCGACTTGGACATGGTGGTAGAGGGGGGCATGAGGATGTGTGGAAAACGATTTGGCACTTGGGAGGCCCCCCTAAACTTAGTCAATTCTTATGGAGGGCTTGTACGGGTTCTCTTGCGACAAAAGGAAGACTATTTGATAGACATGTGGTTGACAATGGTGTATGTGGGCAATGCTCTGATGTGCAGGAGACCATCATCCATTCTATTTTTGACTGTCCGTTGATTTCACAGGTTTGGGCTCTTTCCCCTTTTGCTTCACTCCTTGCGGAAGCTCCATCCTCGTCTTTTATCACCCGCTTTGAATGGGTTATGGGTCGTATGGATAGGGAGGATTTGTTGCTCTTCTCAGCCTTGTCTTGGGCGACATGGTCCTACCGCAACTCAGTGGTTTTCGAGGAGCTGTGGGACAACTTGGAGGTGGGAGTGATGGGTTTTGTTAGGCTAGCAAAGGATTATCATGCCTACGCTAAGAGGGTGTTTCCTAGGCGGATTGATTGCGGCCCGGCATCGAGGGGAGCTTGGTCTTTACCCGCTTGCGGTTCAGTCCGGGTGAATACAAATGCAGCTATTCTTGTGGGTGTGGGGGTAGGCCTAGGGGCGGTTGTGCGTGATGAAAGGGGACTGGTGCTTGCTGTAGCTGTGCAACGGTGTGAGGGGGAGTGGAGTGCGGCTCTTGCTGAGACCATGGCAGCTCGGTTGGGCATGATTTTGGCGAGGCAGCTTGGGTGTCGACGAGTGGAGTTGGAAACCGATGCGATCAATGTTGTGAGGGCCATCAATAGTAATTACCAGGGGAGGAATTTTATTAGTATGATAGTTGATGATGTGCGTTTCATTAGTTCTAATTTTGATGTATTTTCTTGTTCTCATGTAAAACGGAATGGTAATGTCGTTGCTCATTTTATTGCTAGAATCACTCCGGCAAATGGACTGAAACATGTTTTTGTAGACGGTATTCCCCAAGGGGTCTGATGGAGAATTTTTGAGTCGCTAGACAAAAACTCCAAATCAAACCTAACTAACCAAATACGAGTACGTGGCAAGTAAGGGTCAAGATCCACAGAGACTAGACTAGACACTAAGCACGTAAGTGAACATGTAAGCTAAACCGAAGGGAAGAAGTTGATTGATTTCGAACTCAATTATCACTAATAGGTCAAATAAAAGGGTTGTAAATCGATGGAAAAAGACGTTAGGGGGTGATAGGGATCCAATGCAATGAAATTGAATTACGAAATGAGATTAAAGGAGTATGTGATAGGGGATTGAATCAAGACATTGCAACCATGAACTCCTCTTTCAAGGATGCTCAAGGTGATGCAACACTCTCAATTAGGGATTAGATAGTCAATGATGGAACATGAGGTCGGAATTAGCTAAGTTCAACCCAATCTCGCCTTTCGGATGTTGAATGGGTTAAGACTCTAAGAAAGGTAGGATTTCTCACTCAACCTTACTTAGAGATAGCAATTCCAACTTCATTGTATATCTCAACGATCTACACCTAAAGGGTAATCCATTGACTCATTGAGCTAAAGTTAGGCCTTTCAACTTTACCTTAGTCAACCAATCAATGGATTTGCTAACCCAACCCACCAAACATTCCAATTTAGGGCCTCATATCATGAAACAATGTCCATTACACCTTCACCCAACCCCCTAACTAAAAGACTACTCAAGGTTGGTTCTCATATTAACTAAACTAGTTCTACAATGCAAATAGGAGATTAGTAAACCAAAAATCATTGTTTTTTCATTCATACTTAATGTTTGAAATAGAGAAGAGCATAAGCAAGTGGAGAAGAGCAACTAAGACTAAGATTTCAATGAGAATGAGTGATATTGAAACTACTAACAAAGTAAAGCAAGAATAAACGATAAATTAAAGCAATAAAAAAGAGCAAAGAGAAGAAAAGTTACTAAAGCTTCATTAATACTCCACAAAAATCTGAAATTCTACTTCAATCACCATTAAAGACCTTGAAAAACACCCAAAGTTCACCCAAAAGTCTAACCTCTCAATAGCTCTCTAGAGTTCAAAAAAGGAAATCAGAATGCCCCAAATTTTAGGTCAAAAAGGTATTTATACAACCCCTAATTAAGGGCAAAAAGGGAAAGAGAAAATGAAATAGACGGTTTCCGAAAACCCGCAGTGATCGGGCGATCCATAGTGGTGATCGCCCGATCAGAGGTAGGCAGGAATTTTGTGGAAAATCCGCAGCCGTGATCGGGCGATCCACTTTTGGATCGGGCGATCACTTTTTGTGATCGGGCGATCCAAAAGTGGATCGGGCGATCACTTTGCCGTGTAGCTTTGTCTTCTTCTCCTCTCTTCTTTTCTTTTTGGGCTTGGGCTTCCTTCTTTCTTTCATTCATTCTTTTCTTCCACTCCAATCTTCTTTGCTTGGACTTGGGCTCTCTTTGGGTTGGCCCTCAACTTCTTCCATTCCAATCTTCTTTGCTTTGCACTCATCCTTTTCCTACATGTTAGTCATATACAAGAAAAAATACAATACAAAGCATATGCAATAGAAAATAAGGATAGAAAACCATGAAAAATGAGAGAAAATCAAAGGAAAAAGTGAGAAGCCCTAAATAGGGCGGAGATGATGAAAATAGATGTAAGAAGTAAAGAAACACTAAGAAAAAAGCAATAAAATAGACCAAAAGCTACCCTATGAGTGCGATAAATCTCACTCATCAGGGTCCTGTCCTTGGCGGAACTTGATCTGATTTGAATTCAATTTCCCCCATCCCGTTTTCTTCTAAAAAAAAAAGGATTTGTGAAATAATCCCAATTAAGTCATTTTACAAGTAAGTTGCACATAGTTATGAATATACTCATGAAATATTCTTTTATTTTATACATTTGGATGCACAACAAATAGTAATTTGTCAAAACGTCTATATATTTGACAAATTGTTACTAGTTGCATCTTAAAATATAGGAAATATTGTCAGAAACCACCTAATAAATACACTTATTTTGAGAAAACCACCTAATAAACGTTTTATTATAAACATCCACCTAATAAAACATCAAAACACCACCACTTGAGACCAAATTAATAGCTCTGTTAGCCCCATAACCACTGACTGACAGATTAGTAACTCCAAAAGAGTCACTTGGGGTTGAATGTAAATGGATGGAACTGATTACAAGGTTAAATGATTTATTTATTTGGTCTCAAATGGTGGTGTTTTGAAAGAAAAAGTGTTTTATTAGGTGCTTTTTTATAATAAAACGTTTATTAGGTGGTTTTCTCAAAAAAAAAGTGTCTATGTTAGGTGGTTCTTAACAATGCACTACTTTAGACGCTAATATCTCTAATTTTATTAAGTAAAAAATTATAAAAAGTTGATATCAATTAAGCATATATCGAGACGAATCTAATAAGATCCCACATGGCTATATTTATCCTTGTGTATAAATCACAAAAGTAGGTCAAAGGGTAGTGTATGAATAGTGCAAAATGTCAAAGGTTACAATACATATAAAACGGAAGTAGTATATATATATAAAGCGCTCTCTCTGAATTGGCTGGTTTTCAATTCTCCTGGAGAAATGTTAATTAGTTTGAGTAATGATTTGGATACATAAGCATTGTATGACACAACTAGTGCGAGGATTAAGCTCTATATAGACGCGATCGATATTTCCCAACTTGGCTAATTTCATTGTTAATTAGTTTGGAATGGTTAAGAGATATCATCCCATTTCGTTATTATAAATTGAAACTAGTTTGTGGCCCCGGTGATGTTACAGGTTCATTTTTTATATTAATTGAATTTAAAATTATATCTTCATTGATGATACTATCTCCGTTTTTTTTAATACGTATGTTTGTTTTTTGCTCGCAAACCAAGAAAAAAGTGCAAAAATAAGAAAGAAGGTTAGTAAAAGTAAGGAAAATGTAAGGTAGAGAGAAGGAAAGAAAAAGTAGGAGAGAAATGTAATAATTAGGTGGGACAACCTTCCACTTATGGGAAAAGGTAGAAAGGTACATATTAAAAAAATATCTCAAAATGGTAAAATGTGCATATTAAAGAAAACGGATGGAGTAATTTTTTATTTTTAAAAATAAAAATTTAAGGGCATAATTTTATAAACAATAACCAATTTAAAAGGATCATGCAATGAAAAATTATAATGAAAGAAATCTATGGTAAAATTCATCTCATCTATATTATGCATTCTTTTTTGAAGGTAAAATTAATTCTATGGTTTAATTCTCATCTATAGTATGCTTCATTGTTGTTTAATTCTTGATTGTCAAACCCCATAATAAATTTTTTATTTGTGATAAGAAAAAGCATTACGAGTTTGGTAGAGTAGTGATTAAAACTCTTTATTTCACGTGCGGGTGTCATGGGTTCGAAACTCCATAATGATAACATTTATAATTTTTCTTTCTTGATTGTCATTTAAACCAAATAATAATATTTTTATTTGTGATAAGAGAGCATTAAGAGTGTGGTAGCGCAATGGTAAATCTCTTTGTTTCGCGGAGGTCATGGGTTCGAAAGTCCATATAGACAATATTTATAATCTATTTTTTCTTTCTTGATTGTCATTTAAACCCCGTAATAATATTCTTGTTTGTGATAAGAGAAGCATGAAGAGTGTAGTAGCACAATGGTTAAAACTCTTTGTTTCACATGTGAAGGTCATGGGTTTGAAACTCTATATTGACAACATTTATATTTTTTCTTATGACAATGACATGGATCTCTATTATATAAGTGAAGAGGTGGGGGTGGACACCAAAAAGAAAAAAAGGAAAAATAATTAAAATAAATCAATGAGTTTATTAAGTAATTAAGTTTTATTTCCAAATTTAGCCATCAGATTTTTAATAAAAGTTGTTCATAACTTCTAACTAAAATATCTAAAAACCTACAAAGTAAAAACAATTAAGAAAAATATCAACGATTATATTTTCTTGAGATCTATAGATAGACACCCACTTTGCTATACTTTTATATACTTTTGAAATTTTCACCTATCATTCTAAATTTAATTAGAAACTCAAATCACTTAATGATTTTTGTTAGATTCCGTTAACAAAACCGTGAAGTGGCCCCACATATGCATTATATTATTAGTTTACACTGAAATTGAAGTCAATTTCATCAATTTAAGGGCAAATCCTTAACAAATTTAGAGCAAATTTGGAACGAATTACAACTATTTGGAAAGAATTGCAACTATTTCAAATTCCATTTTGTTAACAAAATGTATATGTGGGACCCACTTAACGGTTTTTTATTAATGAAATTTGACAAAAACCGTTAAGTGGTGGGAGTTTTTAATGAAATTGTAAATGGTAGGTGGAATCTAAAAAAAATCATTAAGATGGGAGTTTCTAAAAACATGAAAAGTTTAAGTGTTAAAATGCTACTATCCATAAAATTTTCTACTGTACATTATAAAATTTCATAATAAAATTGTTGGCGCACGCATCGCGTGCATAGAAATCTAGTAAAATATAATTGAAGAAGGGGATAGTGCCACGTAGAGGCTTGCATTGCTTGCTAACGCTTTTATATATATATAAAAATTCCCAAAAACCTATGTTCCTTAACAATCCACTAATAGAATCTCCTACATTATTATTGCAATCCAATTTGTTTAACGTAATGGGAGCCTCAAAGTCAAAGGTGTCGATCAATATGGTGGTACCGAGAATAATAATGGTGGCGATACTATTATTTTTGGCGACCACCCCAGCCACTGCCGCTACTTCCACTTCACCATCACCCCCAGTATGCGATGGTGAAGGCATCCCCACGGTTATCCTATCTCAAAACGAAGAAGTTGTGATGAATTTCACATTGTTTATAGTAGTAACCAACGTGGAAAAGCTTCTAGCTGGTTCGTACAATCCTTTGCTACATGCCCATCTGATTGATTGTGGGTGTGGTAGAATACTAGATACACGTTCAGCTGAAGAAATGGTAGCAGCAATTCATATGTTTTGCAAGAATAAGCAGTTTGAACCACATTTCCTAGCCTACGTCATTTTTCTCATACACCTGGCTTTGCAAGACTCGCAACAACAGCCTCCTCCTGCCGGTTTCTTCCGACTACGCTACCGCCAAGTAGTTTATTGCCCATTGCTCAAGCTCAGATAAGTCAAGATCTTCTTGGCACCCTCGGTTGAGTGATACTGTCTGATCTCGAGTGTGTGTTATGCATTACGCAATTAGTGGTGTATTGTGGTTCATGTGAGATGTATGGTTGCATGATTTGTTTTCTTGATTTTGTTGACGTGTGATTGGTTTGTTCTCTTATATATACTCGTATCATATTCCGAAAATTTTGGTGTTTTTATATGGGATCCTCTGCCAAAGAAAATTGGAACGAACTTTTTTATATAAGTAAGAAAACCATATATCTATTTATCTATTCCTCTCCATTTGTATTTGGTCTATTTATTTTGTTGGTCATGGATGAACTTTATTTTTTATAAACATGAAAATTTTGTCAAAAGGGACCTTTTAAAATATTTTGGTTGTGAGGAGGTATCCATTAAATTTTTAATTGTGAATCAACACCCAATAAATAAATATATGTGTTATTTAGGACCCACACCTCATTTTCCGGCAACTAAGTCAATTTTCCGGCATTGACTTTATTAAAACCACTCCCTCTCTTCTAAAACAAGTGAGTGCACCTCACTCTCTTAATTAAACTGCTCTTTCAATTAAGCAGACCCAAATTCCCAACCCCCTGTTCTTTGCCATTCATACCTCTTCGCCATTTATACCCATTTCTCTCTATTTCTGCTACTTCAGCCAGCTTAAACTCAGACAAAGATGCCCCCCAATTCCAATCACCTGTTTCATTCTTACTCGAATTTGCAGACCAACTTGTTGACCCTTGAGTTTTGAAGATGACTTAACCAACAAAAGACATATTGTGTTTTACTTATAATATTGCTAGGTAATTCATTCTCGAGCAAAGAGAATACTTGATCGAAGATTAAATCGAAGAATTAATCAAAGATCAAAGTGAAGATGTTCGAAAGATGAAGTATCAAGCATGGAGTGAAGATTAGAATACATTAGGATGTATTTAAACTCTTCTTGTTAAGGTTGAGTAAATGCTTGAGTTGGTTTGTGTTGAATTCTCAAAACGGAACTTGGTTCTGTTCCCATGACAGGAACAGACACTGGCACTCATAGGAACAAGGTTAGGGAACAGACCTAGAAAAGACTTTAGGAACAGCCAACGTATCCCATGTTGTGCGGCTAGCATAGTTGTGCGCCCAAGTTAGGTTGTTAGAGAGTCTCTAGTTAGTTTTGACTAAGTCCATGAGTTTAGGAGTAGGTTGTTAGTTTGTTAGGAATTTATTTAAAAATAATTTTCTGATTTAAATAGGATAAGGCCAAAATCTTTTTAAATATTATCTTTTATATTTTATTTAACTTAAAATGATTTTCAGTTTTATAAGGTTTTTTTTAAAACTTAATTATGATTTTCGGTTTTGATTAAATTATTTGTAAAATATATTTTTCTAAAAACTATTTAAAAGAAAATAACTTGATTACTCCCCAAGGAAACAAAAACCACATTTAACACTTACTGCTACACGTTTACTGAGTGTGGAGTAATGGGCTTAATTATTTTCTTAAAAGCCTTAATTTATTTAATTGGTTTAATTATGCTTCAAGTTCTTATAAACCACGTTATAAGTTACTGCTTCTCTTCTTTAGCTAAATAGTGGGTTAGTGGTTATTTAATTCTCAAGTAAAATTAAATAAATATTAAATAAATTGAGATAATGGTTTAATTAGTGGATATCATGGATTAGTGGACTTAAGTCATGGTCTTACCTTAGCTTAATATAAATAGGCGCCTAATACTTTGAGATTAGAGTGTCTGACATAGCCAAATATTCTTAGTGTCTAAAAGAGTCAGTGTCGTTCCCAAGAGAATTCATACTTACTATATTCGAGTTTATACTCTTGCATTGTTTTACATATTGTAATTTTGGGTAAGGATTTGAGTGAACTCTTGTAAGTGTGAGAATCTTTGAGTGAAGCGTGAGAAAGAGAAAGAGAAAGGAACTTAGAGGGAAGTTCGAGAGGCACAATAGTTGTGGAAACTGTTGTTGGGAAAGTTGTGGCCCGAGAGAGAAAAATAATAGGTTTGTAAACAGAGTCGTTTGGCCTATTATAGTGGAAAGTATTGAGTCAAAATCACTTGAGGTCGAGGTCGTTTCTTCCTATTGGGCCTAGGAAGTTTTTCCTCGCTAAAATATCTTGTGTTCCCTCTTTGTGTTCCCAAGCTAACTTTTAATTTCTCAAAAATTATAGCATACTCCCTCACTGTAATTCACCCCCCCTCTTATAGTGCTCATGTTATATAACACAACTCAATTTCTTTATTTTATCTGGTGAGTTAATCTCTGCTTTATCATTTTCAATGAAGCTAAAATTCGTAACCAATTCAGTTCCTTATTGATTCTTGTTCATCTTTATGTTTGATAAGGATAAGAACGAGTAAATTGAATCCAATTGGTAAATTAGTAAAAACCTAAATTGAATCGGGGATTTTTTTCTAAAATTTAATTGAGCAACCTGGGCATTTGTACTTGAACTCCTTTGAATTACACTCTTCGCATAATAGAGAGAAATAGAATGATGGTTGAGGACTTGACGTGAGTGGGTTTTAGTTGTTCAATTCTTTGTATTTGATATGGCCATTGTGGGTGTTATAATTTGTTGTTATGCATTAGTTGAATTACTTTGTTGTGGCCTCTATTTTATTCCATTCTTTTATTTGCACTTGTTTTGAATGAATTGTTTATACTTTATGGAGCTTTTTCCTTTGAGTGTCTTAGTAATTATTCATCCATTTTAGAAGTAATTGCTAATTTGTATTTTTCACGTTATTTGTCATTCTTAATTGGGAAAAGGTGTCCTAAAGTAGTTGCTTCTAAGGAGAGAGATATGGATAATGATGTTAATGGTTTTTTCTTTGAGAACATATGGGACTCAATTGATCATAACCAAGAATTGAATATTGAGTATGTTGACAATGGGCGTAGATTCCAAAATACCCTTGGTGCGTCCATTGATATGTGTGGTCCATCCACTATATCCACAGAAAATCAAAACCCTAACATATCCTCAACTTTAGCCCCCATATTTAATTCAACCAGACCCTCAAAACTGCCGCTTAAAAGAGCAAATAATTTGGAATATGCAGCTTCTAAAATGCCTACTTATACGACGGAGGGTGAAGAAGAGATATATGACCAACCTTTGAACGATAGTGGCGTAGGTTTGGAAGATCTAGGTGACCTTTTCTTTGAGGGTATCGAGGATGAGGATGCTATTAGTGGTGACCTTTATTCAGCTAACATATCCAAGGATATAACAGATCAAGTTAATAGGAGTTTGGCTCCTCTTCAAACAACTTTTCGCTGTTCCGGTGTTGGAAATGGAGAGAATGAGGCTGATAATAGTAGTGAAACTGAGGAATATTATGAGGATGAGGGAGCTGACGGATGTTTTGATGATGTGCAGGTGGATTTAGAGGAAGAGGTAAATTTGAATGAAGATTCAGATGAAGAGGGTAGTGTGATTGGCTCAGATGATGATGAACCTGTTTATAGAGTGCTTAACCCCGATGTTGATTTTAAGAAACCAATTGCTTTGGTAAGAGGACTTCAATTTCCATCTGTTAGGGTTCTTAGAGAGGCCATAAGGAGTCATGTTGTAGAAAATAAGTATGACTATCATTTTTTACACAACAAGAAGAACAGAATAACCGTGTATTGTATGTATAGATGCGATTGCCCTTGGAAAGATGGGAAGAGGGTGAAATGCACTTGCAATAGCAGTTCTAAGTTAATGCAAGAAAAGTGAAACTTGAAGAAACCATCCAGTTGAAAACAATGAATCTTAAGCACACATGTGGCTTTAGGAATGATGAATCCAAAATGACTTCTCAATATCTAGCAGAGAAGTACTTGGAAGATTGGAGGGCATAGTGCAATTGGAGTCTTTCCTACTTCAGGATTAGGATAATGAGGGATACAGGGGTTGAGATTGGCTATTATAAGGCTTACTATGCAAAAGTTAGGGCGCTAAAAATGATACATGGCTCTTCTGCTGAGCAATATGCTAGAGTGTGGGATTATGTTGCTACAAGAATAAATTTTCTCCTGGTTCATCTGCTTACGTGAAGCTTGGAAGGATTGAAAGGCCTCCACCAGTGTTTCAAAGAATGTACATATGCCTACAACCTTGCAAGGAAGGATTCATTCAAGGTTGTAGGCATATTATAGGGGTTGATGGTTGCCACTTAAAGGGACCATTTCCTGGTATCTGCTTGGCTTCAGTTAGCAAGGATGGAAATAATAATCCTTTCCCTGTTGCATGGGCTGTGGTTAAAGTTGAAGATAAAGAAAGCTGGACTTGGTTTCTTAATTTGCTAACAAAGGACTTGGGATCAGTTAGTGACTCAATCACTTGGCTTCATGAAAATGAAGATATTACAATTATGTCTAATAGACAAAAGGTAACTAACTGTGTTTATTTTGTATAATTTGATTTTCTTATGTGAAATGAATTTTAGAAGTGGACATAATTGTTTTTATCTTTACAGGGATTGCTTGCTACCTTTGCTACAGTTGTGCCGAATGCAGAAATTAGGTATTGCTGTAGACATATATGGGCTAATTTCAAGCAAACATATGCTGGGGAAGCATATAGGAAAGCATTTTGGATAGCTGCAAGAGCTTCTACTAGGGTAATAAAACTGTTAATGAATGATATGAATTACATGTTTTATATGCAATCAAACTACCATTTCAATTTCTGCCTTTTATTATTTTAGGTTCATTTTGAACATGCAATGGAGGCAATTAAAGGCCTGTCTACTAGGGCATATGATTATTTGAACAAAATTTCAGCAAAACATTAGTCAAGGCATGCATTTTCAAGTAAGTCCAAGTCTGCCATGTTGCTGAACAATGTGTGTGAAAGCTTTAACAATGTGTTAAGGCCATCAAGAGACAAGCCAATCTTGACTATGATGGAGTGGATGAGGAAGTATGTAATGAAGAGGGCTCACACAAAAAGGCAAGGTATATCTACATACAAAGGAAAAATCATGCCTGTAATTGTGAAACAAATGGAGGCAACCATGGAGGAGGCTAGATGCTGCTATGAAACCCCAGCCAGTGTAGATGAATTTGAAGTTGAGCACAAGGGGGAGACATATGTAGTGAATTTGAAGGATAGAACTTGTGGATGTTATAAGTGGAACTTGAGTGGGATCCCTTGTTGTCATGCCTTGAGATGCATTACTGCAAATGGGGGAAATCCAGAGGAATTTGTGCATAAAGCATATACTAGGGAGGTCTATGCATTGGTTATTATCAATTAAATCCATCCGCTCTAAGAACCCTAACAGATGGAAATTGAAGTCCTCTTACCAAAGCAATTGGTTTCTTGAAACCAACATCGGGGTTAAACACTCTATAAACAGGTTCTTCATCATCTGACCCAATCACACTACCCTCTTCATCTGAATCTTCATTCAAATTTGCCTCTTCCTCTAAATCCACCTGCACATCATCAAAAAATCCATCCGCTCCCTCATCCTCAGAATATTCCTCACTTTCACTAGTATTATCAGCCTCATTCTCTCCATTTCCAACACCGGAACAACGAAAAGTTGTTTGAAGAGGAGCCAAACTCCTATTAACTTGATCTGTTATATCCTTGGATATGTTAGCTGAATAAAGGTCACCATTAATAGCATCCTCATCCTCGACACCCTCAAAGAAAAGGTCACCTAGATCTTCTAAACCTACGCCACTATCATTCAAAGGTTGGTCATATAACTATTCTTCACCCTCCGTCGTATAAGCAGTCATTTTAGAAGCTGCATGTTCCAAATTCTTTGCTCTTTTAAGCGGTAGTTTTGAGGGTCTGGTTGAATTAAATATGGGGGCTAAAACTAAGGATATGTTAGGGTTTTGATTTTCTGTGGATATAGTGGATGGACCAAACATATCAATGGACGCACCAAGGGTATTTTGGAATGTACGCCCATTGTCAACATACTCAATATTCAATTCTTGGTTATTATCAATTGAATCTCATATGTTCTCAAAGCAAAAACCATTAACATCGTTATCCATATCTTTCTCCTTAGAAGCAACTACTTTAGGACACCTTTTCCTAATTAAGAATGACAAATAACGTGAAAAATACAAATTAGCAATTACTTCTAAATTAAATGAATAATTACTAAGACACTCAAAGAAAAAAGCTCCATAAAATATCAATAATTCATTCAAAACAAGTGCAAATAAAAGAATGGAATAAAATAGAGGCCAAAACAAAATAATTCAACTACTGCATAACAACAAATTATAACACCCACAGTGGCCATATCAATACAAAGAATTGAACAACTAAAACCCACTCACGTCAAGTCCTCAACCATCATTCTATTTCTCTCTATTATGCGAAGAGTGTAATTCAAAGGAGTTCAAGTACAAATGCCTAGGTTGCTCATTTAAATTTTTTTTTAAAAATCCCCAATTCAATTTAGGTTTTTACTAATTTACCAATTGGATTCAATTTACTCATTCTTATCCTTATCAAACATAAAGATAAACAAGAATCAATACGGAACTGAATTGGTTACGAATTTTAGCTTCACTGAAAATGATAAAACAGAGATTAACTCACCAAATAAAATAGACAAATTGAGTTGGTCTGCAGATTCGAGTAAGGATGAAACATGTGATTCGATTTGGGGGCAACTTTGTCTGAGTTTATGCTGGCTGAAGTAGCAGAAATAGAGAGACATGGGTATGAATGGCGAACACGTATGAATGGCAAAGAATAGGGGGTTGGCAATTTGGGTCTGCTTAATTGAAAGAGCAGCTTAATTAAGAGAGTGAGGTGCACTAACTTGTTTTAGGAGAGAGGGAGTGGTTTTAATAAAGTCAATGCTGGAAAATTGACTTAGTTGCCGGAAAATGAGGTGTGGGTCCTAAATAACAAATATATTTATTTATTGGGTGTTGATTCACAATTAAAATTTTAATGGGTACCTCCTCACAGCCAAAATGTTTTAAAAGGTCCCTTTTGACAAAATTTTCTATAAACATCTTTCCTTAAGTTATAACTAGTATTAAATGCACGTCATGTCATGCGTGCGAAAGCATATAAATTGAAAAGTAGAAAGGAAATTGGATAATTTGTTTAAGATGTATTTTTCAAAATGAAAAAGTTAGTTATAGAGAGATTTATTTTATTTAATTAGAAATTAAAAAAAAAGTATAATATGGATTTTTGGTGTCCCCACTTCTTTACTTATAGAATAGAGATAGAGCTTATAAAAGGTTGATATATATCTTCAAGTATTTAATGAATAGTAATTAAACAAGATTGTGTCGGGATAAATAAAGACTATTTGCATTTAGTGGGAGTATAAAGCACCTTGTGATGCTAGTTGGGGAGGAAAGCTGCTTGCCATGTGCAAGAGAAATTGAAGCCCGATGACACCTGATATTAAGGAACTAGGAGATAGTGGGCAAAGGAGCACCATGCTGACGTCATAATGTACGTCAGCATGGTGCTCCGATGTACATCAAAAATATTATAATGTACACAAGTAAAAAATTTTGAAATTCAAAAAATTAATTGGTGCCACTAAAATTGAAATTTATTCACTAATCTTACGCTAATGTACATTCTCGATATTGAACATGTTCAATTAGAAATACCATATGTATTATTTACAATGAACATTTGATATCAATAAATGAATATCTTAAATAACCATAATGAACAATAAGGGTATATAAAAAAACATATGACAAAATTAATTGGAACAAAACTTCATTGAAGTTGAGTGTGATTTTACAATGAACAATTAAAATTTATAAATGAGCCCATTTAATAACCATAGTGAACATTAAAGTTATATAAAAGAACATATGTCAAAGTTAATTGGAACAAAAAAAAATTTTGATTTGAATATGATTATACAATGAACATTGGAATAAATAAATGAGCATATTTAATAATCATAGTGAACAATAAAGTTAATAAAATAACATATGCCAAAGTTAATTGGAACATTTGAATGGAAATTTTTTGGTCAAATAAATTCAAAATGCCAAATAATGAAGGAGGGAGAACAAATTGGCCCATAATGTTCATTAAAGATGAACTAATGTTCATTTCGTATTTTATTTATTAAGATGTCTGAAATTTGTTTATATGTACATGAAGAAAACCTAATGTACACCAAGAGCAGGATGCGCATCCTACTCCCGGGTGTAGGATCTAATTTGCGGATATTAAGTGGTTGAATTGCACAAAACCTTATTCCTTCGCCGCTGTTAGGAGTCCCCTGACATTTCTTGGGTTGGAATCACTAGTAGAAAAAACATCAAGTGCTGTATGCATTTTCGGGTTTTGTGGTGCTTTTTTGACGAGGAGTACTTTTGTTTTAAAGGATTGATGAGGAGTACTTGGCATAGCAGCACATCACAATCTTCATGAGCTGCTCGTTTGAGGTCACAAGGGCCGCTTGCCTAGGAAAACAAGCAACACATGCGGCTGAGAAGAGCAAGGTTTGCTTGCACGGGCAGATACAAGGGCAGGCCAGTCTGGGCCATGGCAACGCCCCATGCCCAAAAATATAAATTTGTGTATAGGCCCAGTTTTATGAAAAGAAAAAAGCTAAATTGATATCAGTTCAAGTATACAAGCCTAGACCCAACTACTTGACTAGGACTGTACATTGAATATCAAAGCCCAATACTAGAAAAATTAATCCCCAAAAACAGAAAATGTACAGAGGTTTCTCTCAGACAACTGGTCACCCTGATCCGTTGTTTGCTGAAGTGATTTTGGGAAAATAATCGTCATCTAGTGCTGATTGAATAAAGAATAATGCCTTTGCATCTTTTTTGGGTTTCTCACGGGTAGGTGGCAATATGAATTTTGTGGTACTTTTCTCAAAGAAATATTTTTTCTCTCTCTGACTTTCCTCTTCCTCTTCCAGTGAACAAATGAGGATCGAAACCTGGTAGCAAAAAAGGTGGGTCATCCTAATCACACCTTTTTATTATTTGTTTCCCTTCTTAAACAGTATGCTCTGATAACATGTTTACTTTCTAAAGGGAAACCTAAAGGTAAGAAGATAAACTTATTTCATTGCATATATAATCAGAATGCTTGCAGAAGCTTTATATAGCAAGCTATAGTAACTGAAAACCTCACCAAGAGTCTAACTCATGAGAAGACAAAAGAGGTGGACTTTAGACATTCCACATATTATTATTAACTTAAATTAAAGATCAATAACAATCATTCATAATCAGTAGGAAGAAGTTGAATCACTTTCTGAACAGACGGGAATTAATTATACAGACTTTTTGTCTAGTGGCAAAAATAACTACAGTTCGCATGTTTCTTGCTATCTAAACCTTTAAAGATTGGGAGCTCTATCAAATGCATGTTCAATGTTCATGATGCCTTCCTCATGGTGGTTGAGAGGAGGAGGTAACATGAAACTTCATCATGGTTTTTATTGCTCTGATATGAAACTAATCTTATGTATCGTCTGCGAAAATCCTTATATGTCTTTAAGCATGCCCTGAGATGTGGGTTCTCCAAGCTTGTCACTGCACTTTTGGAGTATGGGTTATTTCTTTAGTCTTATTCCAATTACACTTTTTTCAATTATACTATAATTAAGGTGGTGTACAGGTTAATGTGCTTGCATTGTGTATATTTATGATATGATATGATAAATTCTAGGAAATATTCCGCAGTAGTGTGGGCTTTCAATGCTTATCTTAATGATTGTTTTAAAAGGATAGACCTTCTTCCGCTGCATTATATTCTTGCTATTTAGATTATTATAAGCTATTGTAAGTTTTCATGTTAATCACATGAAATAATGAAAACAAGCTAAAGAAAGAAGAGAATGACTGAGAGAATCTGAGATCATCATAGCTAGATATTATTGAGTATGAACGAATGAATTATTACAATGAGGATCAAGTGTATATATATACAATGAGAGAGGGAGAGGAAGATCTAACAACCTTTCCTCTAACTAACTACTCTAACGAACAAGCTGACTAACTCTTACATCATCAATTTGTTAGAAGATATTTATTGTGAGAAACAAAATATCTAGGTAGCTAGGTACCAACACAGAATGAGAAACCATGCCAAGTTTGGAAGAAAGAAGTTTGTGTTCAGCACTTGGAAGAATCTTAGTAAAAATATCAGCCAGGTGATTTTGAGTTGGGAGATAACTAAGTTGTAACAAGCCTTCAAGAACCTTATGTCTAGTAAAGTGGCAATCAACTTCTATATGCTTTGTCCTTTCATGAAAGATATGATTTTTAGCTATATGAAGTGCTGACTGATTATCACAATGGAGATTGACAGGTTTGAGAGAAGTAGCTCCAAATTCTTCAAGTAACCTGACAATCCAAGTTACTTCACAAGCAGCCTGAGCCATAGCTCTATATTCAGCTTCTAAAGAGCTTCTAGAGATGGTGATTTGCTTCTTAGATTTCCAGCTAATAGGAGATTGACCAAGCAAGAGTATGTAGCCAGTGACAGACCTTCTTGTAGTAGGACATGATGCCCAATCAGAATCAGTGAATGCTTGTAAAGAAAGATGAGAACTAGCTTGTAAAAAAATTCTGTGACATGCTGTATGTTTAATGTATCTCAGAGTATGAGTGAGAGTCTCAATGTGAGATGATCTAGGGTTGTGCATGAATTGGCCTAATGATTGAATACCAAAGGAGATATCAGGTCTAGTATGAGATAGGAAATTAAGCTTGCCTATATAACATCTGTAGAGTTCAGGATCAGAGAAAAAAGGAGAAGTATCATGTGTAAGTTCGAGATTGAGAGGAAAAGGTGTGATAGCTGATTTAGAAAGATCAAGAGAACAAGAAGTAAGAAGCTCTTTTGTAAATTTACTCTTAGTGAGAACGTATCCATTCTGAGAAGGAATTATTTCAATGCCCAAGAAATATAGTGAAGAGCACCTAAGTCTTTGATGCTGAAAACACTATGTAAATTATCTTTAATGTCTTGTGTATCAGTGAGATTGGATCCTGTGATGATAATATCATCAACATAGACAACCAAAATAGTTGTATCTTCAGTATCTCTTTTAATAAAAAGAGAATAATAATTTTTTTATTGATGAAAACCAAGAGAAAGTAACTCATCAACAAGCCTTGCAAACCATTGTCTTGAGGCTTGTTTAAGACCATAAAGAGATCTGTTGAGCTTACAAACAGTCTGAGGTGGAGCAGAAACACCTTCAGGAACCTTCATATAGACTTCTTCATGTAAAAAACCATGAAGGAATGCATTGTTGACATCAAGCTGATAGAGAGGCCATTGTTGAGAAGCTGCATAGGAAATAAGACATCTAACAGTAGACATTTTGACTACTGGAGAAAAAGTCTCTTCATAATCCAAACCATACTTCTGAGTAAAGCCTTTTGCAACTAGTCTAGCTTTGTAACTTTCAATTGTACAATCTGCATGTTTCTTGAATTTAAAGACCCATTTACAGCCAATAGCTTTCTTTCCCTTAGGCAAAGAAACAAAATCCCATGTGCCATTACTTTGTAGAGCTGAAATTTCTTTATTCATAGCTTCCATCCAAAGAGGGTTATGAGCAGCTTCTTGATAAGAAGTAGGTTCCACAGAATTAGTGTGAGCAGCTATAAAAGCTTGATGCATAGGAGAAAGAGAATCAAAAGCAACTAAGTTACACCAATGAGAGATTGAAGTGGAAGCAGTTTTAGAAGCTCTAGTATTACATATAGGTTTAGGACAATGAAAATCTTTGAGATAAGAAAGTGTTTTGGTAGCTCTAGTAGTTTTTCTAGGTGGTGGTGGTGTAGAAGGAGAAGTATGTGAAGTAGTAGATGTAATAGGAGTAGGTAGAAGAGAATTAGAAGATAGAACAGGAGAATGAGAAGTTAGAACAGGAGAACTAGAAGATAGAATAGGAGAATTAGGAGCAGTAAGAGAAGCAGGAGGAGGAGAAGTTGGTATAAAAAGAGGATTGGGAAAATCATGTATATCAGTAAAAGAATCAGGAGTAATAATAGGAAGGAAAAAGTGATTAGAGTAAGTGGTCATAGGTGAAGTAGAAAGATGAAAAGGAAAATGCTTTTCGTGGAAGATAACATCTCTTGAAATAATGATTTTGTTTGTGGTAAGGTTTATGAGTTTGTAAGCTTTATGAGATGTAGGATAACCTAAGAAAACACACGGTTGAGCTCTAGGTTCAAATTTATTCCTTTTAATAGAAGAGGTTGAACAATAACATAGACAACCAAAAATTCTCAAATGAGATAGAATAGGTTTGGTTTTAAACAGTTTTTCATAGGGTGTAACAAAGTTAATACTTTTGAGAGGCATTCTATTAACAAGATAGGTAGCTGTGAGGATACATTGATTCCAATGTTTAATTGGAATCTTTGATTGAATAAAGAGTGCTCTGGCTGTCTCCAAAAGATGTTTGTGTTTTCTTTACACCACTCCATTCTGTTGTGGAGTGTTGCTGGAGCTCTAATGTTGTAAAATACCATTATTGTCAAGTAAAAGTTTCATAGCACCTTCAGTCAAATCTGGAGAATTATCATATCTAATAGCTTTGACTTTGAGATTGAACTGTGTATCAACATATTTAAGAAACTGAATCATAATAGCAACTGAATCAGACTTATTTTTCATAAAATGAGTCCAGGTCATCCTTGTGTAATCATCTACAATTGTGAGAAATTGATTACAACCAAAGAAATCTTGCACCAAATAAGGGCCCTATACATCTAGATGAAGTAACTAAAATGATGGCTTACTAGTTTTGATAGAACTAGTAGTAAAAGCGTTTCTAGTTTGCTTAGCTAGAGGACAAATATTACAAAAACACTCTGTTTGGCAACTCTGTACATCTAGGTTTGTAACATCTTTTATTTTGGAAAATGAAATATGCCCTAATCTCAAGTGCCATAGTTTGGCTTCTTCAATAGCTTTTGTCTTGGAAGCTGAGAGTGCAACAGAATCATGAGTAGTCTTGGGAGTGACAGCATCAGAAGTAAGAGCAGAATCCAAAATATAGAGTCCCATTTCAAGATTACCAAGCACAATTTGCTTGTTCAAAGAAGGGACCTGAAGCAGACACTGATTGTCAATAAAACTGACTGAATATTGTGAATTTTGACATAATTGAGAGATAGAAATTAGATTGAAATGAAAACCAGGAACATGCAATACATTTGTTAGCACAATATATTCTTTCAATGTGATAATGCCTTTGTGTTTAACTTGTATTTGTGAACCATCAAGAATAGTAATGAGAGGAAAAGGAGCATTTAACTCTACATAGGAATCAAACATGTGTAGATCTGCACACATGTGATATGTGGCTCCAGAGTCCAGAATCCATGTTTTATTGGATTTTGAAAACAAGCAAAAATTACCTGCTAGTTGAGAGTTGGCAATAAGACTGAGAGATGTAGTATTGGCCTGTTGTGAGTTTTGTTGTTCCAAAAATTGAAGAAAATGCTTGTGTTGATCTGTTGTGAGTGTAGCTTGCACCATATTTGATTCTTCAGAATGAGTATTGTGTATTTCATCTTGAACAGAAACTGTAGCAACTTTCCTTTCTTTGTTTCTAAAATCTTTAGGATAGCCATGTAATTTCCAACACTTATCTATAGTGTGGTTTCTCATCTTATAGTGCTCATAAAAGAGATGATTTATAGTGCTAGGTCTTCCATTTCCAGTGTTATTTGGTTTGGAAAAACGAGAATGAAAATGCTTGTTAGCAGCAAAAGCAAGATGATCACTCACAGATTGTGTTTTTTAAGAACTCAATTCTTTGTGTGTCTCTTGTTGTAGTAATAATCCATAAGCCTTATAAATAGTTGGCAAAGGATTCATCATGAGAATAATACTCTTTGTATGTGTAAGTTTGTCACTGATTTTCATAAGAAATTGAATCAATCTTTGATTCTGTTGTGATGTTTCTAGCGTCTGTGAGATTGTACATTTACAACCTGTACACTCACAAACTGGCATTGGATCAAAGCTACACATTTGATCCCAAAGAAGATTAAACTTGGTAAAGAAACTAGAGATTCCTTCATCATCTGTTTGTGACAGCTCTCCAAGTTGTTGTTGAACTGAGAAAAGCTGAGGTCCTGAAGACTGACTAAATCTTTCTTGGAGATCAAGACAGATTTCCCTAACTGTACTGAGATACAAAACACTTCTACTAATAGAAGGTTCAAGTGAATTTAAAATCCACGAAATCACCAAATCATTGCATCTACACCATAATCTATAGTTTGTTGATGTTGCTGCTGGTTTATCCAAACTTCCATCCACAAAACCAATCTTATTTCTAGCTGAAAGAGCAATAATCATTGACCTACGCCAACCACTAAAGCAGCTACCATTAAAGGTAACATTTACTAGCTTTGATGAATTAACATCAGAATTATTCAGATAATATTCTGATCTTGGATCTTGTGAAGCATCCAATCTATTTGTGTTTTGAGTGTTGAGAGAGTTTGATTCAGATTCACAAGTCATTCTAAATGAGTAGAACTAATCAAGAAAAGCTCTCTTTGAATGAATAAAACTGACTGTTCATTTGAATCAGAAAAGAGAAATGAACTATCAATGATATTTGATCAAAAAATATGATCAATTGAAAGAGAAAAAGAGAATAGATTGTAGATGAGCATAGCAGAATCTACGAAGCTCTGATACCATGTCAGCATGTTAATCTCATGAAATGTTACATGAAATAATGAAAACAAGCTAAAGAAAGAAGAGAATGGTTGAGAGTATCTGAGAATAACATGAAATGTTACATGAAATATTGAAAACGAGCTAAAGAAAGAAGAGAATGATTGAGAGAATCTGAGATCATCATAGCTAGATTTTATTGAGTATGCATGAATGAATGATTACAATGAGGATCAAGTGTATATATATATATATATATATATACATGAGAGAGGGAGAGGAAGATCTAACAACCTTTCCTCTAACTAACCACTCTAACAAACAAGCTAACTAACTCTTATATCATCAAATTTGTTAGAAGATATTTATTGTGAGAAACAAAATATCTAGGTAGATAGGTACCAACAGTTATCCTTGTTTATTTCTTTGTCAGAGGAAATATACTTTGGATATATTCTCTAAGGCTAGTTTACTTGGTGCTACACCCCGTTATTTTCCTATTGAGAAAAACCACAAGCTCGGTGTGGCTAGTGGTGATCTTCTCTCTAATCTAGAGTCATATACCTGCCTCGTAGATCGCCTCTTTTACTTGACAATTGTTCTCCAAACTTGGCCTATTCCATGCACACCTTATCGCAGTTTTTGCACGCTCTTCATGTTGAGCATTGGGAGGCGGCTTCAAGGGTCGTCAGATATCTCAAGGGTACCTTGGGGCAAGGCCGATATTCTCTTGAGTTTGGAGCTAATTTAGGATGGTGTGGTTTAGATTGGGCAGCCTGCCTATTAATTGTGGTTCTCTTAAAGGGTGGCTTGTTTTCCACAAGAACTACCTCATTTAATTTGCAAAAAATGAAAAAGCAACACACTGTTTCTCATTCTTCAGCTTATCTTCAATATCGCCCTCTGGTTGCTATTACTTGTTATCTTAAATGGTTGAAAGGGGTACTATTGAGCCTTCTTGTCCATGATTCCTTTTTATTGTGACAGTCACTGTGCTTTATACATTTCTTGTTTTCCACGAACGAACAAAGAAAATTATGATAGATGTTCACGTTGTTTGAGATGCAATTCAGATGGTTTGATTGCTCCGTCATATAAATATGTTCCTACTGCTACGCAATTAGAAGACATTTTGATTAAGGCCATTGACAAGAAGCAATTTGAGCGGCTTATTTACAAGTTGTGCTTTTCAAATCCGCATGCTCCAACTTGAGAAGGGTGTTAGGAATTAGAATATGTTTAGGAATGAAATACTTTGATTGATGTTTATTAGGTCATTTAGGTGTCTTTCCTATCTAGACTCATACTCTTGTGAAAACTCTAGTTAGCTATTTAAGCTCATCGTGGAATGCTAATTAGGGCTAAGTCAAATCCTTTATCGAATTCTTCATAAACATAGAACTTTAATATATAATAACAAAATTACGAATTATTTCCCCTGCCAATACAACAATTATATTATAAATTGAAATGAAACATTCATATTTTTTACAAACATATTAAAATCTCACTAGTACTTAATTAGGCTGCATTCTCTTTATCCGAAATTGTTTTCAATTAAACATCAAACCTCATTGTACCTATAATTAACCTGACTTCACTTTATAATCACAGTTGATTGGATCTAATCAGCTCTGGTGATTAGACATGATCATCCCGAATTAGATGTAATTAGACCCTAACCTTTTTTCATATAAAGTGTTTGCTCCCTTGGCTCTAATAACATAAGCCTGATTTACTCTATTATCTCTCGTTTACAGGGCTTACTTATTTTCTCCTCCTAAGAAACAATACAAAAGAAACTTAAAAGTACATCTTCTCACAAACAGCCCATGCTCCACAATACTTTCTCTTTCTTTTAGGTTATTGGCTTATTGTTTAATGCATGTTTACAAGTCTATTACCTCTAACACCGCGAATCTATCCAAATCTTGAATAAAAACACTCAGGCAATTTTTATAGCCATCTTTATCAAGCCTCTTACAATACCAAGTCTTGCCCATATTTAATAGAGCAATGACGTTAATGCCAAGAGGATTAGGCCTAAACATTGCTCGAGCATTGTTACTACCACGAGGATCATCCGCGTCTGCTAAAACCCAATCACCATCACCCATCCTCCAAAATTTCCCAAAATGGCTGGATTTGATGCAAATTGTACCATCATCATTTGTGAATATTTCCTGTGCAACCCTAGGATTATTAGGGTTGTCATATGAAAATTGTAGATAAGAGAGCCCGTTTCTTTCATAAGCACCTAGATATTTGCCATTATCACCTTTAAATGCTACACGTTTCGATAATGTGAATAATAATTCCGAATTCACGAAGGTGATAACATCGCATGAGTCTCGATCAATTTCTTTTGATCCTGCAAACAAGCAAGAATCAAAGGGCACACCGATCCTCCATAAGCATGCATAATGACCAAGCTGGACATGCAAAAGTCGAATTTTTCTCACACTTCCATCATTAAAGTCAATACGCTTGAATAATGTACATGTCCAATTGCTTTGGTTTTCATCTGGATTATGAGCGGATGCGGTAATCCAATAATGATTAGGAGACCACCTGTAATTCATGGAAAGAAATCAAGATATTTGTTAAGAATTGGAGAGCAATATGAAACTGAATAATAAATTTGTATTGACTTGTTATCTATGAATAGGGTAAAACCCTATATATATAGTACAAGGATTTAGAAAATCATCTAACCCAAAAATATTAAAAGATATACTTTCCTAATAATTATTATTCTAAAACTCTATCTTGATATACTTTTCCATCTATATCTTTATCTCTAATACTCCCCCTCAATCGTAGGGTAGTAACACGAACGCTACGATTGAAAGAAAAATGGAAAGAAAACAATGACGACTAGAACAATACGACGTAAATCAATTAACGTCAACAATAACCACCCTTTAGGATGAGGGACAACCAATACACACCCTTTTGGAGAGAGGACAACCAATGTACCATGGAGAACTAATTAACTCCATCCACCAATAATCAACGATACTCAACTGTACCAATAAACCCAACTAGGGACCCAACTAGGATTTTGTAGAAACGATGCACAACCGCATCAAAACAAGCGTGGGTGGGCAATCATAACTCATCACAATAACGATGCATAACCGCACCAACATGATACTCAATAGCACCAACACAATAACTTGGATGGGCCACCATAACCCATCACAATACCGGTATATAACCGTACCCACCGCCAAACAAGGATGCAATCATCCTTAGAGACAAAGGTCTTCTCGGCAAAGAGTGAAAGAACTTAGATGCACAATTATGTAGCACTTTAATTACACAAAGTGGGCCAAATATGCAGCACACAAAACTTCCCAATGGATGAATTACACAGAAAAGTTGAATAAGAAAGCAACCAGCACACACTCATAGATGTCGAGTGTATTGGCAGGCTCGACGAGAAGGCATTGCAAGAGCAGACAACCCGAATGAGATCAAGATTAGTTTTGATCCCAAAACAACATACGAACTCAATAAAAAAAAATTGTATTTTTAGGAGTGATAAATCCGGCCAGTGGGTTCTATACTAACACCCACCGGCCATGAAAGTCTTTATGCAGAAGCGTAGGATCAATCCAATAATTTGGATGGCTCCGATACCATGTCAAGAATTGGAGAACAATATGAAACTGAATAATAAATTTGTATTGACTTGTTATCTATGAATAGGGTAAAACCCTATATATATAGTAGAAGGATTTAGAAAATCATCTAACCCTAAAATATTAAAAGATATATTTTCCTAATAATATAAGATAATTTATTATTCTAAAACTCTATCTTGATATACTTTTCCATCTATATCTTTATCTCTAATAATATTTGCCTACAAAAGCAGTACTTCTAACAAATCAAGGATTTACATATTTAAGAATAGACAGGTAAATGACATCAAGCAAGTCATTTGTTAAGATGTTAACTATCATAAGATGCAATTATTACTAAATTAATAACCCAAATATTCAATTTTACAATATTATATTTACAAAATCAATATGAGTTTGTAGTTATCCGGTAGAGGGTAATACATGGTAATAGAAATAAATCAATTTAGAGTAATCTAATATTTTTCATACTTTCTCCATTTCATTTTAATTGCAACAAAGGGATATTAGTTGCGAGACATTAAAAATTCTTTTGTTGCAATTAAAAAGAAATGGAGGAAGTACAAATTTTAATGTCATCACTAAATTAAATAATGTTTAACATTTTCCTAATAAATTTTTCTCTTAATACCACTTTAAAAGTAGTAATGATTGTGATTAGGCTTGGTTATTGGGTGGGTGGGTTGGTGCGGTCATTAGTGAGATGTGTCATTGATGGGCCGCTTAAGGATCAAGCAATGATATGGAATCATTGGAATGAGGAGACACATAGACGAAGTGAGGGGAAGAGGATGCGCAAAGTAAAAATATGTGAGATTCAAAGGGCAAATCGCGTACAAATTTGTTTGACAGGGATGTGAATGCCCGTGATTTGCAAACGGACATTCAATTGGATCTTTTTCTTTCTTTAATCGGAAGACTGGTACAGGGTGTTCTTTTGAGGGAAGTAGGAGCTTCTCAACAATGTCAAAAATCCCCCACCTAGGCCCGCGCCCACAAAGAAAGGAATAAATGTGGTTCCTATTGGGTCTCCTATATTCTTCTCTCATCCGGAGCTCCCGTAACTTGGGTTGGAGTCATGGTCATGTTCACATATATATATGTGGAAAATGGGGAAAGTATAAAGTGGATCGGGAAGCCTTGCCCGCTATGGTAGCTGATTTCTTCTCTTTTGCAATCATTTTTTACCACAAGTCATAGAGTCCGTTTTTTTCAACTTATTTTAGTCCTTATAAGTTTAGATAAGTTCAAATAAGGTCTAATAAGGTGGAATAAGGTATAATGAGGTCGAATAAGGTCTAATAAGGTTTCATCTAATAAGGTCGAATAAGGTCTAATAAGGTCTAAGAAAGTTGAATAAGGTCTAAGAAATTAAAATAAATTCAGATAATCGAAAATCAGTTGGAAAGAACGGACCCATCCAAAATCAAGGTCGATATCGAGACAAAGTGGATCGTTAAGGGGCCTCGTATGAACACCCTACTCTATTTAATACTACCTCCGTTCCAAGTGTATTGCAACCTTTACTTTATTTGGCACTTTCATATTAATTGCAACATTTCTATTTTAATCACCAAAAAGATCACATGTGCAACCTTTCTCTCTTCATTACTTATTATCACATGATGCAAGTGGGGAAGATGACCCACTTTTTAGCTTTTCTTAATAAATGTGTCAACCTCCTATGTTGCAATACACTTGGAACGGAGGTAGTATTATCTACTAGCGCTTACGTTAGAAAATCCTACCGCAATATTTAGGGTCCTTTTTTCAACTTATTTTTGCTTATCTAAAATTATTCGACCTTATTCAACCATGCTCGATTTTATTGGATGAAATTTTATTAGACCTTATTCGATCTTATTCGACATTATTAGATCTTATTCGATCTTATCTTAACTTATAAGTACTTAACTTATTAAACCTTATTCGACCTTATCACTTTTTTTCATCTCCTTTAACAGATTAATTAGATTTTAGTTTTTACTTGTTCGTTTTACAGATGTAAGAAAAAACATTTACTAATCCGTCCCTTAAAGCAAACTGCTTAAGTGCTTATCATTTGACAATTCAAAACATCTGCTTGTAGCACAATTACAAAAAGTTTAAGCCTTTGTTGATTGCATACAGCTGTCAACCCACATTACAGATTAAAACAAACAATTAGATTAAAAAAATTGATTAGTAATCACTCACAAAAAAAAAGCGAATGTTTTCACTTTTCAGAACTAGGAAAGTAATAATTAATAAACAAATTTTCATTTGAATGAGTAATTTGGATTTCATTTTCCCACAATTTCTTTTTTACTTTGTGAGAATTGTGTCAACCAACCTACTCCTCCTTTTCAATATAAATGATGTTAATGTTGTCATACAACCTCTGTTTTTTATTAGTTGTGACACTTTTGATTTCACGAACTTGTAGATAATTTTGGAGAGGAAAGAAATAGAGAGGAAGAAAGAAGGGAACCAATGAAGATTTGTCTAAAAGGAAAGTGTCACAATTAATTTCAAACGTCCTCATTTTGAAAGTGTCACAATTAAAAAACCGGATGAAATATTTCCAGACAACATTGACTTCTAAAATAGCACAAAGTTCTTATGTCAAAAATTATAAATTTTACCTTTATATTCTTATGGAAAAATTCTCTCATAAAATAGTACTTTCCTAATTTCTACAATTCGGTTTTGCAATATATTATCAGAGTCAGTTCATGAAACATTTTTTTTTAAAAAGGATGGACTAATGCAATACAAGAAAAAAATGAAGAGATTAATAGGCATGCGAATTATAGCATAGCTTCAAGAAATATCACCTAACCAAGTATTTGTTGTTGTAACGACATTTGAGGTGGAAAAGACCAGTATGATTTTCAGAATTCACCACTTCAAATTGAGCATATGGATCCACCACCTTATCAGCTGAAAATTGGAGAAGGGAATATGTCTGAACGTCTTCATATCGAAAGCGCAAGTATTTGTTGTTGTAGGCTGATTTTAAACAAATAATTACTGGTGGTGACATATTTTCTGCAATCCTTCTATATTAGCTTTCTCTTTTGTTCCTCTCTGTAGATTATTTGTGTCCTGTATGTTGTTAGTACCGTGTGTTTAAATAGCCTATATATATTCAAATACAGTACTTCTGTAATTAGTTCTAAATTGTATGATTGTATCGATTGTTTTTTTAAAGGTCGTATATGGTGAAGTTTAAAGGATTGTTTACTCTGGATTTCAGATGGGAGAAACCTAAACTATTCAAAATAATTATTATTTACTAGGGTTTTTAGATCTGTGCATAAATACACGAGAAAGTTTTTTTTTATTATAGATTTTAAGTTATTAATGAGGAGACCGTAAGCTTATAAACTAATCTTAAGATGAATACTGTAAATTGGTTTAATAAGAAAATTAATCAAAGATAAGAATATAAATAAACACAAATAATAATTTATTTTCATTGTAAATAACTTTTTCATAATACATAAGGTAAGGTCGAATAAGGATTAATTAGATTCAATCGGCTTTACATTCCAATAAGGGGACGTTCGCCCACCTTATTTCCAGCTCGTATCAAAATAATTTAGTTCATATTAAGTTCAGATAAGTTAAAATAAATTCAGATAATGTATAATAAGGTCAAATAATGAAAAATAAAGTCAAATGATGTGAACTAAGGTCGAATAAGGTAAGGTTGAATAAGAGCAAATAAAGTTTCATCTAATATGGTAAAGTAAAATATACTAAAGTCGAATAAGGTGCAATAAGATCGAATAAGGTCTAATAAGGTCAAGTAAGATTTAATAAGCTAAAATAAGTTCATACAAGCAACAAAAAAAAAGTTGAAAAGAACATAGCCTACTTGAAATTTTTATATAATTATGTTCATTAGGAGTATATGCTATAACCACTTTTAACAATATAAATTTTACGATTTTTACGTCTAAAACTGAAAAAATAATTAAATATCTTACTCTCTTCGTCCCCCGAAGGATTTCTCATTTTGTTTGTCCCAATTACATTTTCCATTTCCTTATTTGGATATGGTCCACCAATTATAATATTATTTTCCTTACAAAAAGAACTTGACTTCACCTTCTCTCTCTTAATAAACAATTTTAAATAATATTCTCTTTTTTTTTTAATAGGGACATTTTGTCATTTAGGGGTGTTTTTATTTAATTGGGACACTTCTATCTTTTACTATAAATTGTACATTCCACCTAATTATTGCACTTCTCTCATACTTTTTATCTCCTACTTTTTTACTTTTTACTTACTTTTTTCATCCATCTCTCTTACTTTTGCACTTATTTTTTGTTCGCCGTGAAAAAGCAAACGTCCCTATAAAAAAAGGAGGGAGTACTCATTACCTTACTTCTCAATTATAAAATCCAACTTTAGGGCCAACACCAACCTTTATCCTTAAACTTTGTGCCCAAAAGAAGCGGGAAATCTTTTAGGGATGGAGGGAGTATTTTCTTAGTATAATTTCTAAATTATTCAAAAATGACATTTTTTAATCTCAATTATCAATAACATAATTTTCAAACTTATAGTGTTGACGTAGTTAAAAAAAAGAAATTATTATATAACTTAGGAAAAGTTTTAAAACAAAATACCTAAGAATTTATGGAAATGTTTAATATAAAGAATCCCTATTATATATACTGGATTATTGAAATTTTTAAAAACAAATTATGGAAGTTAGCATTCTTTAAGAAATTGCCATGGCATAAGAAGATATCTTTTTTTTTAAAAGTTAATTAACATAACATTAAATGTAATTTCAAAATTATTCAAAAACGCCATTTTTTAAACAACATATTTAATTAAATTACAAATAAAACATTAATAGAAAATTTTCAAAACTAAAATTTTGACATTTTTATAAAATAACTTATTAAAAAATTGTGAATGTTTTTTTGATAATTAATATATAGTTACCTAAGAATGAAAATTGTGATTTTATATCATAAATTGGATGAATAAAAAGAGAAGAAATTAAATAAATGTAAAAAAAGAAAAATAGATTATAACTTATGTAATTAACATATATAATTATAAACATAAATCATGAAAATAAAAAAAATGAAAAAATGATTAATAATTGTTAAAAGACATTGTATTAAAAGAATTTGAAGAAAAGAGACAAATACTACAAACAAAATGATTTATTTTTCTTATTAAAAAATAACGATTACATGAACCTGTAGAATAAGTATGAGATTGCATAAAGAAATGAAAAAAGAATATATAAAAAAATTAATTGATATAAAGAAATGGCAAAAGAATAAAACAACATGATATTATTATTATTCAATAAGGATTATATTTCATGAACATAAAAAAAGAAAATGCGAAGCAAATTTACAAATAAAATGCAAAACAAACTCATTCTCATTGAATTGTTATATTCATTAAGAAATAACGATTAGATGAACATATAAAATAAGTATGAGACTGAAGTAAAGAACTGACAAAAAAAATATTCAAAATAAAATTTTACATAAAGAAATGACAAAAGAATAATTTATAAATGATATTATCATTATTCAATGATTACATTACATTGCATGAAGATAAAAAGAAAATACAATTCGAGTTTACAAACAGTTCTCTAGGATTCATAAAAAACACTCATACCCTCCAAGGTGATGTTTTGTAATGATGATTATATACACTTTCCTTTAGAATACTATTACATCCATCAAACTGTTATAATATAACGTGTTTATCATCATCAAAATAATACGGACTCAGAGTCCCAATAGATTTGCATTTTTTGACCCCATTAATTAACTAAATACATTGATCCTACTTGATATGTTAATTAAATGGATTAAGTTAAGGCTGAGATTTTCAACCTGAATATAACTTACTTCGACCCAACTATACATATATATCCAAAAAATCTATTTTGAGAAGTGTTGAATTGGTTAGTGAAAAGTCTAAAGATAGATCATATCTTTTAGGAAAAAAATAAATAAATCAAAATGCATTCATTTCATGGTATATTGTCTTGAACTTGTGACTTGAACTTGTGTTTTTGCAAGAATTGTCTGAAATCTGCTGATGATAAATGTGGTAAAAGATGTCCAAAACATAGGCAGCTCATAAGGTAATACTAGTAAATAAATACTCTTACAAAGTGGGTAACTGGGTATTAGTTTTACTAATTGATGATTTTGGTTCATGCAGCAGATGGTCCTCTACAATAAATACAGTCAAGGAGATTAGAAGCTAGTTTGAGCAGTAGAAGAGGAGTGCCAGACCAAGATGAAGATGTTGCATTGGCATAATGATGAAGATCAAAGCTCAGGAAGGGCATTAGTTTATAGTTTGTAGTTGTTTGCTTCTTTCAGATTTTATGTTGTAAATGATATCTCTTGTACTTTAGGTCCTTAGAAATATAAGGCTCATTAAGCTTTTGAGGCCATCATATATATTGATGTAAGTTTCATTTACTCCCTCCGTCCTCCAAAGGATTTCCCATTTCCTTTGGGCACAAAGTTTAAGGAGTGATGTTGATGTAGGGCCTAGTTTTCATTTTAAAATGGAAAATTAAGGTAATGGGTATATTTTAGAATTATTTATTAAGAGAGAGAGTGGGGTCAAATACTTTTTGTAAGGAAAATAATATTATAGTAGGTGGGCCATATCCAAATAAGGTAATGAGAAATATAATTGGGACAAAAATAAATGGAAAAATGAGAAATCCTTTGGGGGACGGAGGGAGTATATAAGTATATAAAATATTCAATTCTCTTCCCATATCTATTTATTAATGCATACAATGTGAATTGAGGCTTTTATAAGAAATCAACATTGATTATAATGACATTGGTAAATAAGCCGGAGCAATGAATTGAGGCTTTTATAAGAAATGATCTTTAGCGGCATTTAATCGGGGCTATAGTGGCACACCATACAAATCCCGCTAATACTTCTCCCGACATTGCTTCTAGCGGCATTTATATAAATGCTGCTATAGGTTCTAGTGGCATTTGTATATGTCGCTAAAGCCCAAATTAAATGCCGCTAAAAGCTGATTTTGTTGTAGTGACATATTTTTGCATTTCAAAAATATACAATTAGCTCTTGGTTTCTATTCATACATCATTATTGATTTTAATAGAAGAAACACAAATAACATATTGGAGTGGTGGTTGGAACTCATTGCATACTCAAGGTCACGGGTTCGAATCTTCACATTAATATATTTTTTTATTATATGAGAATGAAGTTGATAGATTGTCATTCAAAGAGGGATAGTGACACGTGGCGGATTGCAATCCTTGCTTACGCTTTTTAATATATATATAGATTTTTTGCATTGATTTTTTTTGGGGTGTTTGCACCCGGTTCGCCCTTCGGGCTATTGAATTTAATAGTAGTGAAAATAACTGATGTATAATTGTTATGAAAAATTATCCAAAAAATTCATCTCATTTACAATATGCATTCTAAAAATTTACAACATAATTTTTGGTTTCTGTTCATACATCATCATTAATTTTGATAAAAGAAGCACTAATAACATGTTGGAGTGGTGGTTGGAAACTCCTTGTTGTATACTCAAGGTCACGGGTTCGAATCTTCACATTGACATATTTTTGCATTTCAATGCAAAAATATACAATTAACTCTTGGTTTCTATTCATAAATCATTATTGATTTTACTAGAAGAAACACTAATAACATATTGGAGTGGTGGTTGGAACTCCTTATTGCATACTCAAAGTCACGGGTTCGAATCTTCACATTAATATATTTTTTTATTATATGAGAATGAAGTGGATAGATTGTCATTAAAAGAGGGATGGTGACACGTGGCGGATTGCAATCATTGCTTACGCTTTTTAATATATATATATATATATATATATATATATATATATATATATTACAAACTTAATTACATTTTTATTGCAAAAAAAGAAACTTTTCTATTTCAAAATATTAAAAGCAAATCTTGGAGTAGACGGTTTATCCACATGTTTATGGATAGACTACGATAAAACCAAAAGGTTAGCTTCAATAATGCTCCCTCCGTCCCACATTAATTGTAACATTTTCCATATATAGTTATCTCCTATTAATTGAAACACTTCTATTTTAGACATGGACCCACTAATATTTTATTATAAATCACCTAATAAAATACCCAACTCATTCATTGGTGTATGAAGAAAAATATCAAAATATTACTCTGCAACTCTATTAACATCATAAAAGTACCACATCACATTCTATCACATTAACTTTTATAATAAATTAATATAACCTACATCTTACTCTATTAACTTCCTAAAACTATGTGCATAAGCTGTTGTTGAGATTAATATGGGACGGCAGGAGTAATATTCTAACTTAAAATCTTCTAGTGTAAGGTGTCAAAAATTTAAAACTTTGAACTTTTAAGTTGAAGCCTCATTGTTTTGACTTCAAATTTCACACATTTATATGATAATGAATACACTATCAAACAAATTAATATGTAACATATTAAAGTAAGAAAATATTTTCTGAGAATAATTGGATTATTGTCATCTTATGTACACAATGAGTGCAGAATCATGTAACTGCATACGTGCAGAATCATGCAATATGCATGAAATATATATATAATAGCTATTTTGTTTAGGGTGTTTTGTATTTTTTGTTTCAAAAATTAAAAATGTAAAAACAGTTAGTTATAGAGAGAGTTGTTCTATTTAATTAGAAATAAAAATCATTAATGTTGATTTTTGATGTGCTCCTCCTCTTCCCTTATAGAATAGAGATAATTTCATGTTCTTTGTCGTAAGCGTCTCACGACCTCTTCATCCTTTGCTCCACCACCTTTTGTATGTCTAATCCGTTATAAGTCCGTGTGGTTGGATAGAAAATCAGTTTCTGTAAAAAAAATCATTTTACAGAGGAAAACTCAATTATAGATAAACTTTCATTTATTTGGTTACTTACGTAAAAGTTAAGGAGAAAAAAAGAATGGAAAATAAATGGGAGTATAGATAGGAGAAAAAAAAAGAAATAGGGGAGATTAGGGAGGAAAATTATTTTCCCTCCATATAGGAATGAAAATATATTTCCTTTCCATGGAATATTATTTTCATTCACGAAGAAAACACTTTTCCAGCCTTACAAACCAAGCAAAGGAAATTAGTGAAACTAGTTTTTCGGGAAAGTAGTATCCTCCCAACCAAACGAAGCTTAAGTTCAGACATGTTTGGAAACTATAAGTATTTATTCGACAAAATATGGCTAAAAAGAAAGAATATTTATATTTATAAAAAAGTATGAATGTATCTCTATATTACTCCCACCGTTTTTTTAATATGTATGTTTTACTAATTTAGAATATTTTTTTAAATATGTACATTTCTACCTTTTTCCATAAATGGAAGGTTGGTCCACCTAATCATTACATTTCTCTCCTACTTTTTCTTTTCTTCTCTCTACTTTTTTCACTTTTTCCTTACTTTTACTGACCTTCTATCTTACTTTTGCACTTTTTTCCTTGGTCCGTGTGCAAAAACAAACATATATTTAAAAAAAACGGAGTTAGTACAAAGGAAGATGAGGGGAACATCCCAAAAAAATTATTCTAATTGTTTCACTAATTAGATAATACTAATTAGATTTATAAGATCTTTACATATATCGCGTACACATTAGACTATTATATAGTACTTTTAAAAAGGAGTTTATCACTCAAGTCAAATACTACATCCGTTCCATATGTATTGCAACTTTTGACATTTTGCACTATCTATGTACTCCCTCCGTCTCAGAAAGGTGTATACAATTGATCAGACACGTAGTTTTAGATGATAATTTGTTGTTTGGTTATTAATTGTATTTTATTAGAAAGGTAGATGCGATAGGAGTTAGTGGGGTATTATTTTATTTAGAAGAGAGATAAAGTGGATCCCAAAAAAGTAAAAGAGAGAGATATAATAAAGTAAAATAGTATAGTGGTGGGTCCGATAAGTAAAGGTAGATATGATAAGTAAAGTGGGAAATGTCCAAATATGGAAGTGTATAAAACTTTCTGGGACGGATGGAAAAGGAAAGTGTATAGGGCAATCTGGGACGGAGGGAGTACTACCTTTTGACCTTCTTTTGTGATTTATATACAAGGATAAATATAGCCATGTGAGATCTTGTTAGATTTGTCTCGATATATGTTTAATTAATATCAACTTTTTATAATTTTTACTTAAATAAAATTAGAAATATTAACGTTTAAAATTGTGCGTTGGGAGGCATATGTTACAATACATATGAAACGGAGGTAGTATAAAATTGCGTCAACCTTGAGTGCTCAATTCCATGGTCTATCCAACCCGTCACGAAACTCTTTTAGCGCAAGTCAATGATTAATCGGTCAATGTATAATTATATAAAGAGGATGATGTCCTTTGAATTACTTGGAGAGCCCAATTTTAATATTTAAAATTTTAAGGGGTCATTAAAAAAATAAAACAAGTGGCTTCAATGCATGTGAACGTCGTTAGGATGTAATCATGTAACTACAATATTGCGGAAATCACAATCAAATGCAACAACTATTTTTTTCGGTGTTTGCACCCGGTTCACCCTTTGGGCTACATCCGGATCGAGGCCAAGTTCGGGGTGGTTAGGTTCCATTCCTCTCCCAAGTGTGTTGCGGAGATTCGAACACGGGTCCGTCCTACCAAAGCCAGTCCCCATCACCACTAGACCAACACTTACTTGGTTTCAAATGCAAATGCAACAACTATGATACCATACTTAAGTCATTTTCTTTGGACAAGTTGATTAAAATGATCCTAATTAAGGTTGTTATAAGCATTGAATTCGAGGTCCTCTGCTTTATTTAAAAGTAGGTTCTAGAAAAAGAATCATTATAGATCATTTTTAACATTAACATATTCTATACAAAAATCATACTAAAGTATTTTTCTTTGGAGAAATTGATCAAAATGATCCTAATTATTGTTGTCTCATTCAAATTGATGACGATAATAAATTATTTTAGATTAATTAAGTATAGGACGTTCATATCAAAATATGCACCGTAACCTGAACAAACCCCTTTAACTTGTAAAATATGGCCACATGTATTGCTTTTATTAGGCATTCATTTAAGAATAATAGTATTTTTTCACCCTACCCTTACCATCTTCTCCCTCTGGCCACCCCTCCTCTTCTCTCCCACGTCAGTCCTCACCATCCTCTCCTTCCTCTCCTCCCCATCACTGTCCTACCTGCAACTATCCGAGCAAAAAGCACCCACATGGCCAAAAAACACTTATCCAAATTCGAAAACCATCGTCATGGGCAAATCTAGATGGGTGATTTTTCAGTCATGTCGTATGCTTCTCGATCACGGGATTATTTTCAATCCTGGGGTTGGTTTTCGGCCTTGGGTGTGTTTTGTTGGTGGGGCTAGGAACTGGGGAGGGTGGTTGCCCTGGTTGGGTGAGGGTTGACGAAAGTATGGGTTGGTGTATAAGTCACAGTAATAGATGGAGTAAGGTTGGAAGAGATTAAAATATAGGGAAATTGTGCAAGTATTGAGAATAATTCGCTAACCTGTTTAGGTTGCCTGGGACTATTATATATATATAGAGGTATGAAAACCTATCTTTACAGAACTAAGAGTCTAATTACCAAATTACCCTAATACACCCCCTCAATATTTACGGGAGGAATCACGGATATATTGGAACGATATTTACAAAACAACTCAGAAGAAAGACCCTTTGTAAAATATCTGCAACCTGCAACTGTGTCGGAACGCGCTTAACCTGAAGACCACCTTTAGCATCCATCTCACGAACAAAATGATAATCAACATCAATGTGCTTACTACGATCGTGATGAACAGGATTATCAGTAAGATACATAGCAGAAACATTGTCACAATAGAGAATGGTAGGCCGTCGATGAAAGTACCCTAAATCAGCCAACAATTGACGTATCCAAATTGTTTCAGCTGCAGTGTAGGCAACAGCACGATACTCAGCTTCAGTAGAAGACTTCGAAACAGTAGGTTGCTTCTTAGAGCGCCAGGAGATCAAATTCTTCCCTAGGAAGACAGCATAACCAGTAGTAGAATGCCGAGTGTCAGGACACCCGGCCCATTCAGCATCAGAATAGGCAACAATCACAGTAGGGGAGCCAATACTATGAAGAAACAGCCCATAATCATAATAATTGAGAATAATGGAGAATAATTGAGAATAATTGGCTAACCTGTTTAGGTTGTCTGGCACTATTATATATATATAGAGGTATGAAAACCTATCTTTACAGAACTAAGAGTCTAATTACCAAATTACCCTAATAGAAATCAATAACAATTAACTGATTTCAAGTCATCTAGTATCATTTTTGTAAAACCTTGCATGCCACCATTTGTCGGCCTATGTCATTTATTGGCATAGGATCATTGTATTTATGAAATGTCACTTCATTTTACATTGTTACAAAAAAAATCTAAAGGGATTTGACCTCACAGTCTAGCATTTGGAAAATTGCAATTTAAAGCACCAATATCCATTCATGTACGCGAATCTACACCCCTATGCTACACACCTTCAAGTGTTACATTGACTAACTCGATTAACCCCGGCATAAATGTATCAATTTATTCACGACTATTTCGTATTGTTTAAAGTCGTTGGCTCTCATCCTAAAATTGACCTAAGTAATTTAATACGTACAATTGCATTTATACGAGAAAACATAGATTAGGATAATCACAACTATATATGGTCATTTGGCCCCAAATATTCTAAACTATTAGTTAAGAATAATTCAAAAGGGCAAGTCCTCTAAAAGACTCACAAGTGACTTGAACCATGTTAATCAGTTTTTTTTTTCCATTTTTTTCTCTCCTCCACCCTTTTCCCGCCACGTCCTCCACTTCAACCCTCACACTCACCGCCACCATCGTAAACCCCACCTATTATTGCCAGACTTACCATAGCCCCTGCCTGCCCTATCCTTAAACCACCCACCAACACTGAAAACCATCCCCCATGACCTAAAACACTTCCCCAAGTCTGAAAATCATATGATTGAATTATTTTCTCTCCCTATTTGCAAAGAAAATGGATTGAAATGAATTTACATTTACTAGAGTACTTTGTTATAGAGTCTCCCGCTCATACATTACAACCCGGTAAGGCGGGAAGAATAGTAGTGAGGATATCACCCTTTAAGTTCTACTCCCTCTGTTTTTTATTAGATGTAACATGTTGACTTTGGACACTATTCATTCAATCCACTGTGCTAATTAATAGCCATTTATACAGAAGAAAAAATATAGTCATGTGGGCTCTTGTTTGATTCGTCTCGATATACACTTTTCAAATACATATTTTTGTAATTTCTGCAATTATACAATTAGAGATATAATAGATTCAAGTTTTGTCCCGGCAAATGTGAAAAAACAAATGTTACATCTAATAAAAAACGGAGGGAGTAGCTAGTATTTACCGCTTATGTTTTATTGTATAAGAACTATTAAAGTATGATTAGGGTGTTTTTCTTAATTTAACAGAATATATTATTAATCTTTTAAAGGAGTTAAAGTTATGATTTAATATCTAACTGTAGTCTTATATTTTCTTAATGTGTACGATATGTCTCGACCGAATAGGTTTTTTGCTGCTATTGGTACCTTAAAAGGGGATTTAGAGGTTGGAGTATTATAGAGAGTGTTCAGTCGTTTATGGGAGGCTTGAAGGGCTGGGGTATATAAAATCAATAAGAAAACTTGAGTGAATGGCCACTAGAGTATGACACATGACCCTATTTACCCGTTAAGCCGGTTCTTTCAGGTCACAATGCATTGCGAAAAAGTGCTTCTAATCAATTTTTCTTATATTTGAAACAAAGTTAACTTACTATTGAGAAAGTCTTGAATCGCTTTTCAGGTGCCATGACGAGGAGGTTTGAAGCGAGGCAAGGGAAGGTTAATAAAGAAGATAACGGGAAGACGCGGCACTTTATAGCTTATGTATCCTCATGCCACCTTTCGCATGCTAGTCTTGACTTATTACATTCAGTGGACATTAGGAGCCCCTTTTTTTTTTTTTGAAAATTTATCCTTTACGAAAGTACCAAAGCTATGTAGAGAGAAGCGACCTCATTTATATTGACAAGTTTTATTTTCCGATAGGCATGTAAGAAGCTCATAGAATATGATTATATCATTTGACTACACAATCCCCGTCTTTAAAAATTCTCCAACAACTAGGCCATCGAAGATAATTCTCCAACAACTAGGCAATCAGAAAAGAATTCTCCAACAATTCCTTAAGAAATTGTTTTTTTTTCGCAAGCTAGCATTAGAATATTAAAAGTGAAGCAATGGTAATTCCCCTCCTAACTATTAGAATCCTAGGTAATATTGAGTAATACTCGAAATTCATAAATATTGATGGAAAAAATAAATTCTAATTAAAGTGTTTAAATTTTGTCCATTAATTCTTTCAAAAAAAATTAAATTAAAAACTACGAAACAAAACCAAGTTTTTCAACCCAATATTTATGAATAAGTGGCTACTTCTATTTCCAATATAAATTAATTAAAGTTTAAGGTTTTTAGAAGAGCTTAGAGGGAAAAAAAATACTCGTATCTCATTTACGATGGAATTTAAAGAGGGAAGCCAACTTTAGTGGCTTTCACGTTAGGCCTTGTTTAATTAGTTGCCTTCATTTCCCATGGGCAATCAAAATTCTCATAAAGTGTATTTTGTGCAAGTTGTTTGGTTGCCTTAAATTTGATAAAATAGAGGAATTTGCAATGCTTACAAAATGTCGGAATTATTTTACCAAGTCCCCCCTTAGCAATTGAAAATTCCCATGATTTGCAAATTCTCACATGAATAACAAACAAGTTTTGCCAAATCATGTGAAATGTAAGATATGAATTAAGTTCCTATAGAATTTTAACTCCCATGTCAACCAAACAATACCTAAGGATTCTCAACCTGAATATATAATTAGCATTAGGCCCCTGACGATGCCCCAGAGTTTTTGTACTTTACACATTATTAGTGGTTAAAGCTATCTTCAAGAATATTCATAGCCCGGCCAGTGAATGCCTCAAAGAGGCGAGAATTTGGGCTGGGGAATTCTGGGCTGCCCGTGAGTGCCAACCTTTAGCTCACAACAACATCCGTGCAAACAATATTCAGAGACATAGGAGAGCCCAAAAACTGCTTATTTCGTGTGATGCTTCTTGGATTGATAACAGGAAAGTTGCGGCCATTGCAGTGGGAATTCGACATTGGAGGGGAGCTTGGATTAAAAGTTTCTCCAAATGCATTATTGCTACTAACCCTCTTATGACAGAACTTTTTGCTACCATGTTAAGTCTTGACGTAACACAGGAGCACCATTGGAACGAAGCCATTATGATTCAATACAAGAGAATGCATCATCTACGACTGGATTTCCGATCGTTACTAAGCCGTTTCTCGTCGTAAATGACCTTTTACGACGAGATTTCCGTACGGTCGTCAGTGGTTGCTAAAGGCTTCGTCGCAAAAGACATGATACTAGTTTGCGACCGGGTTATTTGACCCGTCGTAATAAACCTCTTACGACAGGATTTTTATCTCGTCGCAAATATTAACTATCTACAACGAGGTTAATGGTCGCATATCACTTTTTAAATATTGTAAAGGTTTTTTTGCGACCAGATTTTCCAGTCGTAATTCATATTTTTCGAAAATTCAAATTTTCTTTTACAACCAAATATCTCATCGTAATACATGTTTTTCGAAAATGTTTGTATACTTAACTACGACGAATAATCCGGTCGTAATTGTATGCTGTAACTTTTTATTTCACTAATTACTACCATTTTCCTCGTCGTAATTTATTTACTTAATTTGTTTACCGATATTTACGACCACATTTCACATCACAATTGCATTCACAAGTAAGCCTCTGGCTTGGCTTTGTCTAATTAGACTGTAGTAGACATACAGTACAACCATCTTTGCACCTGTTTACACCGTATATCCCTCCAAGCATCGTAATATCTATGCTCAATAATATTTTATAAACAAAATTATAATAAATGTCGAATTACAAATACCAATAACAAAAGCGCCTATATATTATAGGTTAATGGTCCAAAATAACAATACAAAGCCAAACTAATTTGTCAATTTTTTCCAATCTAAAAGAACCTTAAAAACAAAATAATTTGATCTAATTATCAATCCCAACAGAATTACTAACTAACACCAAATCATACCAACTTAACTCCACATAAGGGTCTCCACGATATTGCCTTGCTACAATTAGTTAGGCCAAAGGATCAATTGCCCGCTTCTAACTTGTACCTAGAAACAAAAGAGCAATTAACATACTCAAGAGAAGATTATTTGAAGAAGTAACCAAATTATAAAGTGAGTAGAAGTGAACAAATTTACTGTCATATTTCAACTTCGCACATCATATGTGGCTAAACACTCCAATTTCACGAATTTGCAACATAGACCACTAAAATAAGATGAATATAGACCACTAAGTAAGATGAATTTTTCGATCATATCTACCTCAAGGGGGCTGATTGGTGGATTTATGTTCCACCCAGCACTGCTTCTTGGAGTTGGAAGGAAGTTTGTAAGATAAAAGAGATGATGAAAGCTGACTTTTCTGGATATAAACCTTCTTCTGGTTATAGGTGGCTCAAAGGTGACATAGTGCATGTGTGGTGGGATACTTGTGTCTGGTGCAAGCTGGCAGTACCCAAACACTCTTTCATTACTTGGTTGGCTGTCAATAACAGGCTGAGAACCAGAGACAGGCTCCTGCAATTTGGTTTAAATGTTGATAGCAGCTGTCTTCTGTGTTATGAGGCAAATGAAACCCCAGAGCACCTATTTTACAGATGCAGATACACTCTGAAATGTGTGGAACAATGGAAACAGAAACTTGGTATCTCTGGTAGGTGGCAAAACCTGATGGAGAGTGGTAGATGGTGCATGAGAAGAATTAAAGGAGCTGCAAAGAGGAAACTGATCCTAGCTTGTCTGTGTGGATTGATCTAGAACATCTAGAGACAGAGAAACAATGTCCCGTGGAATCAGTGTCTAGTTGACCGTACCCTAAGATTGTTGTAAACAACTTGATTGATGATGTAAAATTGCGAGCTAGCTTATGCTGTGCTAGTAAGGAGCGTAGTGCTTATACTGAATTACTGAATCAAGTGTAATGGTCGTGGCTGTGTGTTATTGCAGATGATTGGTGAGGTCTGTGGTACCCTCCTAGAAGGTGCCCACTGAAGTTACAAAAATTTTGGACACAGTCAGTCTGTTATTGACTATACCACAACTTGATTGATGATGTAAAATTGGTGAGGTCTGTGGTACACCTCCTAGAAGGTGCCCACTGAAGTCACAAAAATTTTGGGCTCGTAGCTTTTTGCAACACAACCCAGATCAACTAACACACACAAGCAGGACATAGTACTACTGGAAGTAAATCAGCAACAATTATTGGTTTCATATGCAGCAAATCAGATCAAAGAATTATACCTTGATTTTGACATGAATCGTTGTGTATAGCTTGGTCTTGACGATTAGATTGTTGAGCATGAGCTTCCAAGAGCATGTTTAATTTTTCTTCAACAACACATGCCCGTTTGTTGTGTGTCTCCTTGAACTGATCAAAGTCCTTGCGGATTTCTTCATTTTCTCGTTCTTTCTCTTGAAGACGTGCCATAAGTTCAGCTCTACTAGGTAAAGGCCCTCTGACATCTTTGGGTCTTACGCCAAACCCAAAGCAAATAACATTACCACGATCTTGTTCCCCAAAGCATTTTTCGACAATTTCAAAATGTGAAAGTGACGGGTTATCCTTTTCAACCTCAAGTATCTCATTCTAAAATTCATAAACAAAAGAAACGCATAAAAAACAAGCGATATTATAGTTTACATAAACATTTATCTTAATATTTCAGAAAATGCATTAGAATACATACATATTTGGCACTCTCATCTTCATCTAAATCTCCAGATTTCCTCTTCCTTGTCCTCTTAAAAACAGCGGATATTGGAGGTGCGTCCTTACCTTCTTTACCTGCCTTCGTACAAAACATTCACATGTCAAATGAGCTTATTATAAAGTGAAGATTATAAGTAATTAATCTTATCATATCTTCCCAAATGACCTATCTGAATGGCATGCTACCAGTGCGATGAGGCATTGTCAAACCTCCTCTATTGCCAGAATTTCTAGAACTCACTTTCTGCAAACATAAAGTATTTATTAGTAATTAATTATTGTCATTTCCAAAAGATATTACGGAATATTAAAAAATATATAATACTTTGAAATTCTCGCTTGTAAAATGCTCCTTCACCAGCCATTCCCAATCCTCCTTTGTTAAATTATTAGGTGTTACCTTTAAAGCCTTTTCTGGACCGCCTTTTTTAATTATTGAATCTCGCATCAATATACCTCTCCAATTTTGCCACAATTTTTTCAAATGCGTAAGGATTGTGTTACGATCCAGTTCAATGCCATTGCAATCAAATTTGTTCGGTAGGAAAATAAAATCAGAATACTAATTTATAAAAGATTAATTATTTAAGCAATGAAAGCTATGAAAGAAATGTTATTTTAAGATCACCAACACAGATTGCCACATATGCTCCTTTGCACTATCTTCTATCTCATCCCAAGAATGCACTCTAACCGGACAAATGGTGTGATCTCGAACTATTTTTCCCATGTGCCTTGTCATATCCTTATGGTTATCTCCAACCGGACCATTATTATAAACATTAACCAGTAGCTTTTCACCTTGTTCGAGATTTGCCACTTTCTTGCACTTGTTGACACCTCTCGGCTTTGCATCCGGTCTTTTAGTTCTCTTCCCAACCATAGGGGTGGATATTACTTCATGTAAAGGAAGCAAAGATGATTAATTATTAATGAAACATAGAGTATTAAAAGATTGTATAATGAAAATTAGAAGTCAATATAATACCTTCCTCTTGGATCCTTGAGGCATCTTGTGCAGAACTCTGTTCAAGAAAGTTACTAATTGTGGCATTATTAATGGATCTTTGCATGAAATCATCTTGATCAATTTCATGATCAACTTCCTCACCAAGAGATGGTATGAAAGTTGAATGTCCGGCAGTAATTTCCTTTTCCCTATTTGTTTCACTAGTAGCTCCTTGGTTTGTTTCACCTAGAGTGGACGAAGAGGGTTGTTTTGCATTCACACCCAAAAATAAAATAGATTTGAATCCTTTACCATGACTTCAACCAAGTATCCCAGGTGGGACAAATGTAGTTTTCTTCCCAATTGGTGCCATTCTTATGTATACATAAACTCAAACCTGTGAAAAGAATATACATGAAGCAAATGAATGAAAAGAGCAATACCGACACAAAGCAGAGCATATAGCTTAGATATAATCCAGTAATAACCTAACATAAAACCCAATTGAACCATAAATGTGCACAATCTTACACTTCTAACTGACAGAAAATTATCATTATACAGATTATCACACAAACTCTTTGCATTAAAACATAGGCCATACACCTAACATGCATTCTGAAAATTGGTGACTGATACAATAATAATTCAATTTTTGGCGGCATTATATTTCACCGTTTAACAGGTTCTGAAGCTATGTTTGCTGACCTTTGCTACTTTTCAGTGAGACCAATTCAGGTAAAGTGTTGCAATTGCTATTTTATATAGAGCTTATTATGATCATAAGACTGAATCATGCAATCTCTCTTTAATTATGTTTGGTTGTTTCTGAGCTCAGTCCTCATTTTCTTTCAAACCAGTTTCAAAGTTACAATGTTCTATGCCCTGCTATACAGCTACAATGTTCTATGTTCTGATCCTTGTTATGATCACTGATCAGTTAGTATACTTGCTTGTTTTTCTATTTTTGGAGGGGAGATGCACTGTCAATATATTAAGTGAGGGACAAAAAGTATGTACATACATATGATTCACGGATTCTATGAGCCACATAATTGCCCTTCTTTTTTACGTGAGACCAAGTAAAATCTGTAAATAACTTACTAATAGATATTACGTCTTTCATATTGAAAACCGGGAAACATGAAGACGTAGGGGTAATCTCTAGGGATGACACATGAGCAGACGACAGAGGATATGACTCACAGAGGTTTGCTAGGCCACTTAACGGACCTGCTGGTTGGGTGGGGGACTGCATGGGTGGCTTGTGAGGCCTGCTGGTCGGGGGGACCTGTTGGTCTGGTGGGGGGATTAGGCTGGTTAGGCCTGATGAAGGTGGTTCTTTCAATTACTCCACTGCCACCTACATCATTAGCTTACAACTTCAAACAACTACATGGGCATTTTATTCACACCAATGATTCAACAAGATCAATCGAGTAACTGACCTGAGATATGCTGATAGTAATTGGATTCTTCGCAAATTTGGTCACTCCGTAAGCAAATATGTGCCTGTTACAAAAATAGAACAACGAAACAATTAATTCCATAGTCATAGTAATCACCTTGATACTCATGTAAGTAGTCCAAGACCAAACTATAAAAAAGCGAGGAGTTTGCATGTACTTTATATAAATCAACAAAATCAACGTATACGAAAGTGAGCTTCAAGTACAAGTCATTGCATATGGAAATCTATAATTAAATCAGACTAATAAAGGAAAACCAATAATATAATTAGAGTTATCCAAAAATCATCCAAATTATTGAGGGTGACAAAGCACAATACAAGAACAGATCAATGACAAAAGAAGTCTAACTAAACCATCAATAAACTACATAGACAATCTCCAACATCTTTAAGTTGTTCTTTTTCGTTTCTTCACTAAAACAGAAGCATCAACGATCTCAGGTTCCACGTCAACTCTGACTTCATTACTCATTTCGCTATGTGTGTATGTAGATGTAGATGCAGTAAAGCCAAATGAATTATGTTCCTGATACGCATCCTCGACATCATCCAAGATCTCCATGCTTTGAGAATCCTTGTCTTTCTCCACTGGCATCCCATACGTAACTCGAGGTTTTGTCTTAACCGCAACACACCAACTACCTTTCTTTACAACATATGTTGCATAGAACACTTGTGAAGCTTGGCTAGCAAGTGCAAATGGTTCATCAGTTTTAAGATTTCGTTGGATATCAACACTAACATACCCAAATTTGTCAACATTAATTCCTCTTTTAGGATCAAGCACATCGTACCAATCGCACCGAAAATACACAATATAGTTGCCTCCCAAATACTCCAATCTGATTACTTCTGTCAACACCCCATAGAAGTCTTAAGTCTTGTTCTTATCACCGGTATCACCCACCACCACCACTCCATTATTTTGTGTTCGTTAGTTTCTATCACGACGTGATGTGTGAAACCTAAAACCATTAGTTATATAACCAGAATAAGATCTAGTATATTGAATGAGACCGCGTGATAAAGACAAAAATTCTTCCCCGTGAGGACATTTGTTAACTTCGTTCAACTTTTCAACCTGTGAGAAAATATATATAATGCATGATTAAATTGAAAAGATCTTGAATTATCAAAGTAACCAATGAATCTAGTATGAAAATATGAAAACTTACTCTTTTTTTAAACCATTGCACAAAGTTCACATCTAGTTCACTAGGAGAGAGTTCAACTCCTTCATGTTCTATCATTTCAGCATATTCTCTATTTTGAAAGTAAACAAGTCAAAAAACAAAATAAAAAAATAAGAAAGAGTTTTTATTATGCACAAAAGAGTTGGTCTCAACTTACATACAGAAGGGTTCAACTTCAGTGCAATTCTTTAAAGCATAGATGTGGGCTAGCTCTCCTCATACACATCCAGCTCATTGACCTTTCCACGCCCTATAGGTCTTCCTCGATGAGAAAATATGGATAGCTTTTTGGAAGGATCATCAACACCATCATGATTACGTTCAAGACGGTTAAATTTTGTTTCAGCATCATCTAAGTACCTTGAGCATAAAGTCATACACTCATCCACAATATAACCCTCCGCTATGGAACCTTCCGGACGAGCTTTATTACGCACATATAACTTGAGTGTATGAAGATATCTTTCCCCGGGATACATCCAACGAAAATGGACCGGCCCACCAAGCATTACCTCATCAGCTAGGTGGACACTCAAATGAAGCATGACATCAAAACAAGAAGGAGGCATCCATGTTTCTAGCTTGGAGAGAGTTAAAGGAATTTGGGTTTTGATTTGATCCAGATGTTCAACTTTACAGATTTAGCACACAACACACTAAAAAATTGACACAACTCAATCAAAGGCTCTGAAACATCTTTCACCAGAAGTCCACAAATCACAAGAGGAAGTATGCTTTGTAACAAAACGTGGCAATCATGACTCTTTAATCCCGAAATCTTGCAATCTTTTACATTAACACATCGAGATATATTAGAAGAAAAACCATCAGGAACTTTCAACTCTTTTAGAAATCGACACAATATTTCTTTTTGACTCTTAGATAAAGTGTATGGTGCAGGAGGTAATTCAATTTTGTCACCTTTCGAAACAGGATGTAGCTTAGACATTATACCCAGTGCCTCCATATCAAGACGAGAATTAACCGTGTCTTTAGTCTGTCCTTTAATGTTCATGATGGTTCCCAAGATAATATCACATATATTTTTTCGATGTGCATGACATCTAAATTGTGTCGTAACAATAGGGTTTTCCAATAAGGTAACCGGAAAAAGATGCTTTTTTTGTTCCAATTATCCTCTCAACCTTATGTGACACTTTCATCCTCTTCGTAGGATCTTTAGACAAACAAAAACCATCAAGATCTGCCACTTGTTCAAGAATTTCCTCCTGGATAATGGCTTTGGTGACTCTCCTTTTTATTTCTTTCCAAAAATATCTTTCTTCCTACGCCATGGGTGATTTATAGGAAGAAAACGTCGATGACGCATATACACATGCTTTGAGCAATTACTCAACCACAAATAAGAAGTTTGTTTAAGTATTAACAAGGACATGCCCTCTTCCCCTTAGTGCTCCATCCAGATAACATTCCATATGCAGGAAAATCATTAATAGTTGAAAGCAAAGCTGCATGCATTTTGAAATTTTCTTTTTTGATGCATCATAAGTTTCAACTCCCTCTCCCACAACTCTATCAGCTCTTCTATCAAGGTTAAAATATGACAACAAAAGATCACCGGACCTTTGGACCGGTTAATGGATAAAAACATGGTAGATGGTGGATTGTTTCATGCACATCGGAGGCAAATTATGGCCGGAACAAGCATAACAGGCCAGATACTATATGGTTTTGCAATGCCCGAAAAGGGTTAAATCCATCACTTATAAGCCCTAATCTAACATTACGAGGTTCAGAAGAAAAAGGTTTATGTAGTTTATCAAACTCCTGCCATGCCTTGTCAGCCGGGTGCTCAAGAACCCATCTTCGACGGTCCTCTTACGATGCCATCTCATATGTTCAGCGGTTTCGAGCACATGAATAAGCGTTGAAGTTCTCAGTTGTAGGAAATATCGGAGCACCTTTTCGGGTATTTTACTACCATTTTCTTTTGTTCTACTTTCCCCACTATGCTTACCTTGCTTCCACCTAGAAGCATTGCAAATTTGCCAATAGTCTAACTCTTTATCATCTTTTCCAAAACAGATACAATCATTAACACATGCATCAATCTTTTCATATGACAGACCAAATCTTAGTGGTTTTTGCTTCATAATAGCAATCAGGAAGGATGTAACTTTGTGGTAACAATAGATTTCATATATTTCAGCAACATAGTAAATGATTCGTTACTCCACCTCCCAAGAGATTGATAGAAGCAAGTTAACGATTGTTCATAATCTAGAGGAGTTAGAACCTTCATAATGGCTTTTGGAAATCATCAAATAATCTATAAAATTTCTTAGCATCATCATTCGGATCATCAGGCGTCAAATCACCATGGAGGTCATTTTCACCAAAACTATTATACTAGGAAAAAGATCCTCAATTATTGCCTCAATTTCATTTTCTCCATCATTCTCTAGTAACTCGACATCTCCTCTGATTCTTTGTAAGCATCAGATTCAAAGGTATCCACCTACTCTTTTACCTTACAGGTACCAAAAGGTATAACTTTGAATGATTCCATAGGCTGATATGATCCCAACCATACTTGAAGGTCCCCATGATGATTTTTTGCATTTTACACATGGACATCTAATTTTTCCCCAGTCCGTTCAAATGCATATTTTATAAATTTATCAACACCAATTTCATACTCATCATTCAAACGATCATCTCGAGAAAGTTTCATCCATTCCTTACAAGGGAGCATTATATTCTGAACAAACATATGTAAATTCTATTTAAAATTTATAAGTGAAATAGAAGGGGGAAATAAGCAAGGCTACAAGTGCATTGTAATCAAACCTAATCTACACAAATGATAGTAAATCGGAAAAACAGCTCATACTACTTCATCCAATTACCTGAAAAGTACACCTAAGCTTCAATCCTTAACACAAAAATCAATGTTGACTACAAAAACTTGGGTCCCTACATGGAAAACACAAAAGATAAAAACTTCATGACCCATTCTATTCTACGATCGATTTACTTTATGAAAAATTAAAAACGTAACTTATGACAAGACATATTAAGAAGCACGGGAAGATAAAAATGAGTTCATAATTAGGATAATTCAATAAAGATAAAGAGAGTTACCTAATAGTTCCTAAGAGCTTAGCGTTTAACTAATTTAAATATTTTCTCAAGAGCTTGAGTAGATTACAGGTAAGACATCTATATCACACAATAATTCAATTCAGGGGGAAAGACTAGAACTGCAACCATAATATCATTGCTAGGAAATTAATCCGGCCCAAAAACCGTATTAGTGTCAAAAGTGGAGAATTGCTGACTAAAGTTAATTCAAAAGAATAAGAGAAAACAATACAAACCCAGATGAAATACATCAACTAATATTGAAAGGAAGAGAAGAAAGTGATGGATTTAGCATCCCATATTCAAAATAGGAGGTTTGTGTATAGAAAGCTATGGAAAAGTGATATAAGAATCTTAGTGAAGCATGAATAAGATTATAAGAGGACAACATTGCTGAGCTGAAAAAAAAAACAGAGTTACAGTCTCATGAGATGATTTTTCTAAAATTGAGTTTTACTTTTTTTTTAACTGGGCCCATGCCCCAGGTGGGTGGCATATCTCCGCCCCTGCACATACTTAAGAACCTGAATACATCTACAAGACTAGGCAATTGATGATTCCCTATGTATGCTTTTTTATTATGTGTGCTGCTCATTTGTGCTTTGAAATAGACTAAGCAGGCTGCAATTTTTGAGAACTTCTTCATAGCATTAATGCAGGCTCTTGAACCTAAGTGATGGAGT